>JAOYRR010000344.1:27500-462905 GCA_038994665.1 Podotricha telesiphe
GCCCTTTTTTTAACATTTTTTGAAGTGTTATTCGCACACTTAGGAAATTGAAAAAGATATATTTAGAAAACGTATACAAATTTGAACGCAGCCGATTTGAACCCGGTTCAAATCCCGCTGTGTTCAAATTTTTATACGTTTTCTAAATATGTTTTTTCGTACCTCTTTTTACGAAAATTACGCGGACGGAGGACTATTTAATGTGGCACAGCTATAGTTCATATATATAAGAAGTGCAAAATTATATAAATTATGCATAAAATATATTAAATTAATAAAATAAATTTAACACCCACTACCATGTGCTTGGCGTAAACGCTGTATATATACACGTTGCTATGGCAACGCGAGATTACGCGTCACGGGGCTGCTAGTCTATTTAAATATGTTAACTGAAGTAATTATTTTATTTATGATAAAAAATATGTTACTTCAGTTACATAAATTATGAAGGAGTATGAAATTGAAATATTTGTTAAGAAAGAAAACATAAAAATCCAATATCTCGTATAATAATGCATTAGAATTATATTACATTAATAAAATAAATAAACACACGAAATCAAAATGAAAATATTCTTTATTCAAATATTCTATTAGAAGCACTTTCGACTACCCACTGCACACTGTCATGTCCTCGACATACTTTTGCGTAAAGTGAAATCCACGTTGCTGGGGAAACGCGTATTTTACTCGTCAACGATTTTAATATTACATACAAATATAATTATAGGATGTACGAGTGAAATAGGTTAGATATTTGAATTATTGCGCAAAGTAATGAAAGAACTCGACGCCGCTCTGAGGCAGAAATTAAATATGGCAGCGCCTTTCGAATAACTAATCTTTTTTACCACGGATGCATCACGTTCTTTACTTAAAGAGCCACGTACACAAGATTCGATTATTTACCGATTATTTAAATATTTTAACATAATTAAGTTCTTTAAATTTCACGATTATTACACATTTAGAAATGAAACTATTTTAACCGGATTAATCGCGTATAATTTTGGTATTCGAAAATACATTTTAGAACCTGACGTTTCAAACCCTTTACAGTAGTCCGTGGTCACAGGTAGACTCTACCTATATACCAAAATTATACGCGATAAATCCGGTTAAAATAGTTTTATTTCAAAATCGTTAAGTTATTGTAATAATGTGATAAATATTACAATAACTACTGTGAATAAATAAATACTGTGATCGGCCCCTCGTATCTGAATATCGTGGTCAGCATCAGGGTTGCAATTGGAGTCTGAATCTGCGTCCACCTCTGTTTCTGTCCAGCGCTTGACAACCAACCAACCACACGTTGTAATAATATTGGTTTATTATTTTCTTTTTTTACTAAATTTTTATTATATTGTTTAAATACATAGTATGAATATAATAAAAGAAAGAGTTCCGCCATTCAGCACGCAACGTCTCAAATTGCAGCTGCACTGTTTTCTTAATATTCCCGTATATGAATACTCTTTTATGATTACCAATTTCCTTTGTATGTTTTCTTTCATACAACTTGACATTGACGAAGTGATTTATGCTCTACTGGTACGCTCAAAAGCCATAAATAACAAATTGAACTGAACTAAATATCATTAAATTCTTAAAATAGAAAAACTGTGAAAGACAGATAACTTACATAAATCCATTATACCACATATATACTAAGTATTTATGCTTTATCATCAAGCTCATCAAGCTTTTCCATTTTCCACCTTAAATCGAGACATTGCATGTTGATTGGCGGATTTCTCGAAGGAAGCAAAAGCGTCAAATAAAAACATTTTGAATTAATTGCCCTGAGTAGAAATCGAACCCACTACGAATATTTTTTTCTCTTTTAATAAATATAGATAAACATAAAAATATTACATTAAATATTTTACGTATTTTTAAGAATTTTAAATTGTTTCTAATCATATGTGTGGGATTACACTACAAATGAATCGAAATCTTTATTTTGGGTATTACTTATTTTTGTACGTAATTTGCAATTTGTATCATCATAAATGTCCTCCATATATATATAGCTTAGACGTTGACCGAAATACTGTAGTGTAAAAACACTCTGTTCGTCGCATTCCACCCAATTTCGACATTTTGTGTGTTGAGAAACGAAATTAATTGAATATCACCTTTCCCTGAGTGGAGATCGAACTCACAACAACCGTGTAGTCAACTAAGCCACTGAGACGTAGTTCTATGGGTGTAAATAAATTTACTATAATGTAAAGTATTATCACCAGCTACCAGAACTTGACGTGGTTGTTTTTTGTTTTTTGACTATTTGTTGGCACTGAAAAACGTAATAAATATATGTCAGTGTAGACTAGACAAATACAAGGTCGATACGAGTAAATATGAAAGCTAACAAGAATTGTCCTTTTTGTGTGATTTATTTGCTAGCATTTCGTAAGTACAATATTTTGATTTTTGTGCTATAACAAAAGGCCGGAAACTACTTATTTCTAGCCAATATGTTGAACTCCATTTTTTTCAATTATTTTTTCAATATTTTCCAATATAAATGTTTAATCACACACAGAGGAAATTGAAGAACATATTTTTAGAAAAGCGTATAAAATGCACGAACATGGCTTAGCGGTCATAACGCTGGGACGGTTTCCAAGAGGCGGGGGTTCGAATCCTGGTGTGTTCAAATTTTTATACGCTTTCTAAAAATATGATTTTCTATTTTTTTTTATTTAAATTTGATGACAAGATGATAGTTCAAGCAAACGTATTAATTGTATGAAGATTGAAAGTATTTCAAGCGACACCGGTTATTATTTTGATGAAAGGCAAAATTCTAAGCGACCAAACTAAATATTTATGGAATTGGTTTAATATAATTTATGGATAATCCAATAAGAGAGTTATTAATTTTTTTTTTCAACTTAACATTTTCGTAATATTCTTTGAAGCGAACATCCTCTTATACTCTATATTTTCTTAATATTTTCAATATTCAATTATGGCTTATAATAAATATATATTACCAAACTTTACACCAGATATATTACAAAACTTTTTTGTTTCAGCTTTACCAGTCTACGCTATTCTGAGTATTGTGCTGAGTTCCGTCGTCGTGATACTGGCTATACTGTCTGTGTTTATTTACAGGTGAGTTTATAATATTAACCTTAATTAAAGACTGTGGTTTATTTCGTGCAAAACGAGTAGATCGGGATAAAATATGTGTGTGTGTGTGTGTGTGATATTATAATTTTCTAGTAAAGTACATTTATCGGACAAATTTTAGAGAAATTAAGATTAAACCAATGTATTTTTTATAAATTATGAATTTTACTTGCTTTTTTTACCTCTTCACTTGTATCTTTGTATATATATATACACCTTATAATCGATGCATACAGCCGCACACTGGGCTGTACACAATGTGGTGCTGGTACCGACGCTGTTATACGGCAGATCCCTTTGTAGGATGTGCGAAGTCAGCTTAGCTGATTGAATCTGCAATGAAAATATAAACAGAACGGCAGGCGTAAGCGAGAATGTTATTTAAAGAATAAAAAACAACGTGCTGATTTAGGATGAGTTATGAAAGAATGGTGACTAAGATATATGAAGCAAAGGTGAACGGTAAGAGAGGCAGGTGGAGACCTCGATTGACCTTCGAGAACACAGTATACGGCATATACTGGAGGAAGATCACGTGACAAGCATGAGGACCCCACATTTTGAGCTGGTCGTGTATGAAGAGGTGACAGAGGTATGCAGGAACCGAAGTGTTTGGCACTCAGCTCTCTCTGACTACCCCGCTAGGGATAAAGCGCGAAGCTTAAAAAACATTAATCTAAACATAATATTTCCTAGGGGTGGGAGTCGAACCCATAACCACTGCGTTTACAGTCAGATTCGGTCACACTACGCCACGCCAATATTATTATTTTAATTTGGCCGATCTGAGGACAAGACAATAGCGTGGTGTTGAGTTCCGCCACTCAACATGCTATGTGCCGGATTCGGGCGGAAAGGGGAGAGCAGAGTGTCTTGACACTAGGTTCTTCCTGATGAAAAATAGTGAAGCTGTAAAAGACAATAGATGTGAGACAATTTGGTAACGCTATTTTGACACAAAACTTGCCGGTGAATTGGCTTAAAAATTCGCACATATGTATATTTTCTGAATAATTTTATACGCTATAAAATTTCACCTCGCACCTTGTGACTTTTCTAGGATAAAGGGAAAACAATTTCAAGGGTGTTTCTTTTAGTTTCTTTTTTAAAGGGATATGTTATTTAGATATTATTACTTATGATTTCACGTAATTATATAAAAGTAGCTTTACGCTTTTTTCCACATAGCAGGGTAGACGAAGACAACTAGTGCAAAGACAAACCGTTCTTAACTTTGCACTTGAATCTGTGAAATACCGTGTTGAGTGGCGGAACTCAACGCCGCGCTTATTCTTATTATCAGAGAGAAGCAATGAAAATAATTTAAATATAACTATTCCCCACAGTGGAAATCGAATCCACAAACATCACATTCAGTCAGACGGTGTCACACTGTGCCACGATGGCTAATTTATACAATAATATTGAATAGTCGTCTTGGGACTATTCAGACAGCTGTATTAAAGTCTATTAAATATGTATTTAATCTTTTTATCTATTTACATGTTTTTATTCTATTGTCAAATAAATAATAATTGAAATATATCCGACGATATAACCTTTAATCTTAAAAATCACTTAAAAAGCCAAGAAAACAGACAAACCCCATATCATCGAATGGGACGAAAATAGTTTCTAATATCGTATTTCATTTTTCAGTATGAGAATATCGTACAGCTACGTGATATGAAATTTTATTACAGACTCTATTTTATATAATCAAGCAACCCAAATAAAGTAAAATTATATTTCATATATACCATATATTTGTCTTATATTTTAATACTAGCGACTCGCACGAGGCTTCGCCTGCGTAAGCTACATGACTAAACTATTCCGTTTTTTCGCCCGCACGCGTTCGCGTTATCACATAAATCACAAACTTTGCTTAAATTTATAATTTTAATGGTTCTCATTTTATTGTTTATGAAACGATCGCAATGTAAGGAAATTTAAATCGGTTAAGCCATTGCTGAGATTAGCGTGCACAAACAAACAGATAAACAGACAAACAGAAAAGAAAATTAAAAATAATTGTTTTGGTAACCCAAAATTAGTATTGAAACCCAGTATTGAATTGATAAATGCTCCATATAATATTTTTTATTTTTTGGCTGAATTGGCTGACACTTGTTAAGTAAACTTATGCTTATAACTAGGATATGAATGCGTATATAATTATTATTAAAAACGACTACAAATGCAGTTGGTTGTGGGTTGGATTCCAGCTCGAGACATGGTTACTAACTTAATTATATTCGATTTTGGGCGAAAACTGTAGAACGGAGTGCCTAGAGACTAGGGTCTCTTTGACTTTGCTCGTCTTTTCGTTTCTTCGATATTATATAGATAACCTTACATGTACATATTATGTGAATATAAAATTCTGAAAATATATTCACAAAGCAAAGCAGGTATTTTAAAAAGAAAATGAACAAATGCTACTGGCTTAAATTATTACGGTATAATTTAAATAAAATATAGTGGTAGAAAGCCAAAAGCTTTCGTATGTTTCCAATAGAAGATTCTTTCAGCTTCGGTTACGAGAGCGAATTCTTTTGATGTGTTCATAATATATTTATCCTTCTTGCATACTAAGTAAATGACACTTGATCTGTGCGTACGTTGACTTTAAAAGAAAATAAAAAAAAGTTATTTATCTTATTTATAGAAATAAATTAAATTGTAGTGTCTTTATATATTAAAATAACTTTTTACTACATGCATATGTATGTATGTATGTATGTATGTATGTATACACGGTACATATATCAAACTCACAGTTTTTATCTGTGTGTCTGTTTGTTCCGGCTAATCTCTATAACGACTGGACCGATTTTGACAGGAATTTCACCGGCATATAACTAATGTAACAAAGAGTAACTTAAGCTCCTTTTATTCTAGAATTACACGCGGATGAAATTGTGGGCATAACTAAATATGAATAAATACGTATATAAACGTATTAAAACGTATATATACGTATTATATTATTTAACGTTTAAAACATTTCATATTACATTAAAATCATCTTTTGAGTTTCACATTCTCTCTTTAAACTTAGTTTTGTCGCCAAAATATTCATCATTAATAGTATTTTTTATCCTTTTTAAAGGCTGAATTTGAATGAATGAAAAAACCGAATTTTAAATTCAAAAAGATTAATTTGTTGTATAAAATATAAATATAATATCGAAAATCTATAAGATTGTAAATTATTTACAGAATTATAAAACAACAATAAACTAATTTACAAATCAAAAGCGTCTGCATCGAAAATCAAATAAAAAAAACGTTCAACCCGGACAATGCCAGCAAAACAAGCTAGTGTTTTAATAAAAAAATTGTACACAGTAATATATTCGGTCGAGCGATATTTCGGGTAATGTTATTGAAATTGCCTTCACGTTACGATACGATGCCTAAAGCCAGCTAAAACAAATGGCTTAGATTAATTGTTAGTAATTTGTGTAACAACGCTCTCTATTACAATTTTGTGAATCATATATGCTACGCTATTGCAGTACAGTGCAGCAGATTCTAAATTTAAACGCGATTGGTTGTGGGTTCGGATCCCACTCAGGCGCATCGCTCGCGTCAACTACACGACTAAGCTATTTTGTTTTTTCGCCCGCCCGCGTTCTCACTTACATCACATATTTTGCTTAAAATTATAATTTAAATCGTCATTAATTTTTGATTTAAGTGAAATAAGCCGTTAAGCGGTTTCGGGGATAAGCGTCGTGCACAAACGCACAGATAAACGGACACACGGAAAATAAAATTATAATTTATTGTTTTGGGTTCTATTACATTGATAAATGTCCCCAATAATACTTGCATTTCAAACATCTTCCATGTACATACAACGATTACTTACATTTTTATTATATGTATAGATTTTCATTTCACCATCGTGGTATTATGCAATGTCATAAATTTATGCCATATAAGTAATTAATTATAATTTATTTATTTTATTTAAATTATTTTTTTAATTTATTTCTTTATCTTTAAAGAAATGTAAAAAAATACCTTTATTTATCCTACAATTTTATGTTATCGAATTTCAACTTCCGGAACATAGATTTTCCAAATCCGTTCTTCTAAACATCAATTCAATGCATAAAATAATGAATAAGAAGTTTAAAATTTATATATCTAGGCATCTATTTAAATATGCGTATAAATTATATCAAAATTTGTCCAGGCACTACAAATTAGAAGCGGAAATTGCAATGATGACGTGGAGAGTTAGCTGGAGCGAAGTGCTGCCATCGAGCAGTAGATTACGCGGTAGCGTCCACTCATTGGTGCGAAGGTATAGCACTGGGGTAAGTCTGAAGGAGTCAGTGAAAATATTATCGACTTACTGGAAATATCAAATGAAACTATTTTAGTAACTAAAATCAATCAATCAATCAATCATTTTACAAAATGTGGTTATACGGGGTGTATAAAAATATATGATGGTAACTGCGATACATTAGCGGCACATCCTTCATCGGTAGAACCTTCTAGTAGATAATTCAATATCATTCATTTGGTAATCATCAAACACAAATTACAAAGTAAGTATATAAATTATCAGGGTTGCGTTAACCAACGGTCCCGTTTGGAAGGTTTTAACTGTATCACCCTTTCTAATGAACTGAGCTTCTGACTCACCGCTCTTCAATATTGAAAATGTAACAGTTGTCGTTCCAAGCGATTATCGGTGACGTGATTTGTTACGTCAATCGAAGATTTAATATCTCGAGGAGTTTGAATTGCAGGTCCATAATTTTACGCTTGCTGTACGCTGTTGTTCTTGTTAATTTTTTTTTACTGGTATATATATGTATATATATATATAGACGTAATTTTAAACTCACATCCACCCCGTTCCATTAATTAGGACCGCTGTACAAACTATCATCTCTATTGTTAATTTATAACAATATTTAACATATAATATTTTCTTTAGACTGCATATTCTGATGAAGCAACTTCACTGGCTGGAGACCGGCAAATGTACGCACCGTGGGGCTTTTACAAAGGCTGTAGGGTGGCCATTAAGAAAGTGGACAAACAGAGGATAGATCTCACAAGACCTCTACTTCTAGAACTAAAGAAGATGAAAGACTTAGAGCATGATCATTTAGCAAGATTTTTTGGAGCATGCGTGGACCCCCCACACTGTTGCCTCTTAACTGAATACTGTCCCAAAGGATCTCTTCAAGATATATTAGAAAATGATACGATAAAACTAGATTGGATGTTCAAAGTTAGCTTGATGCACGACATTGTTAAGGTAAGTTAGTTAGCTCCAAGTTCTTTATATATGAACGTGTTTTTGGCATAGCAGATTGTTCTATATTATATACTATTTCAGATGTGTAATTATGTGTTATGTTAAAAAGTTATATATATATATATATAAATATATATATTGTCTCTGAAACTTGTTCTTATACATACATAGGAAGCAAGTTACTTAAAGTCAATTTAGCCACATAAAATCTCCACACATAATTTATTTTTTTTAACTTATAAAATTAATAGAATGAATATCACACACTGCCATATACTTTCTTAAAAATCTGTTGTTTTCATGTGTAACAATATTTATGGCAAGACTTAGTATATAGTATACACTTTTTCTTGTATATAAAACAATACGTCTACGGGTCCACCAAACCATCACTGAAGTCGGATAATACCCACGTTGTTGCCTGTTGACTAATAGCGAAGCTTCTTTAGAGCTTTCAGCATAAGTATGGCAATTTCGTTTCATTTCATTTTCTCGTCCGTAAACAATTCTTTTCTGTGACCTCCCTTTGCGTACCGCTCAAGTTATTGTTTTGATTTTGCAACACTATTCATATTTTAATTAACATTTAAAAGATGACCAGTGCGATACAAGATATTGTAGGCTTTAAGTTGTAAGTTATCTTTTAATATACCCGACATGGCTCTAGGTACATTTTTTTGCTTTCGGACAGGATGTCTTGATTATATTTCCCTTACTGCTTTGGTCGCCTTTTTCGCACGAACACTAATTGGACGGTCAGATCTTTTTCTATCACAAACGGAGGAGGTTTCATTTTACCCGTCGATAGCCTGCTACACAAACATTTGTATAATACCAAGCGTATGAAGGATATTAAAAATTGTATTTGACACCATACCTACTTTATTTAAAGCGATTCGATTTTCTTCATCACGCCACTCTATTTTAATATCACAAAATAATTTACAATATATTGGCGCGAAAATAAAAAGAAACAGAATGAACAATCATATAAAAATGACAGATTCCAAATTCAAAAGTAACATGTTGTTTATTTTTAAATATAACAGTATTTATGGGCCAGACTTAGTATATTTAAACTCACAAAACATCACGTCAGAGGCTCTTATACAAGCTTAGTTATAGCTTTAAACTTCCAACGGCACGAACTTTATAGTCGTATATCTTCGTATATTTATGTCTATATAAATTGTCACGACTATGTGCAGATTTTCTTGCTTCGACATTGTGTGGGCGTCGTAAATAGGATCGTATAAAACTCCATTCTGATATAGTTTTATATAAGTTTGGAACGTGGCTTTGTCTTTTTTTATTTTGTACTGAACATAATGTATACTATTCATTTTATAGATGTAAGCTGCAATACGTACACCTGTAAAGTAATCGTGATATGATACAATGTTTAATTTGTACTGTACCGTTGGGGGTACTGTACGTCAACTGTTAAATTTAACACGATAATATATATATTTATTTATACGCTAGCTGCTTCAACAGACGTTGTCCTGGCTTAGTAAATAATAAATATTTTTTAACATTTTTAAAGTGATAATACACACTTAGGAAATTGAAAAATATAATTAGAAAACGTATAAAAATTTGAACGCGGCGGGATTCGAACCCGCGCATATTGGAAATACTCAAGCGCTCTGACCGCTAAGCCATGCTTTCTGCATCCAGTTGCTTCGAGCCAAAATAATGATTTTTTTTCTATTTGTCTCGTCGCTAATCAATCGCTAATCTCAGAAACGGCTTAACCAACTGATATCAAGTTTTGACTATTCTATTTTGGTAAGCTTCCCTTAACATTTAGTGTTTATTTTATTTAAATCAGTTTAATCGGTACATAGATAAAAATGCTACAACAGCTTAAATTATAATATCAAGTAACATTTGTGATTTAAGTGAGCAGTTCAGTCGTGTAGCTTACACAGGCGAAGCCGAGAGCGGGCCGCTAGCTTTGAATATAATTATTTACCCCCCTGAGTGGGAATCAAACTCACAACCAATCGTGTTTACAGTCTATTGCGCCACGATGGCCACATCTATATGATCCAAATGGCACAGCTATATGGCACAGCTAGTTTATACTAGCATATACTAGCTGTGCCCGCGACTTCTGTTAAAGTGTTAAAAGAGAGATTTGTTGTTCGTTTTCATTTATGAATAAAAAACCCTACTATAATAATTGTATTCGATTATTTATTATTATTATTAGTCCTTTATCTAATTTTAGAAGCTAATTGAGGTGTCATGTATCGCTTGCCTCGCACACGCTTGATCATATTTTTGTGGCGGGGTTATTTTTAAAGAAGGATATCTTCTAAAATATTAATTGAAATCAAATTATGTAAATGATAGTTTTGTATAAAATTAAATACTTGTTATTATTTGAGCAACCTATTTATTTGAATAAGGATTTATATCATGTTTATAAAAACGCCTTCTTAAATAAATAATGCATAATTTTAGAAAAAAAAACCATTACCATAAAGAGTATACAAAAATATACTACTGAGTCGACATTAAAAGATAGACATATGCTGCCCCGGAGTTTGTTTTAGAACTTTTAGATGGGAACAATTCTAGCATACATGATTTTCATGTAACTTTATCTGCAAAAGAAGCTGTAATAGGAGGATTATTTTTTCCAATTTTACGATATTTTTTATTGCTGTCCGCTGCTGATGATGCTAAATAGCCTTCCTCGATAAATTAACTAACAAACACAAAAACAGTTTTTGAATTCGACAGTAGTTTCTGAGATTAGCGCGTTCAAACAAACAAACAACCACTTCAGCTTTATAAATAAGATATATAAATTAAATTAATTTCTGCTCAAAAATTATAAAATGACAATACTTTTATATAATGTTTTATTATTTATTATGACTTATTTATTAGATTTATTAATTTGATTTATGTATTCATTTTATTATAATGTATTCATTAGGGTTCTCGTCAATAATCATATCTATACTTAGTATAGTAGTATTTAACATAAATGTTCTATTTCAGGGAATGCATTATCTCCACAGTAGCGATATAAAGTCTCACGGGGCATTGAAGTCTAGCAACTGTGTAGTGGATTCTCGCTTTGTATTGAAAATAACCGATTTTGGCATAAATGCTCTAAGGACTTCTGAGAAGGATACGAGAGCTCACAGCTATTGGACGCGTAAGTAATACAATTTTTTTTAGACTTAAGTCCAAAAACCGTGTTGTTTTTAAAAAATTGTATAATATTGCAAAAAATATGTAACGTCTAAATATGTTGGCAATAAATAATAAATGAATAATAAACTTGCTCCCAAGTGGAAATTTTATGTCCGACCAACGAGTAAACTGATTTATATACATAAAACACTGAAACAAAATCTAAATATTTAACTTTAAATATTTTCGAAATGAATCTATTTTAACCGGATTAATCACGTATATTTTTGTTATCCAAAAATACGTTTTATGAAATCCGACGTTTCGGACACTTTATAGTAGTCCGTGACAAACAGACGGTAAAATAAACGCGCTTAATACGGTTAAAATAATTTCACTTCAAAATGTGCTGAAATCGCGAAAACCAAATATCTTATTGACTATAATATTTTCTCATTATAAAATTATATTTATTTTCTATTAAAATATACCTGAACGGTATAGGAACTTGTAATTATAGCGTAGTTCAGTTATGCCACTAAGGTGTTATTTGTTAATACCAACCATTAACATTTAAAATATAAAATAATGATATACATTGATATATATTAAGATTTTTATTACTTTTTTGAAGGTGACTACATTTCAAAATACTAATTTTAAACGACTACGGTATAGTTGCAAAATATATAAGTAGAAAAAAAACTTGTTTTTTAATTTTTCGAAACACATAAACTTGATTTTTTTTTTGATATGACGTCAATTCGTAACATTTAGTACTTTTGGGGAATGTCAAATTTAGCAAGAGAGAGCTCTTAATTTAAATATTCCATATTAATAAATATTGAATATACATACATCACTTTTATGTGTTATTTAATATTATTGATGTGTTGCGTTGGTTGTGGCGTGTGGTTGTTTGATTGAGTGGACACGCTATATTATATAAAGTGATTATGGGTTCAAATCACAAGCAGAAATATATATATATATATCGCGTAATAGATCAAAGAAAATAATTTTAAATTGGTCATTCCCCGAATGGATATTGACCCATTATAAAACATAACCAAACCATTGCCTTTACATTAATACGCTGACCAGCTTAATAGAAAAACAATACTATAGAAAATAAATTTGAACGTCCCAGGACTCGAAGCCGTGTTTCTTGGAATCTTTAGAATTCCAAGCGTTCAAAGCCTGTTAAGCTTTACGTTTTTATCGAGCTTTCATTATAACTAGATATTATTTCACATTAGGGCTCCTTTGGACATCACCGGAACTGCTACGTATGTCTGAGCCGCCACATGAAGGAACCCAAAAGGCAGATGTTTACTCGTTTGGTATTATAATGCACGAAATTGTCAACAGACAGGGTGCTTTTTGGATTGGCGCTGGGGTCGATTTGCCCCCTAAAGGTAAGATTTATTTTATAACATATTATAGGATACAAATTTGATATTTTTTATTTACTATTTAAAGTATGACTTTCTTTCTATGGAAAACGTATTGACTTTTAATTGAATTAAATTGTTAAGTAATACTTTTTATATTTAAATTGGAAATAAAGGGGATTTGAATATTTAAATAAGAAATCGTATTTTTTTATTAATATTTAAGGACTTATACCTTGAAAATATTTATTATTAAATAATTATATTTTTTAAAGTGTTATTCGCACACTTAGGAAATTTAAAAATACATATTTAGAAAACGTATAAAAATTTTCCAGTTTTTAAGAGGCGCGGCTTCATGTCCCGCTCCGTTCAAATTTTTATACTTTTTCTAAATATGTCTTTTATAATTATATTTTATATTATATAATTATTATACTTTACAAATTATTTTAATTCTTACTTTTCACAACTTGGCTTGTAATACCTATATTATTTCCCGTTCCTATAAGAATTTCTGAAAATCCTTTCTCATTGATTTGCTATACTCCCCAAGGAGCAGAATTTGAGCAACAGATAGTAGCTTCAGCTGTGCCATGTCTGTCAGTCACTGATAGCAATGGAACAGATTAATATATATTGATTTCTTACACAGAAATTATAGACGCAGTAATAAGCGGTGGTCTTCGTCCAAACACGAATCATACAAAATCTTGTGAAGCGGATGATGCTACTGACTTAATGCGTAGATGTTGGGCGGAAGAACCCTCTGAGAGACCAGACTTCGCCCATCTAAAGGGAGCTGTGAGGAGGCTCAATAAGTAATATTTATGTACATACGGTGTTGGATTTCGTATGGATAGATTTTTTAAGTCTACATTTTCTTTTGATTCTTACACACAGATTTAGATTAGTTGTTCTGTTATTTCATAAATTATGAAGGCTTTTATGACTAAAAAAGGGAAAATTAGAAATAATGTAAGATTACTAATTGTTTGCCTTTGTATTTTAACATTTTTAATGTGTTATTCGCACGATTAGGAAATTGAAAAACATTTTTAGAAAACCTATAAAAATGTGAAAGCAGCGGGATTTGATTCGCGGATTCCAATCCCGCTGCGTTTAATTTTTTATAAGTTTTCTAAAAATGTTTGCCTTTATGTTCACGATATTAAAATGTTTTTAGTAGTTTTTTTATTTTATGTATACATTTATACGTTGACATGTTATATTACCCTAACGTAATGGCCATTGCTTGTATACTGCTTCATTACAAAAAACAACTTTAATTACAGAACTCAAGAAAGTAGTAATATATTAGATAATTTGCTTTCCCGTATGGAACAATATGCTAATAACTTAGAATCATTAGTGAGCGAACGCACCCAAGACTATTTGGAAGAAAAGAAAAAGTGTGAAGAATTGCTTTACCAGTTGTTACCTAAGTAAGTATTTTGTAACATAAATTGTTTATTTAAATTTAAATATTTAAATTTTAAAATATAATTTTGAAAATGCAAGTGCAGTGGGACTGCGTTGGCCTGTGGTCGCGATTGGTTGTGGGTTTGTTTCTCACTCGGAGGAATGGTCGTAATATAATTATTTTCACTCCTCCATCCTGGTGAACAGGATAAAGTGCAGTGTTGAGTTCTGCCACTCAATACGTTATGTCTCGAATTCGGGCGAAAAGACCAGTCTTGACCTTGACCAGGTTTTCTTTGACTACACTGTTATACTGAAAACGTACTTTTCACCCACCATTTCTAAACGTGTATGTTGCTACATTGGTATATTTTATTATGTGATCATTTAATTGATTTATTCCTTATAGTATTCTTTACATAAATAATTAGGTATCGTTATTATAATAAACTAAAAACTATTTAATTAGCTCACTCTTTGCTGTCTAAAATAGAGAAAATATGTATATGAAAAAAAGATATATATATATATATATATATATTAATAGTAGTCTTGAAAAACTTCAAGACTTCTTCTTCTTCAACTTCAACTTCTGTGTAAATAAACTTCTTCAACTTCAACTTCTGTGTAAACACACAGGCATAGACGCGAGTGTTAATAATATAGTTGATAGATTAATCTTGGCTGTAATACTTTAATTTATCATATTAAATTTTTTTTACAACAGGTCAGTAGCCTCTCAGTTGATCAACGGCCAGTCAGTAGTCGCAGAGACTTTCGAACAAGTCACCATATACTTCTCGGATATAGTCGGCTTCACCGCTCTCTCCGCGTCGTCCACGCCTATGCAAGTTGTGGATTTACTCAACGACCTGTACACTTGCTTTGACTCTATTGTGGAAAACTATGATGTTTATAAGGCAAGTGTAATAATTAATTGTTTTATGTTATTTTGAAAATTTATAATATATATATATAAATATAGAGGCCCTCAAGGCGCATTGATACAGCACCTGACTGTAAGCGCAATTGGTGGTGGCTTCTATCGCCACTTGGAGGAATAATTGGAGATAGGTTTTCAAGAGGCGCGGATTCAAATCTCGCTGCGTTCTAATGTTTATACGTTTTATATATCAATTATTTTTATGTTAACGCTCCGGTGACGAGATAAAACGCGGCGTTGAGTTTCGCCAACACGCAACTCCAATTCGGGCGGAAACTGGAGAACAGATTGCCCCGCTGCGGGAAAAAGTGTTAAGCTGTATAAAATATATACATTTATTTTTTATAAAACTATTTTGTTTTTATATATTTTTTGTGTGAAAAGACTCTAGGACGGAGTGGCAAGCGATGAAAAGTATTATCTAGAAAAAGCTCTGAAAATGCCAATATCCATTTTATCAGCTTAATGTAATGAGATTAAATGAAACACATTATTGAATGAAATTTTAAACCGCTTATCTCGATCAGTGTTAACAATTCCCACTTCTCATTTTGTAATTTGATATTTTAAAATTTGAAAATATGAAATAATATTGTAATTCAAATGAATTTAGGCGACTTGTACTTTGATTGGTTCAATGATTTTCAGAGAAAAATCAAATAACTAAACTGATATATTTTTGATAAATAGTTAAGCAAACTTTTACTGGTAAACTCATTCAAACTTGCAAGAAATTTCTTTCTTCAACACTTTTAAAGTATTATTCTCAAACTTAGGATATAAAAAGCACTTTTACACTACATATTAAAATTTGAACAAACGTACGTTTGAAAGTACAGCTTAGCAGTCAGGACGCTTGGACGGTTAACAAGAATGCCGCTACGTTCACATTTTAATACGTTTTTTAAAAATGTTCTTCAAGCTACAGTCTTAATTTTCAAATTATTATCTTTCTTTTTTTTATATTATCTAATAAGTATTTCCTTAATAAGTTTAAACAAACTAACGCCTAGTATCATCCCCAGGTGGAAACCATAGGCGATGCATATATGGTAGTTTCAGGGCTGCCAGAGCGTAACGGCACAAGGCACGCGTGTGAGGTCGCTCGTATGGCGTTAGCTCTACTTGACGCGGTTCGACGCTTCAAGATTAGACACCGACCGCACGATCAATTGAAATTGAGAATTGGATTGCATTCTGGTATGTATAATTAGTTTTTGTAGTTTTGGTTTTAATTGTTTCATTTATACTATTATTGTTTTCGAGTAATCAGTAATAAAGAATCAATTTAAATATATTTAAATCGTAATAAGTTCTTTGATTTTAGCGATTATTACACATTTTGAAATGAAACTATTTTAACCGGATTAATCGCGTATAATTTTGGTATTCAAAAATACATTTTAGAACCCGACGTTTCGAACACTTTACAGTAGTCCATCCACAAAATATTTAAATCGTTTTTAATTTTCCCGTTCTGGCAAAGCGCAGTTTTAAGCGCCGCCACTAAACATGCAATATCATATTAAGTTAAATAGTTTTTTTTTTGGACGAGAATTAAAAATATTTATTGGTTACTTTTAAATCTTTAATTTATAATGCTATATATGCCAGCAATACTTTAAAATATATTAACTAATTAGATTCTCCTAGATATCGAAGTTAGGCTTTAATCAGGTACATATTGTGAATAAAATTGTATTGTCATCCGGACATTTCGCGCAAATTTTTAAGTAATATCTAATTACAAAATTTTCTTTAATTTTTTTATATATATACAGGTGAAGCTTTAAATAATAACAAAGTTAAAATATAGGTTATCAACTTAACTGACATGGATTTAATAACGACATCAAAAGCAGATTCTTAGTAGCTATGATTAATTTTAACCCATACTTATTATATGAATATAATTATTAGGATTTTGTATTATTGTGCTACGTTTCACTATAGATTGTTATATATACATACTTAAGAATTTGTCAGAGATAATCTAGTGTCAAGACACTCCGTTTTCCACTTTCCGCCAGAAATCGAGACATTGCGAAATTGAACGCCGCCCTTTGTCTTAGATACCAGAGCGGAACAATAAAATATTTAAAATATGTTAATTCCCCAAGTGGGAGCTGATCCCACAAGCAATCACGTTTACAGTCAGACGCTGTCCCACTGCGCCACGATGGCCAATTGTAGTGGTGGCAATATATAGTCGTATATATATATTCATAGTTACAGTTAGTCACTTAAATAGTTGCCAAAACATTAATAGTTGCCAAGATATATGTACTTCCATACATAGACCATCGTGGCACAGTGGAACAGTGTCTGAGGAACGTAAGTACGATTTGACGCGGGTTCAATTCGCACTTGGCGCAATGATTATATTCACATTATTTTTATTTCTCCACCCTGGTAAGGCAAATCGCGGCATTAAGTTCCGTCACTCAACACGCATTTAGGGTGAAAAGTGGAGAACTGAGTGTCTTAACACTTTCGGTTATCTCTGCCTACCTAATACAGGATAAAAGATGTAACTACTTTTTCTGATTTAAAAATACTTTTAATAGGTATTTATAATCATTAACTTTGAATTTATTTGAATTCAAACAATTATGTTCAAAAGCTTTTCGATTACCGATCTAAAATTACAATGCTAGAACGATGTTAGAAAGTTTCCGGAGTTGAAATAACAGAAAATTAAACTCGTTTGTAACATAATAAAGGTAATCTCATGATTAATCAGGCTAGGTTGGAATTTCAGAACTTGTTTTAATTTTTATTTTATTAGTAAAAATCTAATAATTTTTTTCTTCCTTTTCCACCCATTTCCACTTTTCTCCATTCTTCTCAATCAAGGAATAGGTAAAGAAAGCATAACGAAATGCGGACGCAGGAGTACGGTACAGTAAAAATTTGTACGGAGATAAAATCGAAAATGTAATTATTTTGCGTAATATTGCTATCAGAAATAATCATATTAAATTAACAGTTTTTTCAAAATTTATTTTCAACAAGTGCTATTCACACACTTCGGAAATCGTAAAAGTATTTTAAAGTGTAGGCATAAAATTGTGAACGCTACAGAATGCGTACCCGCGTCTCTTTGAAACCGTCCAAGCGCTCTGACCGATACGTTTACTAAAAATGTTTTTTTTGACACACATGTTACTAAGGCAACGTGTATTTGACGCGACCATGGTACTACTAGTATAATAGATGGTTCTCACAGTATTTTCGTAAGAATTTCATAACATTGTTTTAATATAACATAAATTTTATTTGTTATTTGATATGTTTTTGTTAAAGGCACAGTATATCGTATATGTAAATTATAATATAAAATCTTATTTCTTATTTTAATATTATTTCAAATAATATGTTATTTTTAAATTTACTCTATATTTGAAATACAGATATTGCTTGGTTTCGTTAGACGAAATAAAACCAACCACTTATTGCCAACAGTGTCAATGAAATAACCGGAAGTTGGAGAATGGCTGAATTTGTCACTGAGCTCTCTTTATACATCCTGTACAATGTATTATAATATAAGAAAAATGAATATAAAAACTTTAAACTTTTTCCGGCATACCCGGGTAGTAGCAGAGTAGCCAGAAAGAAGCCAGTGTCAAAACACTATCCTCCACTTTCTGCCCGAAATCTAGATATTATTAATTTGTATTATTACCACCTCATTAATAATTGATTTAAAAGAGTATGTAAATTTAGAAGTGCTCTTATTATAATAAGCTAAATTGAACAAAGGAAAAAATATAAAATGAATAAAAAAATAGAGTGAAAAAGTAAAGTAAGCTTTGGTTCATAAATAAAACATCAGAAGGCGAAATGATATTGCACCAGATAGAAGAAAGCCTTTGTGGGGGAGGCTTTTCATCTAAATTTTGCATTTGCGTTGTAAAATTTTGCACATCGATATAGGAAAATTACATTAGGTTCTGGGCGATCACATTTATGTTTTATTACGTGTTTGTTTATTGGTGTTTGTATTATATACGATTGTATTTGTTTTTAAATGTGTAATAAGAATGTATAATATATACATTCTTATTACACATTAGGGAATGTAGAAGGTTAAGGGTGAAAGACTGAAAAAGAAACGATTATGATATGGCAAGTCCACCTTTAGGAAAATTGAAAAATACATATTTAGAAATGTACAAAAAATTATATATATATAATAAATATCTTTAGTGCGAATTAAACTTAAAAAAAAATGTTAAAAAGTCTACCTTTTATTTAGATTTATTGAGGGACAGTGGTTGACCGAAAACGCTATTGGTTGAGGGTTCGATCTCCATACAAGGGACTGATTACATAAAGTTTTTTTCCCTCGTGCTTTGGTGACAAAAACGCGGCGTTGCTACTCAACACATAATATTTGAATTAGAGCGAATTGTAGAAAACGGAGGCGTACGTCCGGATGGTCAAATGCAGGTTTAAACTAATTGGTCCAATAGGAATGATTTGTTTCGATGGTTAAAAAATAATTTGCTTCGTAAATACAGTCAAATAGAAAATTTAATTACATAACAAGTTAAATTTTTTTAACATTTTTTAAAGTGTTATATAGGCACGCTTAGGAAATTGAAAAAGACATATTTAGAAAACGTATCAAAATTTGTGTGCAGAGTGATTTGAACCAGTGCTTCTTGAAAACCCTTAAAGCGTTCTGACCACTAAGCCTTGCGTTCTACATCCAGCTACGTCGCAATTTTTATACACTTATTACAAAATAAGAAAAAGTTGTTATTACCTTATATTTGAGTTAAATTTGCTTTCTTTTAATTTATTTTTTTCTAATGCAATAGTGTCTGACTGTAAGCTTTATTAATGCGGGTTCAAACCCCACAAAGGAAAATTAAAACCTTGAATTCGGACTGTAAGCCGAGGGCAGAGTGTCTTGACACTAAATTGTCTTTCCTGTTTGCTACTGGAGAATAAATGTGTAGGTGTAGAGTATTTTCTTAAATTATTTTCGTTTCTATGTTAAAAGCTCTTTTTAATACTTGTTCTTAGTATCATAAATGTAAACAAATGTAACCAAATACTGTTTGATTATAAAATTTGCTATTTAAAATAGAATATTCCGTGATGCCACTACATATACCGACGTTAAAACGAAGCTTTAATAGTTTTATATAAAGAGACACAAAATTATGTGACATTGCGTTTTCTAACAAGAAAGGTTTCTGAAGTTTTACGAGTCCTTAACTTCCTAGTGTTATATGTTCTACATGTGACAGAAATTTGATATACCTAGGTCTTATTTGGCCATCTAATTTGTATGATTCTCAAAACTATCTTTTGGAATGGAGCAATTAATAAAGCAAAATTTAAAACACTCCAGTTTTTATTATTTATTTTAGATTATATAAATCTAATGATGACTTTATTATGGGGTTATTGTGTTGTGGTTCAATACCATACCCGGTGAATGATTATTGATTATATTCCCCCGCTCTGGTACCATAGTGTGGCTTTGAGCTCCGCCAGAAAACATGCAATGTGTCGAAAAGATTGTTACTAGGTAGGTAGTAGATTGATACTAGGTAGGTAGGTATTGTCTGCCTACCCTGCAGAGCAAAGAAAAGCGTAAAGCTGAAAATCTTACGTCAAAAAAGAAAATATTAATAATAAATAATTGTTAAATAAAGCTCGCTTCAGCCTATTTTAAAGGCATCATTGGCACTAATAGATATGTAAATGGTTGATTAGAAAAAAAAAGTAGTCCCACTTAGTTGCTTACGTTGGTTCTTCTCAGGTCTGAGGCATTAACTTTAGTGAACCGGTGGTATATAATTTGACGTTCCAAAAAGAAATCTTCTTTGTTTTAATAAAATTATCTAATTTTAAATAGTATGTATGGTGTATAGAAATTAAATATGTAATAAGGTTGATCTTTAATACACACCTATTTAATACACACAATAATTTACACCTATGATTTGTAACTTATATTTTTATATATCCGATCTGTGTCTTCAAACAACTTCCGATTTACTTTCTACGTAAAATGTTTATCGTCTTTCTCAAGCCGATAAGATTACTCGTACTAGGAATTTACTCGTAACCACACTTCTTTTTGTTCAATTTCTACAAAACTATGAAAATGCTCCCAATAAATTTCAAGGATTATATATTATAAGATATTGATTAAAAGTTTTAAATAAAATAAAAACATTTGTGAATCAAATTACGAACGTCGATGTAATATAGTGTAATGATAGTTATAACTTCCCTTTGTATAAGTACTTTGTCTGAAACAGAGTTTCTTTAAATACTGGGGAAATATATAAAATAGGAAATCAAATCAAAATAAACATGGCAGCTATTAAAACTAAATTTTCCGTAGGTCCATGTGTAGCTGGTGTCGTTGGACTAAAGATGCCAAGATATTGTCTCTTTGGAGATACAGTTAACACAGCATCAAGAATGGAATCTAATGGTGAAGCATTGAAAATACATGTGTCACAAGCTACAAAGTCTCTGCTTGATACTTTTGGTACATTTCGACTAGAATGTAGAGGCGAGATTGCTATGAAGGTAAGTTTAGTATTTATGCATGTTTGAATTGCAAATCATTAATTATCTAATATTGACTCAAAAATATTGTTGAATGAAAAGAAAGATTTAGCACATATCCTTATAAATTCCTTGGTTTTGTTGATAATTAATGTATTAAGCTATTATTTTTGCAACAGGGCAAAGGAGTACAAGTGACTTATTGGCTTTTGGGTCAAATTATAGACCCAAAAGCACCAAGAGAAAAGCCACCGCTAAAAAAACTACAAGCACAATCAACAGAAAGTGGATCCTTATCACATCTCACTCCATTCAGACAGCGCTTAGATCAAGGATCGAGATCATCTAGCAGGCGGGGATCAGGAATATTACTGCAAAAACAGACCGATATTAATAAACTGGAAAGGGAAGTTCAACCTATATTACAAATGATCAAAATGCAGAGACAACATTCAGATTCAAATGAGTGTGTCAGTAATGGAGTAGCCGAAGCAAAGGAATTGGACAAGCTTAGCACATCAAATTCTATGTCACTATCTGGTAACACTTTTAATCATAATAATGTAAATCAAACTGGTCAACCAAAAGTCAAATTGAAGGAGTGCCAAATGAATTCCATCAGTAATCACAAATCGAATAAAATAGGTAATAATAATTGGATACCTAAGTTACCTACAGCCACTTCCTTTGATAACGGCGCCAGGAAAGTCTCCGAATGCCTCAAAGACTACAGCAGCGTTCCATTGTTATCTAAAGCTGAGAAACCAAATGATTCCATTGTATAAAAAATAATATATATTATCAATCTTTGGAAACTTATGGTATCGAGTAAATTCGTATTAATTCGATATCGTCTGTAGATGAAATATAATATAAATTGTATTAGACTTATAGATTTTGATGAATGTTTTATTCAAATAGAGAATGAAAAGGATCACTACACATGATATAAGACAGATGAGAGTAATTGTTCAAGTAAACACAATGGTTAGATATCTTCTAAGTACACAGTCAGCTTTTAAATATTTTTTCTTGTAATATATGTACTTCTTGGTATATTATATCGAGCACACTGTAAAATTAATTATAAGAGTTTTTTATAAATGTATTAAAATATTGTAATAGTTCCTTTTGTTACTTATTTATATGAAGTCTTAATTGACGTTTTAAAGTTGGCAGATTAGTTTTTTTTACTAAGTTATATTTTTTTTTTTATATAATAACTTTGGGAGAGCCTACTACAATCTATTTTAGACGACACTTAATATGATGATTGTGTCCTTCAAATTTCATATAAGATGCTTATTTATTTTTACTAAACAATTTCCTGAGGCATTTAAATTTAAACTTTAAACTCCTTGAAATATAGTTCGCAAAGCGTCGATTTCATTTACTGAACATTTCAAACAAAAAGCAAAATTTGTTGAACTTCATTAAACGTCTTTTAGGGCTTGCATACCTTTTACATGTGATAAATTGTTATTTGTTGTATTATATTTGTTTTTAATAGAGAGCTCTCGGAGTTGATGTTTCAGTTATGTTAGAAATGTTTGTAATTTAATATATTGGCTGCTTCTTTCATTTCTGAAGCCATAGTAACTAAAGTAGGTTATATATTATATTATAATATAATGTATGACATATATAGAATATCGTCTTGCTTAGGACGTTTCGACATTTGATATAGGAGTTAAAATAATCAAGAGCAATTTACCACTAATTGATAGTGTCATGATACTATCACATTGTCAATTTCCTGATATACGATGTTGTAGCTCAAATTTCAGTACCAAAAGTACTCTTTCATCACATTTAATATTCAACATATTCGTCCATCTGTTGGAATGAAAAACTAGTGTATTCTAGTAGTTCTGTATACGCTGTCAAATGTGGTTAGGATTAAAAAAAATACTGTTAGGTTTCCCATACGATTATCAGGCTCAACTATTTTTTTTTTAATATGTGTATTGAGACTAGGCAAAGGAACTCGCGGAATATTTACATCACCAGAGTCGCCATCAATGCAGTGTCGGGTTTTGCATTTTGCTAAACTTGTGTGCAACAAGTGGGTTATAACTATTAATTTATATATATTTTTTTAATTGTAATAACGACAGTTTAAGAAACATAAAAATTTTAACTGAAAGAAGCGGTCAAATTTCTACATTTTAAGTATTTATTATTAATTATAAGGTTATGTTGTATATAATAAAGTTTATTTATTGTAAATATTACGGCGTCTTCGTTATCTTAGAGAACGTGTAATTGTGGTAGATGTTTAATTGTGGAAAATTTCATGTTTTAAATTATATATATATAGTAATTAAATGAGTGAGAATCAATATTAAATGCAGTTTTATTATATGAATGCTAACTAATCATTATTTTTTTTTTTAAAGTGTCGGTCACACATTTACGATAATAGAATTTTATTGTTAACGTTTAAATGGTCAAACCCGCGCCTCTTGGAAAGCGTTCAAATGCTCTGACCGCTGAGCCATGCGTTCAACGCATGAACGATAAAATGATAAAAATATATAAGAATTATTTTTAGAAAATGTGTATAAGTTTGAACGTGTTTCATACGTTTCCTAAAAATGTTTCTCATATCCTATGTGAATTAAAAATATTTACTAAATAGCGTTATCTCTTTCCAAACGCTTGTACGTAAAAATAATCTTTGTGTAACAATCGTGATAGAATTTCGACATAGCTGGACATAAAACGTATGGCTTCGGTCAGAGCGTTTAGATGGTTTCTGAGAGGCGCGCGTTCGTTTCCCGTTAAGTTTAGTTATACGTTTTCTTAAAATGTGTAAGACTTAAAATTATGAAATTCATTAATAAAATCTACGCTACCTAATTATTTATTTCTTAATAAGGTAAAAATACTTTAAAATTATATGCTTTATCAATTTATTTTAGAGGCCATCATGAAACAGCGGGACACTGACGTGACGTCTGACTGTAATAGGTCGTGGGTTCGATCCCCATTTAGGGGAATGATTTTGCTTGTTTTAATTAGGCTGGTCTGTTAAAACAAAGCGCAAAGTTGAGTTTTGTCACTTAACACGCATTTTCTCAAGAAGGACACTAGGATCTCTATAATATATAAATATTCAATGAGCGTAAAACTGAAAAAATATATATTTATACAAACATTACTGTAGCAGTAACCTAAATGCAATTTAAATTTCAGACGATAACCGCATTGTCTCCGAATATCAATGACCGAATTGGCTGTAACTAGAAATCTATCTATATCACATATATACAATGTTATAATATATCTGCTTGATATTTCTGAGGCCAACGTCTCTGGTTTGGGTTCAATTCACAAACAGTTTAAATGATTACTGTTTATTTATAAATAAATAAATAGAATATATAAAATTGAATTGTTAAATAATTAAATTTCTATATAGCAAAGATCGTTCAATAAATTAGCTGTCACGTTCGAATAAATTTGTAAATTTCCTGAACAAAGTAGTCGCTTCAGGCGTTTCCCATATAACAGGGTAAGTTACAGAGAACCTAATATCAAGAGAATCAGGTCTCCACTTTTCATCTCAAATCAAGACGGTAACGTGTCGAGTTTTGGAAATCAACGCCACGTTTTGTCTTAGGCACCAAATCGGCGAAAAGAAAATAATTTAAATATAATCATTCCTCCGGGTGGGAATCGAACCCACAACGCGCCGCAGTTCACCGCGCTACGACCGCCTTGTGTGTAGATTCAACTAAGTAATAACAAACTAAGATATGCTAATCGATTGTTTGCAGATTTAAGCCTACTTGAAACAGATTATTCTAAGTTGTGATTATAAGGGTTTGTTGATCGATTAAATTTAGACTTAAGTATCAATTAGATATGGTAAATCGTTCACTATAATTTAATTCAATAAATTATAGTGAGCGGCCATCGATATGCAATGGTACAGAGTATATGGCTCGATACTGAGTGACTGACTGACAGACAGCAGAAAATACTGGGCGCAAGAAGCTGATATTTTTCAAGTGGTCCTTAGGGATCATACTAAGCGTTAAGAGAGGGTTTAGCGAAACTACGGAAACAAGAATGGACAAGATTTACATTTCATAATAAACATAAGCAAAGTTGTGGGGGACAACTAATTTAAACATAAAACCTGCCCTCAATTGTTTCATTTACAACAAATATATCACACGTACAAAATGAAAGTTACGTAACTTCAAACTTATATAATTTATTATATTTCTAAAATTTGATAATAAAAAGCATTTTCTAATATTATATTGCAATTTTTAACAAATTGCATATTTTGGAGTTGGGACACTTTTATTCTGAGGGTGCGATATAGATGCCATGGTGACTTGACTATAGTGTTTGACTGAAATCACCATTAGGAATGAGCATGTTCCCATTATTTTCAATTAGTTTTGTTGACAAGACAAAGCGTGGCGTTTAGTTCCACCCCTCAACACGCAATGTCAAAATTTCGAGCGGAAAGTGGAGGTCAGAGTGTCTTGACCCTAGTTGCTCTATGCCTATACTGCTATGCGGGCAAAAGTGTGAAGCTGGATATAATATAAAACAATATGCTAACATAAAACTCTAACATATCTAACATTTGTGTCCCAGATGTTCTGAAACAACATGTTTGTTACATGTAGCTTAAGTGTGACATAATACCACGCTGTCGTTATCCAGAGATATATGAGAATAACAGTTTGAAAAAAGAAATATTTTGTGTTTGTTATGGTATGAAGATATAATATTCGAGGCTGGAATTAAAATTAAATATAATGTTCAATATTGATATTACCGCTGTCATATAAAAATCTTATTCAGCATAAAAGTGACTTGGATTGATGATATGATCAAAGAGAAAAGCTTCTTCTAGCTGCACTTCTCTTCTTTCTTCTTTTCTTGTACTTTCTTCTTTCCTTTCATATTTTCTTCAAATCATATAAATAAACAAACGTAGAAAAAAGGAAAGTTCGGAGAGTACGGAGATATGCAGTGTTCGGAGGAGACGGAGAGTACAGGAAAACACAGTTCGGAGAAACGTGGAGAGTTAATAGAATCTGTAGAGTTAGGAGTAAAGCCAGCCGATAAATCAGTTTTTATCTTTCTAACATCAAACACGGATTTCCATACAAACTATCATCTCCTGTTTCTTTCCCTTAGGGAGGTTTCAAGGACTGAAAATTCTACCCTTAGGGGTACGGTACCTCAATGAATTAATTTTCATATTTTAAACATCAAAAATGATGGATGGTGTTGTAGTAATATGTGCGAGTGTTCCTGCAACGTCTCGCCGGGGTGGAGAGGGTTTCCGCTAGGTTTTAGTGTATTCTTGCGTCACAAAAAAAAGGACAGGGAAACTTAATTCCACAAACTTCCCACCTATTGGATTAGTCTAGTTTATCGTCATCATTCAGGGGAAATTGTAGACGCTTAAAATCAAATGGTAGTAAGTCCGTTGGAATCATCGGGATCGAGACATCCTCTTCTTTGTATTTTCCCCTGATATTTGTTGCCTCGATGATTTAAGGCCTTTTATAGTCAGTCTTGTTTCATCGCACAATCAAAGTGAATTTATGTTACGCATCATTAATGATAACTGATATTATTTTTAATTATAAATTATAAGTTGAAGTCCAAGAATTCTACTGAATTCAAAAAGTTCGTGAAACAGTTAACAATACCATCCTGTCTTTAATTGTAATTTATATCTGTGTGTCAATTGATCATGAAAAGGACTTTATATTTTATGATATTAAAATTTCTCCTTCGGACTATTACATATCTTTTATAACCAAAATTCACCTAATCAGCCAAGCAGTCCCCAAATTTTAGCTATATAAGCAAACGACACTTCATTATATATAAATAAATATTATGTTTTCGTAAAAGAAAATCTTTCGACCCCTTTTTAGGTATAAAGTGACATTCAAGTGGTGGTTATGGCAACGCGTACTTTACACATGAACTGGGCCAATAATATACATTATTGTAGTCATTTCTTACATAACCAAAGCAAAAATTTTTAATTTAAAAAAAATAAAACAAGTTAAAATTTATAAAACGCCCGTAAACAGTCAGAATTGATCTATTGATTTAAAGCTTATTCCACGATATGAAAAAATAAAGCAATAAAACTTACTTCTCGGTGTTTGTCACGTTTTCGTTATTTGTGTACCGCGCTAAAGCCGTTAGGCTAGGTCCATTGTATTTGAAAACTCTGGTATAAATATAAAAATGTGTATTTTTAAAAGGAATTGTTTTCATAAGGCTTATGAAAATTGGACGTAATGACTAAATGATGTGAGATAGTCATGGCGCAGTTGCGCAGCGTCTGACTGGAAACATGATAGTTGCGGGTTCTATCCCCACTAAGAAATGAATAAATTTAAAATATTGAAAGTGAAGAACGGAGTGTCTTGTCACTGGGTTTTCACGACCTATTCCGGTATGTACGAAGCTAAACCAGTATTGCATTTAACTTGAAAGCACACAGTTATTAAGACCTGTAACATGCCTATATGATCATTTTTATTCCTTTCATATAATATGAAACCAAATTAAGCACTGTCGACGTCTTTAATATGAATACCATAAGGCTTTTAAATTAAAGGTTTTGTGGAGAGATAATTAATATAATATTCTTCATTACTTTTTTATTGTATGTTTTAGACCATCGAAGCACAGTGAGACAGAGTTTTACTGTAAATGCGAAGGTTATGGGTTCCATCTGTACTCAGGGAAATGCTGATATTTAAATTATTTTTTTCTCTCCACTCTGAGAAGACCAATTGTGGCGTTGAGTTCTACCACTCAACATACAATTTCTCGGATTCGAGCGGAAAATGTAGAACCGAGTCTCGACACTAAGTTGTCCCTTCCAACCTGCTATGAGAAAAAAAGCGTGAAGTCGAAGGCGTGAAGAAAAAAAAAATTACATAAAACAAACAAGAAAACAAAGTTTGTTTTCCTTTTAAACTCTAATTATGCTAGAATATGACTATAATATCTATCTTAAAATTAAATGACAGGAAACAGAAATCTCCTAGACGAATCTTTATAACGAAAGACTAAGCTGGAGTCCTGTAAGCCTAGCTTTAAGTAGGTACTAAATATGTAAAAATTTGCATTTGTAACAAAACATAATTGCATTAATAATATTAAAGAAAAATAAAAGCCCATCTATCCTAATAAGCTATGTATGTTAAATTCCAACAAATGACATCATTTTCAAATCTATTTCATTCTGAGGGTGCCATATATTCTCAAAGAAAATTACACAAAATCTTGTTATACGATATCTAATTAAAGTCCTTAACGCAATCTTAAGCAATAATTTCGCAGGCAATTATAAAACAGGTGGTAGAAACGTGTGTAGTGGTTGAAGACACTCTCAGTAACTAACTAAGCGTTTAATTTAACTGAGTGCGTCGCAAACTCGTAATACATTCTTGGAATCTCTTATATTAGGTTTATTTTGAAAATGTTAGCGATGTTATGTTATCTATAGTGTATGTAGTGTTAAAAGTTTAAAAGTTCAATTTATTAAAAATTACAAACTATTCGAATGTAGAAGAAGCCTCTCATTACTTAGCAACATTTATGTCACTTTATACAAAAAACTGATTATTCAAACGTATGGTAGTGTGTGTATCATTTATTTTATATTTTAATTTTTATCTACTGCACAACAATGATCAGGGTATACGATGTGTTATCAAGACCATTCAAGCCTGAAAGCCGAGTGCGCCAGAACTGTATCTAATCCCCCCACCTCTTGAACTATCTATAGGAAGTATATAATGAAAAGAGTACTGGAAGAGTGGGATGGTGGCATATCAACTGAAGGCAAAAAAAAGACTTATTTATGCAGACGACACGACACTGTTTGCGGCATCAGAGTGACAAGGAAATTTGGAGTCGAATTTAGATGGCCAAAAATGCAATGACACATCTAACAAAAATATGGTAGACTAGAAACATCTCCAACGTTACCAAAATAAGACTAGTGGAACTTTGGTCTTTTCTATTTTCTTGTAGGCATCCGAGTCCTGGACGACACGCGCTGCAGACAGTGAAACTTCGATATGAGGTGCTGGAGGTGAATGTTGCGCATATCATGGGCAGCAAATTGGACCAATTAATCAATGATCGACCAACTTAAAATTAAGAATAGGCTCTCCACCATCTGTTACTAAAGAGTACTCTCATACTTTAGCCACATAGCTCGAAGACAGCCAGATAATCTTAACGAGCTGATTGTTGTTGGCAAAGTAGACGGCAGTAGACCTAGACTCCGATCACCTAGCCAATGGTCTGAGACCGTCAAAGATTACAGGACTTATATTTAGAAATAGTATAAAAATTTGAACGCAGCCGGATTTGAACCTGCGCTTCTTGAAAACCGTTCAAGGTCTATGACCGCTAAGCCATGCGTTCTACATCCAGCTACGTCGAAATTTTTATACACTCATTACTACTTATATTTGTTGTCAGCATCTCTGTAGTTCAAATTTTTATACGCTTTCCAAATATATGTTTTTCAATTTCCTAAGTGTGTAAATAACACTTTAAAATAAAAAATGTTAAAAATTACAGGACTTCCCATTACTGTATGTTTAAGACAAGCAGAAGACACCTTCCCCCTATTCCCTATAAGACATACCAGGCAGGATGCGACCTACAGCATTGAAGAACACGACGAAGAAGATGACTGCACTATTGTTAGGTGTACTACACTTATTTATATAAGAGTTTTTTTATATATATATACAGTTATAAAACCTTACCTTAGCTTATCTGGATACGTGGCTCTTCAAGTAAATGGAACGACAAAAGGGGGGTTTGGGGAGTCAAAATAGCGTTGCATATTTTTTTTAATAAGATAGATGCAAGTAAAGTTAATGGGAAATTAGTAAAAATTTAAAAGACTCATGAATATATATGTTATAGAAAATAGTTTTGATCAATATTAAAATAGTTTTTAGTTTTTTTTGTTTCTAACATCAAAGTTATATACAGCACTGTGTTGGGTTCCATGTCACTAAGCCACTATGGTCAACAATATCCCTTAAATATGCCTTCTAGCCTACATTTACAAAAAACTGGTGAATATTAAATAAATAAATTTACTTACTAGTATAGGTATAAAATCAAATCGATATCTTATTATTTCTACCTAACGTAACTCACTGCTATAAGTTTTTGGCAAAATTGAACTTTACGTGCTTTTTTATAGAAAAAGTTAAATGAACTGAGGAAAAAACATATCCATATCTCTTTTACGACGTAATATATTCCGCTCGTTAACTAAAAGAGAACGTGAACTTTGTCTTCTTGGAGGAATTAATAAATGGTCATAAAATGTTTGTTATAGACCCTTTTAGTTTAGTGCTAATATATACAATTACTAGAAGCGTTGAGATTACAACAAGTGTATTCCACGAATTTGATGAACCTTGCCAGAATCACCAAATAAATAATACTTATTTAAATTTAAAAAATATTTTATTTAACACTATTTTAAGAAAAAATAAATGGATTGATGTAAAGGAAACAATTTACAAAAAATAATAACAAGTAATGATAAAAATTAAGCTATTCAGAGATAAATTTAAATAACACACTTTTATTAGCTTCACCTTTATCAATTTATGTAATTAATTTAAATTGGTTTGCTTCAATATTTGCGTACGCGGCTGGATCCGATGACTATACAGTATTTTCATATCGTAAATCTTTCCAGGACGATTAGGATACGAAGAAAATAATTTTAAGACTATTTTAATTTATTTTTTAATTAATTTATCATATACTTAGCCTTGCTTTACATATTGTTAAAAAGATGTAACATACAACTTTTTCTTTGGGAAAATTCTTCACTGCCAATCGTATGGATTGTTTTAGCGACTAAAAATTATCATGGCGCTTATAGCCAGCCTTAGTCTCTAAAACTAGTCATTTATCATAATCCTATGGATTAAGATCAGGACTGGCCGTCAGGTCAGTCTTCAGCTGCAATGAAAAGTCTGGTAAAATTCGTTCCTAACCAAGTTTGGGTGGAATGAGTTTTATGACCCGGCACCAGTCTTGCTGAATGGACCATTCTTGGTGTTTTTAAGGGGCTTAACTACCTTCTTAAGAATTGTATCTGGATATACTTGTGCCGATGTTTTGATAGTTTTTTCACCAAAAATATGTCTCAGTCACTCTTTCATTGCTAACAAACCACCAAATATCGATGAAATCTGATAATGCCCACGTTGTACTCTATTGACTAAGTGGGAAGACTTTTAGAGCTTTCAGCATAAATATGATAATTTTGATTGTTATAATCTTGCTCAATTGTAAAAATTTTCTAAAATTGTTTTGCGTACCGCTTAAGTACTTTTATTGAATTTATCACCCTATTTCTTCATTCATTACATTCATTCTTTTTAAAATTATCAGTTAAAAATGTGCAGTGCGGCTCTTATAGGCTGCAAGTCTTTTTTTAATTTTTGGGTCGCTGGGAAATGTAATTTACGCTGATCATAGTGTGGGACTCATCCGGGAACCCAATACTAAAAACCCAACGGAAACACTTTTCACCACCATGAGACGAGACACAAACGCTTACGCATGCTACTACGACGCTTAGGTAAACGGACCGCATATTGCTGATTACCGTCGCCTTCAGGGTGCTCTGGGGTTCCTTACAGAGCACCCGCAGTCTCGATGAAGCGTGAAGCTGAATTTACATCATTGGTGAAAAAGTCTACCAATGATGTAAATTGTAATAAATGAATAAGAAAACGAATTACACCTTTGTTATTTTAAATATTTACCAGTATATTGCAGATTTAAAGTTCAAATTTAATAGGATAATTCTGTTCGTTTTTACGCTACACATAAAGGATATGACCGTCTATGACCCGCCTTTACATTCTGCAAAGATTAATCTCCGAATTGATTTGCTAACTTTTAAATCTTTTTGTTTGAACTTCGTGAAAAATATATATGAGAAAGGAGAAGTGGTTTATATAAAAAACTTTTCAAATTCGTCATTATAGTATACGAATATGTGAATAACATAATATTATACATTCGAAAAATTTATTTAATATATGTTATAATGAATATCGACCGAAAACTAATGACGTACAAATTGACAAAACTTCCATAGAAAATAAGAATGTGTAAATAGTGAAGTCAATGCGTCAATTTTAATATAAAAAAAACATACGCGGCTGGTAACGGTGTCTATGGTTGTCTCTGCCATCCTTGCTATGTGCGGTTCTAAACAAATTATGAATTCTATACAATATAGTATTATAAATCTGCAATAAAAGTAAATATGCAATTTAAATTTTGCATAAGGGAAAACTGAGAATTAAAAAAAACATGTTTAACAGATAAATTTCGTGTGCAAAATCTTGAACGAAAAAGTGAGCTTAAAATAATCTTTCGCGTGGCAGTAATGGAAGGTTTTTTTAAGTTCTTATGAATTACATTTGAAGTGGCAGAATTCAACGACATGCTTTAAATCATATTTTTTTATAGTATTATATATTATATATATTTCAATCAACCTGTGGAAGTGGGTGAAGGCTATACAGCGGAATAGCAATACTGTGCAATAAATAAACACCATTAAATTTTAAGCAAAACATATTACTAATATAAAATATTTGTATACATACACATATACATAAATACATACATACCTATTCGAATACTTACTCGTATATATTAAATTTAATGTACATATTAAAATTAATAATAAATATAAAATATTGATAAGTGCTGCCGAAGTGCTGATTTGAAAATTAAATGTTTTTTTTAATGAGGACTTAAAAGACCGCCACGTATACAAATGGTAAGGTTGGTACTTAAATCTGTTACATACTGACGTTGAGAAAATTCATACCGGACTTAGAATAGCTTTATATTATACATAATATAGATAGAGAAAATATAATTAATTTAAAAACAATCAAATATACAATTATCACAATTAGAAACGCACCACGATATTTTTAACAAATAAGGTTTTAATATTGTAGGCTATTGCAAAAAATATATTAAGTTAAAAATTAATCACCTAATAAGATTTCTCATATAAGCTAAATAGGGTAGATATTGAAATTTCATAATTATACAGTATAATATAATCTCAAGAGACTTTAATTACTTGCGTCTTTACATAAGCTGATTTAATGAGATTATAAAACGTTTCGTGATTCCAATATTTATTTTAAGGAATATGGGGGGGGGGATATTAAGGAATATAAAGCACTTATCTAATTTTTTGTAAAAAAATATCATTGATATAGTGAAATTACTTACAATAATGTGAACTCTCTCTGCGCATATTTTAAGGAGTGTTTTTTACATTATATTTTTAAAGCATCCCGGTCATTTCAAATTAAAACTACTATGCTTTCCAGTGGCGTAGCAAGTAGTAACGTGGGTGAAGTGAGCCCTCGCCCACGGCCTGGCGCTTAAATAGGCCTCGCGAGGCCTCTTTAAATGTAATGCCACCAGACTGAAATACTCCAAATAAAAATCTAGAATATATTAGCCACACTCTTTATAGACTGGTAACAATACTACGCTTGGGATGTGTTATGTGATCTAAGTAAACATGACAGCACCATACAAACAAAATATTTTCTATCGTTCTTACTTAGCTGAAATCATATTTTGGCTGCCATAATAACACGACAACATTTTATGACTGTGTTTATCTATCGGAGCATGTTAGGTAAGGTATTTTGATTATATGTAATATATATAGATTTATTGGATAGGTCTTGGGAACGCAAGAAAAGAGGCCTCACCAATGTGAATTCACCTACGTCTATATTAGTCCACGCTACGCCACTGATGTTTTCTTTCGAATCTTTAACCGTCTTGCGCCCACGTTAGTTTTTGCCACGCGTACGGTCTTGCAGACCGCAGGCTTAGAACCTCGTTTCGTTGTTTCTTACCTACATCATATTTATTTTACCTATTAATTTCCTTAAGGATTTTTTTATATCTAAACTGTCCATATTTTCTGAGTAAAAAGGAATTTTAGTACACTGATAATGAGTAACAAATTTTATTTCTCGAACGATCTTATTTATTGATCTTAAATGAATGAATTAATATGAACTATATATTATTAATATAGGTCAAAATATGTATTTTAGGTAAATAGTAATAAAGAAGTAGTAAAAAGTAATAAAAATACTAAACGACCAATATATACTCGTACTACAAGCTTTTATATGCGCTACAAGTTATATCTATATCAGCGTCTATCTCATGGACCTCATTTACAAGTTTCGCACAAAAAAATTATGCACTAAAATGAGACTTTGTGCTGAAATTACACAATACCAAGAAGGCAACAATAGAACTAATTTCAGATAAGTAAATATATATTTACGAAAATAATTAATCGGTATCTGTGACCAACACGTGAGAATAGGAAGGTTAAGTAATAAAGCATAGTTTTGAATTAATACCACGTAGTACAGAAATGGTTCAGGATGTAGAATCTCATATTCAACGTACCGTAGCTTCATTTAGATGAGAACTTCACTTTGCCAGCGTCGGTATGATTGCTTGCTCCCGTTAGAACGTATTGAGTGCATTTCTTAAATGGCATCGTATTTGGGGTATGTGTATCTATTGAAAATCATTTTCTACAGGTATATTGCATCATCTACATGTAAAATTGATATTTGCAATGTCTCATGCGATTCACATATAGTGATTTCGTATGGAAAAAATTTATTGAACATGTAGTTTTTGGCTTCAATCAAAAATTGATTCTGGTTGGGGATCATTAAAATATTAAATATAGAAGGCGAAGTGGTTTATATTTCTCTGATCTGGATATCGCTGAAAGTACATACATATTACATACGTACTAACAAAATACCTACTTTTTATAAATTACATATTATGAGAGAAATATATTTCTATTTTTTTTCACTTTCACCGTTTTAACGCATTGAGGGTAGTCAGTGAGAACCTAGTGTCAAGACATTTGTTTCTCCTCTTTCCACCCGAAAATGTATGTACATTGCATGTTGAATGGCCGATCTCAATGCCACGTTTTGTTTTGTTCACCAGAATGGAGAAATGAAAATAATTAAATAGTCATTAGTCCCCGAGTACAATCAAATCCTCATCGCAATTCATTTAGTATCGTTTATTTCGATTTTAGTACCACTAAAATCGAAAAAAACGATACTAAATGAATACAAATACTTTTTATAAATATCTAGCTAAAGATATCAAAATCGAAAAATATAAGATATTTTTTACATGTTTCATGCTCATTTTCTACTCATTTTAGAGGCAATGCAGCTAGACGAATTCACTGCGATTTATATAAGTTTTGAGTCAAGTTACAATGGAACATACATCCAACTGTGCAAAACTGCTGCAACAGAATTTGATCTCAATATTAAGTAAAACTTTAAAACAGCTAAAATCTAACAACAATCTGATGCGACAAAGCGCTGTGTGTTATGCAAACGGGAAAAAATATATATTTATTTACAAAATACATACTCGTATTTACAAAAGAATAAAGTTTTATTTCAGAAGCAACGAAGCGCTATCTGAATCTGATGTACAGATTGAACGCTTCGTTGGTTTGTGAGCTACGAGTGCTACGAGATCGCTGGAACTGGGCGAACACCGATTACATATTTAAATTAAATTTCTTGTAATTTTCTACTATTACTCGTTAGCTTTTTTTTATAATATTAGTTATATAAGAGTTACCTGTAATAAGTTTTAGTCTATGACCCACGATATTATAATCGAAAATATTTCATTATCATTTTAGTCAAAATCTAATACTTTTAGTCAAAATACGCTTCATTTTTTAAACGTTACATAATTAACCACCAGTTTACTAAAGTGACTGGAAACTACCGGCGTATAACCTGAAATACCTCAGACTTGAAAACAACTGGCGTAAGAAATTCAACGGGACTACTTTTTTTACAATTCGATTATTTACATATTTATTAGCGACAATGATGCCTTTGAAATAGGCTGGAGCGAGTATTTCATTCCCAAGGCGTGTTATAAAACGATCAGAGGGCGATCAGCTTGAGGAAGCTGATCGCCTACTCACCTGGCCCGAGTAGGCACGCGCAGGATGCTCCCGCGCGTTACTCCGAGCAGGCAGTCGAGGGTGACCCACCACCCTTGACTCCGCGACGTGCCTAGCAGGCTCCCGCCGCCGGGGTTCACGGAAGATTGTACCTGTGGCCCCGGCTAGTGGCGGTCGAAAGGAGCACCGTGAGGTTTTACCGGATTTACGGACGGCCTACATCTGCCGGTCCAGAGTCCTACATAACCGCGTCTGAGTCCCCGATCGGGCAAGTGTCCATAACGGAATTCCTTACGAAAAAAACAAGCATCTTTTCAAATTCTGATATAGACATTGTCGGACGTTTTCTTGGATCATATTGAAAAAGCGTACACATTGTGCTATGAAAGAATTACGGATTAGATGAAATCGAGATCCAGGCGCTGTAAGTTTAAGCCTATTTCTAGTACTAATATTGTGTACATCACCGATTTTGGTATAATCATTAATATTTTTCTTTATATACATTACATTTTTAAATATGTAATGAGTCGCAACTGTCAATATATTATTTACTTAAATTTATTTGTTTAGGACCTAAGTTGGAGATTGCACGAATAGCTCCCTTCTGCAAGACAAAGATAGAAGGAATAGCGGCTGCATTACACCAAAGTGCAATGCAGTAGAATCAGTTATTGATATTCATTGATATAAGCTTCCCGTAGGAAATATCTAGTTACGACACTCAAATTCTCATTTTCTATCCACTTTAAATGATACGATATCGGTGCAGCTTGAATATATCTATATAAAAAAATAAAGCTTCCTTAAGTGTCATGAAACACTTGGTGGAATTTGTTCTTGTGTGCAACAATAAGTTAAAAGTAAATAAAACAAATTCCGAGAATGCTATAAAAAATTTACTTTATGGGCAATAAGCTTTAAAGTATAAGCTTTAAAAAGTTTTGTATAATACGAACTAAATATTTAAATTTTATACAGCTTCTTACTTCTTTTAGCCCGTTTTAGTTGCTGCTTAAGTAGTTTGGTAAACTTTAAAGTTTTAACTATAAGCTGTAACAATTTCAGAACAAAAAATATTTTATATATCCAAAAAATATTGTATATAAATGAATTATTATAATTCACAACTAAAACTTTAAATAAACCTTAAAACTTTTTCAAAAACTGAATATATAAATGGATGTGAGCGGCTTTAAGCAAATAATTTAAATATAATCATTCTCTACGTGCCAATCGAACCTGAACACCATTCGTATTTCACAGTACAGACGATGTTTCATTGCGCCACGATGGCCTCTAATATATACTAGATAACGAAGTACAATTTATATATTACGTATCGACATTAAATCTAACAATATTATTATTAACCAAGGTTCACAAACCGAACTAACAAAGTTGAGAAGACATCTCATACTCAATTAAGGTCGAAGTTATACATCTTATCTGAAACCAAATAAACTTTTGTTACTCTTTGTAACTAAATGTATCGAGAACAGGGTAAAAGCTTTATGAATCATAATATAATGAGATTGTTTTAATTATCGTTCATTTTTAGATATTCATAAGTAATGTAGGGCTCTATTTTTTTTTCAAATTAAAATAAAACTCGAGCTAGAGCAAATTCAAGTTTGGATGATCTAAGCAATATAAATAAAATCTTTATACTAGAAACTCTTGCCTAGAATTAATAAATATGCATGATAATATTAGTATTAGTTTTAAAGTACATCAGCTCCGGACACGTGTGCAAATTTTCAAACAAATTGAAAGACAAGAAGCGAGTCGAAATTGTGTCACATCTCTTTACTAAATTGTTATTTTCTATTGTATAATAAGTATTAACGAAGTTAAAAAACAACGTTAGAAATTGTAATAGTGTATAATAAGAACATTACTAAGGTTTTAATCTTATTTAAAACTGTTAAATAAAAGTCCGCTGACGAGTTCGTATCTGTGTTGTGTCCTGTACATGCGATTTACGACGAAGCGTAGATATCATTTTCACATAAAGCAGTGTATCTGTGAAACATAAGCTATATAAGTAAATACTAATTGCAGTATATATATAATATATATATGGAAGTATATAACAAGTACAGATTGGTTTGCCAAAATAATATCTCAATAGTGCAAAATATGTATATATGTAAATTACAAAAACACGACTTAATCCGAATATAATTTACTTCAAAATTATAATATGACAATATATCTTCAAATGCGATCATTAATGCAATTCGGGAGATAATACCCAAAATAACACCTGCATTCTAGGAGACTTACAGGAAACTCAGAATACTGAACTTTAACAAACCAGTTCTGTAACTGTAACAACAAGTTCTATAAAAGCCTGCAAATAAATTTCAATACGATACGTTTGAAAGAACCTTAAAGCGATTCAATAAATAGTTTTGATGTAATCATTTTAACTGAACACTGAATTAACGATATAAATATTATTCCTGTCATACACTTATATACTGACAGTTATACTAAAAATAAAATAAACCAACATAGCGGTGTTGTCGTTTATATCTAAGAACCTTACTGATAAAATTACAATTCTGGCTATTAAGCCTTCAAAAATATATATTTTACATATTTTTTAAAAAAAAATAAGTGTTATTCGTACACTAAGGACATTGAAAAAGACATATTTAGATAACGCATAATTTTTTTAACGCAGCAGGGTTAGAACCCGCGCCTCTTGAAAAACGGTTGTCTTTTTTTAATATTTTACATGTTTTATTGAGGAGGCAGTATTTTTCACGACGACGTTACAGTTGAGGTAATACTTTTAAACTGTTTATTTTAGATCCTTTTGGCTTAGTGCTAATGTTTCAACTAGATTTTGATTTTATTAGTGTTACCTGATTCTATACATCTGCCATTAATGTAAAAAACTTGATGCGCTTAGATTTGCTTGAAAATTTGCGCGAGTGTTTATCTCTGATGACATTACAATACTTGTATTCTATGAATCAACGTTACTATAAAGTAATAAAAATAAAATTCTTGAAATGGAAAATTATATAATATTTTTACTGTCAAATTTAATAAAACTGTATGCGATGGAAGTTATAGATGGATATTAAAACTTTCCAAGTATCCTTGTAATGATCACTCTAGGGAGAGATTAATTAAAACGAGATTTCGAGACTTAACACCCCACTTTGTCTCGGCATAGTGTAAACCGAATCTACAACCAATCGCGAACACGCGAACGAATCGGACTCTATCCTACTGCGTCATGACGGCATATAAATAGCATTTAATGGAAATTGATATAATGAAAAATATTTTTGACAAGTGCCACCTCAGTCTACCTGTGACCACGGACTACTGTAAAGTGTTCGAAACGTCGGGTTCTAAAAATGTATTTTTGAATACCAAAATTATACGCGATTAATCCGGTTAAAATAGTTTCATTTCAAAATGTGTAATAATCGCGAAAACCAAAGAACTTATTAAATGAAAAATATGTTAAATCATCATTATATTAGTTTCCAGAAATAACTTTGCACGAAGGAAACGTAGGTACAAAGGGACGAAGGAGTACGAAATTTGGTATACTCGTAATTAAACTTTATGCGGATAACAAACACATGGTTTTTTGTAAAAAATTAACTCAAGCTTTTAAGTTTTAGACATACATTTTTTATGATATAAAATAAATCTTTCTAAAATAGTCTTAAAGATGAAAAAATATTCTTCTAGCTAAATTGTCAGGTCATCGCTAAGGTGCATGAAGTACCTATAAATTTCTGATTTACTTATTCTGGTCTACGCGTACCACTTCGGCACCTATCAAAATGCAAAATACATTATAGAAAGCGTTTATTATATGATCTTGCAAGATCTTTCTTCTAAAGATTATCCTTTAAACAAGGAATAACTAAACAAAGTCTTTAACGTCGAGACTAGTATATAAAATTTTCGAGAGTATACAAAATTTGTCAGCTCCTTTGACATCAAATTTTCTAGTATTAGTACATGTATACGACAAGATGAGACTGAGGATATGATGCTACAGTAGGATAGTATCAGACGGTAATAGAAATTGGTGTGGATACGATTCCCACTCGGTTGAATAATCACAATTTAATTCTTTTTTTATAGACTTTATAGACAGACGCGTTGTTTAGATATGCCACTTGGCACGCAATGTCTTGAATTCGAGCGGAAAGTATTAAGAGAACGAAGTATTTTGTCACTAGGTTCTCTCTGACTTCTCTGCTATCTGAGAAAAACCTCGAAACTGAATATTACTAGATATTTTATACACAGTTAGCAGCTCTCGGATTCACTTATAACAATTAGCCAATTTAACGTGCTTACAAACGACTGAAAATAAAATCTCTCATATGTATATAATATTAGTTGATTTACAAATTATTATAAAGCTTAAATTTTGATACCAAAAAGTTAAATTACGGCGAATGTAATCAAATGTCAAAATTGACTCAATTACTATTACAGGAACTGACAAAAGTTAGATGACAAAGGTTAATTCGAGGGCCTGAAACATTTCAAATTTGCTGCCTCCGGTTATTGCACGAAAATAATTTGAGAGGACTAGTTTATAGATGAGATACCTTTAAACTATATATTTACTACAATAGAATAGAACTACTGATTTGGTTATTTAAATAGATAATGTGTTTTTTGTTTAGGATTTATCCGTACTTCACTCTTAGTATTTTATACACCGGGGATTGTGAAAACCTAGTGTCAATTCACTCCACTTTCCACCCAAAATCGAGACGTCGAATGTACTGCCCAGCATGCCCAGCATATGCCCAATGAAAATAATTTCAAAGTATCATGCATTCGATATAAATATTTTCCAAGACTGAAATTTAACCAGGAATATTGGACTTGGTACTTCATAATCATTCCAATCATTCCAATTCCAATATTCAAATAAGGAATATTGGAATTGCACTTCATAATAACTACGGAACCTTTTTAATACACCTATACACTTAATCTTTAGCCTATACATGTGTAGGATTAAAGGTCAAAATTCACCTGTATTGTCAATCAAAGTTACTCATGGGTGCTGAGCATTATATTAGAATGTGAAACTCCATATAATATAGCAACCAAATAATTTATGTTTGATTAATAATTTCACTGATTGATAAAATTAATAATTATCATTAAACTTAAGTTACACTTCTTTTTTAATGTTGTGGGAATCGAACCCACAACCTGCGCCACGATAGCCACGGATATATACTTCGTATCTATTTAAAAAGTTATTTGATCTCATTCATAGTGTTTTCAATTTACATAATACAATTTATTAGGTATTTCGCAAACCTCGTGGAAAAGGATTTCTTTAGTGAATTTGCGTATACGACCAAAAAGGGCCAGTGCCAATATAAGATAAGAGTAGTTCGATGAAAGTATAAGACCTGCCTGATGTATATAGATTGTATATTTTCATATTTTTATTTGAAAATTCGAACACTAATACAACTTTATATGAGAGTGGCATATTTTTAAGTTCATCGTGGTATAATAGGGCAGCGTCGCAGTATAGACGCGATTGGTTGTGGGTTCAATTCGCACTCCAGGGAATAATTATATTTAAATTATTTTCATTTCTCCAGTCTGTTAAGACCAAAGTGGTGTTGAGTTGTGGTACTCGATATGCAATATTTCGCACTCTTGCGGAAAGTGGAGACTTTAAAGTGTTATTTATGTTCATTCTGTCGAGTAGAAATCGACCCCATAGTCATCTCCTTTGCAATTGGACGCTGTCCTACTGCGGTACTCTGAACGTAATGTCAATAGGATATTTTTTATTATCAATATATATTTTTTAATTATCAATAGAATCTGTCTACCATATATACCAACCTTTTCCGGGTGGGAGAAGTGGTCTTGTATGCCATGGCTCGGTGTTTCAGATATGCGGATGATCCAAGGACATGGCGCGGTGAAACATCCTGATGGTCATGTCCTAGATAATGTCTGCCAGGCTCTTGGTACGGAGACTCTATGCAGAGTGACAATCCTCACGTACCAAGGTGCCTGGGCTCGTCTGTCAGCCCGTCTGCCATCAGTGTGGTGTTGTGCACCACCAGAAGTGCAGTCCACAGGCTGAAGCTGGTCATACCAGCTGGCATGGCATGACGGCGCATCGTACGTCAGGTGAGGCTTGACGTACGTTTCGTAGAATGCTACCCTAATGCGCAGCGGCAAGCAGCGGAAACTCTTTCATAATATTTATCATTTATCTTATTCATATATAAATATTTATAAATATCCGCCACCATGACATTACAGTTCCTATAGCTACTTTAATTTTAATTGAGACTTCAACTATTAAATCACTGTAACTGTATATTGAAGTAAAAGGTTGACTAGCATTTCAGTATTAAATAAATAAACGGTCTACATCTCTGTTGAAATGAAAATAAGCATCAATGTACCTTGTATTATTGTTTTTTTGTATACAGTATTTTATATATTATGTCGGCGAATAGCTTTAAATTAGTATTAAATTATTCTCACTTTTTAATTAATATTAATATCAGTATTAGGGGTAGTCCACCTATGATTTGACGCTCGTTGTATGCACTACATGCTAGTCTAGTCGTTGGTGGCACCAATTAGCTGTGGGAGAGCCGGTGAGAACACTCAGTGAATTCCTAGTTGAACAGTTACCGTACAGGCGAATGGATAGTGTGTGACGCTATTACCTACGCCCGAGACTCATACCTGACGCTTACCGATCTACCTACAATTACATACCAGCGATTATAGATATACGACGTGGGGCCAAAAAGTAGCAAAGGGCGGTGGTACATTGATAGCAGTAAATCGTGATACACCTTCATTCTCTTTTCTCTTTCTCGATTCTCTCCATTCCAGAACTACATGACGCTGACGTCACTGCCTTAAACGTCTTATTTATTTCGACGTTTCTATTTTTGTATTTTGATGTTAATTTACTCCAAATTCTAACCAATTATATTTATTGCTCTCCCTATAACCTTAGTTGAGATGAAAGACAATTTAAAACGAATTAATCGCGCCGTTTGATCATATTATTGTCCATTTATATTGACATTAATATAGAATTGGCTTAATAGATGGCATCGTGAATTAAGTAACAAGGATGTCGCACAAGCAGTTGATATGTTTTATCTTATTGTAAATGAGTTATTAGATAAATTAATTCTACCTAAATCAGTATCAAAAATGAAATATTCTAATTGATATTCACATATTTAATTAGTCGCATAAATAAAAAACTTAAATTCCGTAAAAAGTGGAAACTCAATGGTAGAATAGAATATTACGAGAATAGAGTTGTTACGAGAAATATTTACGTTTTTATACATACGTTTTCAGAAATCAGACCAAGAATAAAATGTTTAGAAGTCTCCTTTTATAATTAATATTTAGTAAGCCTCTTAATACAAAACTTTTTTGGTACTTTAGAAAGTCAAAACTTGATCACACCGGAATACCTCATACAATGTACTTAGATTCAAAAGTCTGGGTCCGGGCCTGATGGGCAAACTATTGTCAATATTTTTATCACCTTTTTACGATCAGTTTACGAAAACAAATTTTCAATCAGTTTACGAGACCAATTTTTTACTACATTAAAACTATTAGTACACTATCCTTTTTAATAAGTATTTAAGTAAAGGCTACTGTACCCATGTATGGAAAATCGTTAATAACACCAATTTATAAAAGTTACAATCGATATAATATAAAAAGCTACCGTGGAATTTCTAAACTGTGTACTATACCTAAAATTTTTGAAAAAATAATTAATGAATAAATATATCCGAGATTGAGATCATTACTTATGAATATCAACATGGATTTGCAGATAAACGTTCCACAGAATCTAATTTTTGTGAACTTACAAGCGTACCCCTAGATGCTATGGACTGCGGATATCAGCTGGATGTAATTTACATTTTTTGATAATCACATAGATAAAATCTTTATTTTATTTAGTCGTTACTAAGGTTCATAAAAATGATAAGATTTCAAAATCGCCCATACGCTGATAATTGTATACAATTCATATGTTAGGTCACATATGGAGTAAGCTTCAACTGTTTGTAATCCTCAGTATAGCAAATACATAGAGATGAAGTTGAAAATATACAAAATAAATTTTAAAAAAAAATAAATATTTGATTCTTCTTTTACTACTTCTCTTACACTTACAAAACGCACAGAACATAGAGTTCAAAAGTTCTTGTAAACAATAGTAAATAATTTCATTGATTCCCCATTTTTACTTAATAAAGCATTATTTCATAACTCGTTCCAGGTTCATAACTCGTTCTCAGGCAATGTTTTAGACTGCTGTTTGCAAAACAATATATTTTCAAAATTTCTTTATAAGATGAACTTATACAAGAACAATAAAAAATTTGTTCGCCTTTTAAAGAATTATAATTAATGCATATATATGATGTATGTACGATTCTGTTTTTGTATATATATATATATATATATATATATATATGTAAGTGTGTGTGTGTGTATACAACTACGAGTCTTAAATTATATAAAAATCAGTATGTTTTCCAAAATAAATATTATAAAAAAATTCCAGCTTCACAGACATATACATTTAAATTCATTTTCTATTTGTCAAACATAACTCAACTTCCTCAAGTCCGAATAGCTCGACTTCATACTTCAAAATCTTGAGAACAGTTCCTGCTTGTTTAAAACGATTCAGTGGCGACAATGGGCATTTAGGTAAGTTATGCTAATTGAAAATGTTTTATTATGCGGTTCTAGCGAAGCTTATCAAATTGCTCATAAAATAATTATAGCTGCATAAAATGAACTTTATGTCTTAAAATTTAAATAGTCTTTTAGTTCACCTTTTGAGGTGCAACAGACACTAAATTTCATTTCAGCCTGTACCTGAATGTGACAAGACAGTATAATTAAAATGGCCTTTGAAAATTGTGATGGTCGTTCGAAGTGCATTGCTGACATGATAAAATCTATCTTGTTTTTGAGTTTGCTATCCGGGCTCATCTAGGTCTATTTCCGTTTACCGGAATTGGGGTTACCTGAAGAAATAGTTGATTATTAAGAGGCCTTGTTTCTCCATGAATTCCACCAACATTTGACCTCTAGCGTTTCCCTGTCCAAACTCAAATTGCCCCAAACTCAAATCATCGCCGCAACATTTTCCCACCTTGCCCCCCATTATAACTGTGTTTTAAAGCTTAGCTTAATATCCTCACACATAGCTTCCTTTTGGGTGGAAAGTGGAAAACGGAATGTTGACACTAGGATCTTTCTGACAACCCTGTTATGCGGGAAAAAGCATAATACTGAAAAAATATTTCATATTCAAATATATAAGTAGAAATGTAGTCACCTGTTCTGAATATGTATGAGTACATACATACATAAATATAGTCATAAAATACCGCGGTTCTCATCAGCAGAAGTATCATTTTACTGCACTCATCTGGCGCTGGGTACGTTTCGCATAATTAAAACGTACATTGGCGGTATATAACAATAACTTTACTTGTTTGTCGTTGTTTTACTTTAAAACTGTAATTCAGAAACCCTTTCTTTACAATGACTCTAATTCTAAATGTTTTGCATGTTTTTTTCTTAATTAAGTTAATGTTATTTTAAAAGAATTGAAATACAAGTTTGTTTTTAATAATTATTATTATATTAGTACGTCAAGGAAAAATATTTGACCCATTTTTACGAAAATTTTGTATATGGAGGAAAGAGACATAGGAATTTGGCATAATTTGATTTTAGAGAAGTGCATAATGCCTTTTTTCAATAAATTAGTTAAATACACATTTCTCAGCCCGTATATTTTCCGCTCTGGTGCCAAGACAAAGCGCGGCGTTGGGTTCCACCATTCAACACGCAGTGTCTCGGATCCAGGCGGAGAATGGAGAGTGGAACGGTGTAATGGTTCTCTCCGCCTATACTGCTATGCGGAAAAAACGTGCAGTTGAAGCGGCGGATGTGTTCGGCAAACATATGATATACACATAATAACAAAAAGAATAAAATTTTGCGCGTCAATGGGTTTCTTACTAATTATTAATAATAAACGCTTCAACTGCGCTAGAACGGCAGTTCTTGAAATAACGAAAATATGTCAGATTATAATAGTGTAATAGTCAGCTATAATAAAGAAAACAAATAAGAACTTGAAGCTGTGTTGTCGGTCTCCTATTCGTAATATCAAAATTCGCCACGAACCCTATAGGACAATCTTTTTAGAGATTCTCATTTACAAATTTATATGCGTATGTAATATAACATGCATATGCAATTATTAATAAAAAACAAAAAAAGGCAACTGTAGTATTTTTAGCCTAGTTATAAAATTATTCAGAATAATTAAACAAAATGACATTGGTTTTACACGTTTATTAGTGTATTTATAGAAAAAATATTAGATAACTTCTATTCTCATAATTGACTTCTTTAAATATAGATTCATTGCGTTTTATGTTAAATAGCGCTTTTGTATATAATCATTATCAGTTACATCCTCCATTTTTTGACCGTCAAATATTTTATCAACAGTTAAATAATTTACCGACTTATTTAAATCAAGGCTTCAACAGAAAAATCAAGAAACATTCTCAAAGTTTCTTATGATATTTGGTTCTACAATTTTTACTATTGATTTTGACTATTTTATCAGCTTCTTGTAATTAGTTTTTAAAGTATTATATACGAGTAATATAAATCTGTACGAAAACTGGAACATATTAACTGTCACTGGACGTTTATGTAGTTACTGGCTATATTTAAATATAGGGAGCGTCACTGAGCTTTTAATAGACTAGAATTTAAAGTAACAAATAAAGAGTGGAACAATGTCTTGGTACTCGATTATCTTTGTCCATCCTGGTGTATGTAGTCTACCTACCGTGTAAATACAAAAGTATTGTCAGAATTTGCCAAATGAACGAAGCGAAGCGAAGAACTAGAACCCACAACCATTGAACTGTATTCAAATATACTACATTATCTAAAAAAATAATTGTAGTCATTTACATTTTTCTCGCATTTTGATTTCGTTGATTCGAGAATCTTTGTATTTTTTTTAAATTAAAGCTCTAATCATTACATTACATAAATTTTATTAATTATACAAATTTTTAATAAGTAATTGTATTAATATTAAAATAAATATAAAATATTGAATTTCTCTATTATTTATAATAAAACTATTATATAAGCTGTTTTCTTTCTCTTTTGTTTTATGTAATATTTGTGTATTAATTTATTTCTTATATGTTAATTCTTATATTAATGCATTCTGTATCCATCTTAAAAGATAATGCATTTAGTTTTAATATTTAATCTATACTTTTAATTTGTATTTTATTTAATGTTCTTATGACAGATGGATCTAAATAAATAAGCATCACGTTAATCTCATTAGTAATTGTTTATAAATTTTCCTTTAATTCCTCGTCTTAAGACTAAGTACTGAAATATGACAACTTGAGATCAAATATATCTTGTCTTATAATATTAAAGTCAATTTCCAAGAGAGGGTTTCACTGTCAACAATGGCTGTTAGATAATTCGTTTTAGACTAATGCGTTTAACGGATCCTAATGGAGAAACAAATGTGGGAAGTAAGTTCAAATTCAGTATGTATACATTTTCTATATTGCGTATAAATAATCTTATGTCATAGTCTTTTTTATTCACAGAATGTAGAAAAAATTACTAAAATAACAAAAAGAGATGAAGTAGAGAAAATATGGCGTAGTAGCTGCAAACGCGATGATAGTGAGTTTGATCTCCACTCGAGGGAATGATTGTATTTAAATATGAAACAAACCTTCACGCTTTAAAATTTTAAGTTTTAAAGGTCGATCGCATCACATATACGCGACGCGATGACCTTGAAGTCTAATGAAAAATCAACTAAGATTATTTCAAAAGTTATTTCTTTCATTTTCATTTAATTTCATAATTTTACCACAATGGATAGGATATTTAAAAAGTAATCTTTGTCTAGGACTAAAAAAGTGGACCGTCCCTTACTTCCTCATATGTCACTGTCACTTACATTCTATTGTTCTTATAAAACTTGGACTCTACCTAATGCTTATTGAATAAACGTCAAATATCTATTTTGTATGCGATGATAACAACTTGTAGCCAAAGTAATGTGTAAAATACGCGTAATCTTAACGACGTGTGGATGAAAATGTACTTCAAACATTTTTAGAAAACGTATAAAAATTATATATCCGGCTACCTTGAAATTCTTGTTCGACGTAGCTGGGTGTAGAACGCATGGCTTAGCGGTCAGAGTGCTTGGACAGTTCCCAAGAGGCGCGGTTTCGAATCCCGAGGAGGCTGGTGACCGTACTGGTTAAAAACCTTTTTTACACATCATCGAGCGCTTATATTTGATTAATTACTTTTTAATACATTAATATGGAAAATCATTGGATTCTGGATTTTTTTCGCTATATAATCCACATGTATATATGGTTAAAAAAAATTCTACATACATTTTATATAAAAATAATACTAACAATTAGAGAGTATCTCTGACTTGTGTAAGCCGTGATTGTATAATAATTCACAGATTTTTTATCTTTTTCATTTTACAACAACTATGCAAGTAGAATAATTTAAAAGAATGACTGTTGAATTTCTCACCGGCTTGTTAAAATGTACGTACCGAAGATAGAAACGTCAAGCTCAAATCTCGTTTTAATTAAACTCTCTCTAGAGTGATGATTACAAGGATACTTGGAAAGTTTTAATCAAATAAGCAAGAGTTTGATAATTTGAATAATTATCCTAATATTATATGTTTGAATTAAAATTAATTAAGTAGACAAAATATTATCTTGTACTATTGTTGAAATATGAAATTATTTCATAAAATTGACGGATCTCCTACATTCAGGTTTGTGAGCAGAGAGTATCTATTATTAAGACACTCCGTTCGCCACTTTCCACAAATTTAGTAGAAATTCGTTTTAAGTGACGGAACCTAACACCACTTCTCTTTTCTTTACATATCACCACCCCATGTATGGGCATCGAGTCCCCATCTCGATCGAATTACTCGTCCACTGCGCCATGACGGTATCGTTTCTAGAACCATAATATACAGTGAATACAGTTTAATTAAATTTGACAATAAAAATATTTGTGTAATTTTCAGATTGTTTTTTCAAGAATTCTATCTCTGTTGTTTATTTTATATAATTTTTACTGATTATATTGTAATATACTAATGATTTTTAAGCATTACATTTTTGATATTTAATAGCTATCTGTACATATTAATGAATAACATTTATGGTATACAGATTTTGAAGTCTTAATTTATTCTTTTATTAAATATATATTTATTTACCTCTGAAAATTTAAAATTAACAGATTTAATCCTATCAAAGGGATAAAATGTACAATAAATTTCAAGAAATCAACAGGCTTAAAATTAAATAGTATGGAAATTCATGTGTAAAATCTAAGATCCAAATACACAACATACGTGTATCATGTATTAATGTAATAATCTGTGTATATGTATGTACATTTGCCTTTTAGTTCTAACTTAGTTACAGATCGTTTTTTAAATATATTCAAAATTCATATAGAAATTAGATCGCAACTTTTTAAAAAACTGAATGAAATTAAATCGCAATCTAGAATCATCTAGAAAAAAAAATAAAGGTTACCAATTCACCATTGCTATTATCACCCAATTGATTAAATGATTGTAATATTCTTATAGACGATTATTTGTTTTCAATATAATATATATTTTTTAATATTTAAAAATGTCCTTCCGTTCGTACGTTTTAGCCGTACGAGGCCCACAGCTGGACATTGCCTTACCCAATTTATGGCAATCATTTCCCTCGTCCTACAGCTTTTGGTAAAAATAATACTATTAATTTTAATGATTATTAACTATTATTCTGAGTAAAAGTGTAAAAAAAATACAGGTAACAATGTTTTTGATACTTTCACATTTAACTTTCTTAGGAACACAAGAATATCAACGAAGTGTAACATGATTATGCGTTTCCGCCTACACATAAAAGTTTTGTGAGGTCTCACGTCGAACACATCCACGTTTGTTTCATACGATTTATATAATAAAATAAAATACTACTTAGGTTCTGTTCGAATTATTTTTATATTACAATCTGTACTTATATTGAAAAATATATTTGTAGAAAACTTATAAAATTTAGTTTATAAGTATCGCAGCGGAATTCGAACCCGCGGCTCTTGAAAACCGTCTTAGCACTCTGACCGATAAGCCATGCGTTCTATATCCTGCTTAATCGATATTCTTATACGCTTATTACAACTTATTATTGTTATTAGCATCTCTGAATAGATTTTTACAAATTTATAAATGCGAAAGTTACTCTATCTGTCTGAATGTGGCGTCATTACTACCAAACCGCTGAACCGATTGATATTACTATAGAGATACATAAACTGAGTTAACTTTTTTAAAGTTTTTTAGTTTAATTATTTACTTTAGATACTTTATTCAAAAATTTAAAGTAAAATTTTTTTATGAAAAACGTACAAAAAAATGGACGACTCCAAAAATATTTTAGTCTTTGCCACCATACACAAAAGGTACGTCTAAGTAGATAAATGTTGTGAGACAAATTAAAACAAGTATTGATGTCAAAAGAATATAAATTTTATATGTGTATATACTCGTATATGTATGTATATATGTAGATTTTAATATGAAGGTAACATTCTATACAGTACCTACTAGTATTTTTTTGAAATTTCTGTATATATTTTACAATTTAATACATTTTATCAAACCCTAACCCAATATCAATTTGCTATTTCCTATGCCCTAAGGTTGCCGGGAAAGATCGCTATCTAAGCAATAAAACCTATTGTAAACACATTTGTATTGTATTTCTATGTATTTACTTTGACTATACAATGAAATACCCAACACTTCTATAAAATAAAAATATCTTTCATTAAATATACATGGAACTACACGGGTCGGGTTCAAAATGAGAATAAACAAGGATTTCAAGCAAATTTCAACCTGGAGCAATTGTTTATGGCTGAATTCAAAAAGTCAAGTAATTTTAATTGTTTGCTATTGATTATCGCTGAAAGTTTGTATTGCGCAAATATCTCCAATACATATTTAACGGAAATTTTATTCTGTCTAATTTATCAGTAAGGAACCTAGGTGTTATTGTGAACAAGCATTTAGCTTGGGAACCCTAAGTATGATAAGTATTGCGATAGCAAATTTGGCCTCATTAGCAATTCTGGATTATGCTGACATTTGTTACCTTGATATTAAAAAGGAGCAACTACAACAAATACAAACTTAAGCGGCACCAAAATATTTGCCTTAGGTTGAAATTTAGCACTAGCAACCCGCTTGCGGCTACGCTTGTGAAATTATACGATTAAACTTAGTCGTCTTTTCGCCCGCCCACATTCTGACTTAAATCACAAACTTTTCTAAAATTTTTAATTCAAATTATTGCAACTTTTATATTTTTGAACCGATTGAAATTAAATAAACACTTAATATTAAAGGGAAGTTTACCAACTTACAATAGTCAAAATTGCATTTAAATCGGTTGAGTCGTTAAATACGATCATATTCTCAGTTTCGAAATTCGAAATTCTATTCGAAATACTACGAAATTCTATTCGTAATTACTGGAATACTCGCATACTTTGTCTTCTCGTATAGGATCCTCATCATACGTCATCATCTCCGTCCGTATACAAATAATATCATTAGAAATTATTTATTACAAAATTACACAATATAAAGTAAAAGTGTTGTTGCAGCATTTTATAGAAAATAAATCTTTCTTATAACCTACCTTGTTAAAGTTTTCTGCTTCAGTGCTACTGCGATTAAGATAATTGTACTGAAGTTCCCTTTGAACGTCTGATTTTTATTGTTAGGATTGTTAATAATGACAGTTACTAAGATAAGTATATTAAACTTGGTTCATATTTTGTGTTATAAAACAAAAAATAATTCGTTTTCAGATAAAATTACTAACGTATACGAATTTGAAAGCAGCGGGATTCGAACACGCGCCTGTTTCAAACCGTTCAAGCGCTCTAACTGCTAAGCCATGCGTTATATAGTGTTAAAATATTTTTTAGTTTCCTAAGTGTGTGAATAACTATTTAAAAATGATAAAAACATTAAATTATTCTTTTCTAATATACTTCTTTATATTTTTCCATGCACATGTACATTTATTATAGTTTTAATAGATTTTATACATTCACGCATTTTCCCGCATAGCAGGATAGGCAGAGAGACCCTAGTGTCAAGACACTCCGTTCTCCACTTTCCCCCGAGTCTGAAACATTACGGGTATATATATATATAACGCGGAATGTATGCCAAAGAGAAATACGTATAATAACAAGATTTTTCTCAATGGCCGTTCTGAATTTAATATCGAAAGTGCTGAAATATTCTCAGAACAATAGCCGGGGATTCTGCGTAGCTGCCTGAAAACAAACAAATTAATTTGAACTCCGATGTTTTCGACGCTAGCATAAATAACCTTATACAAATTGACAGCGGATGTAAAAGAGGTTTGAGATCAATCTATTTTACTTCTTAATTACGAAAAGTTAAGACAAAAATGGCACCGTTGCGGTATAGTCTGGATAAGAAGGACACGATGGACAAATGATGGTCGATTGTTCGAAATGTTCGATCGAAATCGAATCGATTTGAAATATATATATTTTTTGTCCATAAATTATTAAGCGCAGCCTTCTTCTATTCAGATTATTTCTAAAATTAATGTCTTTGAGTGTCTTACAATAGCTTTTCTGAACCCCTCCCCCTCTTCTTTTTAAAAAGGAGGTATACGCGAGGATAAAGAGTCGTCCATATCTAATTTCAATTTATAAGTGTTACAACATAAACTGACATTAAGTAGACACGATTCTTGACATTTTAATTGCTTTTCAATTAAAAGGTTTTATGATAAAAAACGGTGAAAAAATCTTGCTAATTTTTTCCTTGTTGATGTTTAATAAGGTTTTATTTTACTACTGTTGGGAATTATAGACATATATATTATAATTATTTTGGAAAATATTCAAATTCTACCACTATTGTTGTGAGCCCATCGTGGCGCAATGAGGTGTTGTTTGACTAACATATTTAGAAAACGTATAAAAAATTGAGCGTAGCGGAGTTTGATCCGGCACCTCTTGGAAACCGTCCAAGCGCTCTGACCGCTAAGCCATGCTTTCTAGATCCAGCTGCGTCGAAATTCTTATACGTTTTTTTTATAAATTTTGTTTATTATCAAAATATTTAAGAAATGACCAAAACTTTAATTTGCCGACTGTTAACGTTATAAAAGAAATATATAAACAAATAAGAAAACTGACAAAAGAGGTTTTATGTAAATATATCTTAATTATATTGACTAACGTGTCTGGGCAAATCTTTTTTAGTTCAAAACAAGGGTGATGTCTGAATGTATTATGATATAAAAGGTGTGTCCCTTGAGGTCATCCTATATATAAAATAAATGTTCGTTTTTATTTTGTGCCATTCATAAATAGCAGTATATACTTACCATAGCCTTTTCGGACTACCTTTTACGAAAACTATTATTTTTTATAGGAATCCATCAGAAATACATTAAATTGATAAAATAAATATTACCGTGTGCTGTTTACGCGTCAAAAGGACATCTAATATATTATGTAAAATACTTTTTTTTTAATTTTTCTTTTAGATTCACTTTTTCCAGCATAGCAAGTAGTCAAAAAGGACGTAGCGTAAATACACACCGTTCTCTAATTTACGCTCCAAAATAGACATTGCGCGTTGAGTGGAAAACAACGCCGCGCTATATCTTAGTTACTATCCCAAAAAATAAAAATAATTTAAATATTACCATTACTCTGAGTGGGAATCTAACCCACAACCAATCGCATTTGTAGTCAGACGCTATCCCAATGCCCCACGATTACCCCAATAAAATTATATAAATGATTGAATTTATGAAAAGAAAAGAAAAATGAATAAGACATATTTAGAAAACTCTGGATTTGAACCCGCGCCTCTTGAAAACCGTTCAATCCGAATTAAATCCCGCTGCGTTCAAATTTTTATACGTTTTCTCAATATGCCTTTTTAAATATCCTTAGTGTGCGAATAATACTTTAAAAAAATGTTTAAAAAAAGAGAAGAAAATTGTTTTATTTAGTGGCAAAATGCGCTATTGGACTTTGCAAAACATATCTGAACTTAATAGCTGATCCACCTCCGAAATCGAGACTTTTCTAAAACGCAATATATGATAATATGAACGAAAACCTTATTTAGCCCAAAACAGACAAGGTTCTTTCCAAGACCCTATTACATTCTGAATAGGTTATGCAATCTTTTTGTTATTTGACACCCATGAGCAAATAAAAAGTTGGATCGCTGACCTTATATTTTCTCACATGCGTAAAAGGAAACTTCCTTTGATGAGGAATATTTTCAAAGAAAATAGCGTACATTCACTTAACAAGCCTAGCGGAAATTCTTCACAACAACCGGATATATTATGACAAACAAAATGAGATGAAATTTTGTTCTTGATTTTAGAGATTGAAAACAATTAGCTAAGGCCAACTAATATTTAAATCAAATGAAAAGAAAGTTGAGCTAAAGAAAAACGGTACTAACCACTATATGCTATCGATAAACGATTGCCTGCAGTCTTAGCGTTACGCTTTTCTCGCATAACAGGGTACGCAGATAGAACCTAGTGTCAAGACATTCCGTTCTCTCCTTTCCTTCGTTGTGTGGTGGAACTCAACGCCGCGTTTTATCTTGTCACCAGAGCGGAGAAATGGAAATAATTTATATATGATCATTCCTCCTGATAGTTTCTTTTTCGACATACACAATCGGAAGTTGTCACACTGTACCGGTGATTGCAAATGCGAGTTGCAGGTTTGAATTATGGGAAAAATATTTTATAGTATTTGTAATAAAATACTTCATTTAATACTATAGTGTTTATTTTTTTTTTTTTACATTTTTTAAAGTGTTATTCGCACACTCAGGTAATTGAAAAACACATATTTAGAAAACGTATAAAAATTTAAACGCAGCGGGATTTGAACCCGCACCTCTTTGAACGATTTCCAAGAGGCGCGGGTTCAAATCCTGCTGCGTTCAAATTATTATACGTTTTCTAAATATGTCTTTTACTTTAGTGTTTTTATGGATAACGGAGACCATGCGTTATTCGCCGTACGACAGTACGGTGAGACGGTTGTGTTTTGCTCTTTTTTCATTAATGTAGTAATTGTTTTATTATATTTAATGATTACAAGAACGATTGCCAGAGTAAATGCAGTGGAGAGTCTCTCCAATTTCTGCTCTATTTCGAGATATTTTCTTTAAGTTGACGAAATCTAACCCCACGCTTGGTATTTTTATTATTATTTTTAACTATATATACGCTCGGTTTATTAATGTTCGTGCCCTTGTCTTAGTAAATACCTGTGCACTTTTTTTACTTGTAAGATATGTGGTTTATTTTGATATATTTAAAACTGTTTTTACGCTTTTACAATAGGATCCCGAATACGTCCGAAAATGCTGTATCACAATTTAAAAAAGTTGTGAGAAGACGTTTGTGTGTTAAAGGTGTTACCTAATTAACGATTGTATAAATGATAACAAGCCTTGGGAATAAAATGCTCACTCCAGTCTATTTCAAAGGTATCGTTGTCACTAATAAATCTGTAAATTATTGTTTTGGAAAAAAAGAAATAGCATAGGTTAGTTAGCCTACTCCCACTGCGTTTCTTGCGCCGGTTCTTCTCAGGTCTGAGGCATTAAATTTAGTGAATCGGTGGTGAATTATTTGATGTTTAAAAAATTAAGGATGCAACTTCTTATTTTTAAAAAAAATATTTGACTTTAACTTTTTTGTAGTTTTAATTTAGATCACCTTTATATTACTAAAAAAAACATTAATATTTTATTACATATTTATATATGGTATATACCACTTTCCTGTTTACTTCTTAAAAACAGACACGTAAGAATAATTAAAACAAACAGTTAAAAGTAATTCAAGGATTTAAAGGTAGTATCGACAAATCGGTGAAGTTGTATACAAATAATTCGGACACGTACTAAAGGAGGTTTTATTAATCGGAACACGTAGCGGGCTTAAAGCTGAAAGTTTTGTTTTACGAAGGGACAGACTTTTGTCGAATTTGTTAACCTATACATTTGTATATAAATGACTATTTACGCAATGCATATTTGTACTGTTCAAGGAACCTTTCTTTTGACAAGAGTGTTTAAATGTATGGCTTAAACATAAAACATAGAAAAATAGAACTATTACTGAGATGATCGCCTTTCAAGCAGCCTCGTAGTGGTTGCATTTCGAAGACACAGAAGGACTCTTTTCTCACCCCACCAGTGTCGCTGTAAAGACCAGTATAGCAACAAAGTTTACAATATACTCTTACTAAGGCCATCATAGGGCAATATGGGAGAGCAACTGTCTAACACACGATGATTGTTGATTCGATCTCTGAGTGAAAAAAGAGAAGAATAAAGAAAAACACTTACTGCTTATATAATTTATTTGAAAACTATTAAACACTTTTTTTACATTTTTTTTCATAAAATAAGTAAATATCATAGCAAGTTTCAAATGCAAATTTCTCTTATACAAAGAGAAATTATTAATTTCTAAGAAATTATTAAGATACTCAATATTTTCTAATAAGCGGCTTGCGGTAGCAATTAACTTAAAATGAAGTGAATAAAAAATTCTACAAATTGCATCCTTTAGAAGTTCGTGATAATTGGCACTTTTGTTAGTATACTATTTATAGGAAGACATTATGTATTAAAGATTACTATAAATTGAGAGTCACCAGGTATATTTTAGGCAAGGTATATTTTAGGCAAGTGTGTGTCATCCTAGACCGTAGTATCTACGTTTAACCAGACTTGAAGTGGTCAAACGGAAGCCTGTAGCAGTGATGTAGTACGTAACATCGCTAAAATAGTCGGAGAGGGAGAATGACTGGAGACCGGAATGAGTGGAGAAAAGACTCTCAGAACTTACTTGAGATTTAAAAAAAACTCTTTATATGGAAACTAATAACTAATAAGCACCGTCCAGACGCATTTGGAACGTCTGCGTCCACTACCTGCTGTAATTATCGTATGCTGGAATGTTGATATTGAAAAATATGTCCTCATTGATATTAGATAAAGAGCATTATAAGCTTCTATAATGATAAATAATAAATGGAAATAATGATGTATTAAGGAAAATAAAAATTTCGTAGCTAAATTCTCCTTATTTATTTTGCAAGAAATTAAAATGTAGCGTCGCAGATACTGAATTATTATATTTTGCATAATATCATTCATTAATATATAAATAAAATTATTACATTAAAGTGATAATAAGTTCTACGGACTAATATAAAGTGTTTCCTAAAATATATTGAGTTTCCTAAAATATACTTTTGATTACAAAAATACATGTCATTTTAAATATGATGCGTCAAATAATAATTCAAATTGTGAACAGCCTTGAAAATCCTAAATATCCCCTATTAGGTCCCAATATCCAGGGACTTTATTGGTTTGGCCTCTGGCAATGCGGTCGCAAATATCGAGATGCCTTGTTTAACTTTGTACATTTCTGTTCGTTACTTTTCGTAATAAGCCAATTCTTAGAACTATATTTTATGGAGAAAGATTTGATGAAAGTTCTTTTCAATGTTACTATTACAGCACTGTCCCTCGTGTCCATTTTTAAAACATTATTTTTCATCCTACGTCTCAAAGATTGGCAAGTATTAGTTAAAAATATATCAGACGAAGAAATACATGCATTATCTGTGGGAGATGAAGGCGTTGTTAATTATATGAAGCAATATAAAAGTCACTCAAGAACTATGACATACGTTTATTGGTCTATTATGTATTTAACGACTAATATCACAATTGCTTCGCCATACCTCAAATTGCTATCTATCACTTATCGTGAATCAGTTCAAAATGGGACAGAGCCTTATCCACAAATATTAAGTTCTTGGTTTCCTATTGATAATACTAAAATACCGGGTTACTTCATATGCGCAATAGTTCATATCTTGGTGATAATTCAGGGATCAGGCGTCGTAGCCGTCTACGATTCTAATGCTGTAGCAATAATGTCGTTTTTGAAAGGCCAATTGCAGATCTTAAGATATAAATGTGAGACAATTTTTGGTTGTGATTATGAGATGATTTCGCGAGAGATCATAGTAGAAAATATAAGAGAATGTCATCGGTTGCATAATTTCTTTATTAAGTAAGTATAGTTTCTAATTGAAAAGAATCTAAATTATTTGATGGATCGAAAATGACAACCAGTTGTTTAGTTTTGTCCATCGGAGTTTTATTACCACATATCTGGCAATAAATATTCACAGGTCATTAAATGAAACTGAGCAAAGTTACAATATTTGTGCTTTATTAATCTATATTTATATAATAAAAGAGTAGAAATTTGAATTCTATGTCGATAACAGAAGCGAAAAACCAATCAGTAGATTTCACGCAAAAATTACTAGACAAAATTAATACATTTTGGTATGGGAGTAGGTTATAGTCCGGAGGTAAATGCAAGATAGATTTTATCCTGACATTCGTTAATTTTCGTAGAAAAAATAAAAAAACTGAAATATTCAATTTATTATATAAACCGATAACTATAGGTAAAATCCAGGATAATTTTATTCTGAAGGTCAATGTGGCTCACGAAGTTACAATTAAAAACTGACACCGTCAAATTACGTCGATTACTCGCAAGTTTCTCTCCAATCTCAATAAGTAATGCATTTATATAAAAAAAAACCAGACAGAAATAAGATTTATGTTCATTTGTTTCATAATAATTGTATAATTGATTTTAATTTTTAAATATATTTCATCAATCCGTAAAGTAAGAACACGTCGCGCTATTTGTTATCGAATAGGTTAATATTGAGTTTTTACAAAATTACTACGACTAGTAAATACAATTTTTACGTAAATTAACTTAAGAGAAATGAAGTTTTAAAAAACGTTTTATAAAATGCGTATACGATTCCATATATATATATATATATATCAGTCTATAAATTAATAACCTAAGTAACAAGTCTTGCAACACTATTTTGCCATAAGACTTGCTTTGAAATTTTCACACATATCCAGTTTCGATGATAATACAATATTTTTAGGCGTGTTTTTCTTTATACTAATTTGTTAATGGGGTAAATTTTTTTACGACATATATTTGAAATTCTCGGTTTTATACAACTAAAATATATTGTTCAGAAACTGTATTGTTTAGTGACATACAGTACATTGTTTAATTCGGTAAGTTTTAATTTGGTAACATTATTCAGAAATTGAAAGTAAAGTGATCTTCACTTCCACTATTTAAGCTTCCCTAATAAATTGACACATTACTTAACAATTTGAGACGTAAGTGAGAATATGGGTGGGCGAAAAAACCAAATAGCCATTAGCCGTATAATTTACGCAGGCGAAACTGCGAGCGGGGCGCTAGTATAAAAATGTAACTTGTGGCTTCTCTATTTATTTCTTGAGCAATCTCAATATATAGAAGGATTAGTAAAATGAAAATATTACTAATCCTTCTATATATTTAAAAATAATCAAAATAAATACTTTTTTTTAAATATAGGATTTAGTATATTAATATGATTTTTTATTTTGATTTTGGCGCATGCTTAACTTTTGCCCGAAATTACCGAAACCGACTTTTTCCTGAAATGTCAGACTTTTTCGACTATAAAACTATTAATTATCCCACGCATCGACGAACACCATTTATATAATGTAAAAGAATGAAAATGTTTCTTACAGACAATTCAGACAGTTTAACGCAATAATATCGCCTGTAATGTTTCTTTACGTATTGGTTTGCTCAATTATGATATGCTGTGGCGTAGTGCAACTAAGTCAGGTAAGATTTTTATTTTTTTTCTTAAAACTCTCAATTAATTGAAATTAAAATATAACCTGAAATTCACAGTAGCAAAGGAGTACTTCATTTTTCATTCATTCGTGTTAGTTGTTAAAACCAGTTTTTAGATAGAACTGGTTTTCCCTAGTAAGAACCAGTTTTTACTGGATGCCTTTGTGAAAACTAGAAACTACTAATGCTTATAAAACTAGTTTTCACTAGACAAAACGTATTATTCCGAAGCGAGTCAGTTGAACGGAACCAATCAAAGTAACGGTATAAGTAAATTTAAGTTAGGTGAGGAAATTTGTAATTTTTCCACCGGTTCACTAAAGTTAATGCCTCAGACTTGAAAAGAACTGGAACAAGAAACTCAGCGGCATTTCTATTTATTTATTTTTTCAAATTAATTAATTACATATACATTAGTGACAATGATACCTTTTAAATAAGCTGGAGCGAGCATTTTATTCCCAAGTCGTGTTATCATTTATATAATCGTTAATTAAAAAACACAATGAAATAATGAAGATAATGAAAAAGAAAACCTAATATTAAATGGCGAAAATTATATAAAAAAACAATCAATTGAGCTACTCATATTTACTAGGTCTATTTATCTAATACTATTTGTATTTTATTTTATTTCAGGACAGATTACCGACTTCTCAGAAGTTTTGGATCATTGAATACACTATGGCACTGGGAATCCAATTACTATTATACTGTTGGCATAGCAACGAGATAGCATATGAAGTATGTGCAAACTATATACATTTTCCTTAAGCCTCTTGACAGTATATTCTTTTGATTATGAAAAGATGAATTTCGCAATATAATTAGGGTTTCGCAACAAAACTCATTAATATGGTAGCAATAGGTTATTTTTATTAAATAAATTCAAGAGAAATATATTACTTATTGAAATATATAGAAAAACATACTTAAAATGAAACAAAACACAAATAAATATCTGTCTCAAATGGTGGTTGAACCCACGACCGCAGCTTAGCGATAAGGGTTTCTCTAATTCAGTCAGTCACTCGATAGGTTGGTCACTTTCTTTTAATGTACTTTTCAGAGTAAATCCGTGTTCTTAGGTGTTTATGGAAGTAACTGGTGGCGTGGAGATGTCGAAATTAAGCGCCAAATTCTTCTATTGGGTGGAAAGTTGTCGTCTACATTTATATTGGATGCTGGACCTTTTAACAAATTTTCTATGACACTGTTTATTGATGTAAGAATAAGATTTTATATAAACAAATAGACAAATGTATATAATGTATGTATAGTGGACAATTATTCAAAGTTCGGTCTTGTACAGAGAACATTTAAATTTTCCGGTCCTATGCAAAAAGTACAACAATGAGTTCCGCAGCTCAAGCCGTAATGCTTATATCTGTACCAGACCAGTAAATAAGTTGATAAATATATAATACATTTTTAAAGCTAATTTTTAAGGCAGCCATTTTTAAGTTTTATTGTTTTTGGCAAATTCTCTTTTATGTTACTTAAATACTGTTTTACCTAAAATTATCTTATTTGCTTAATCTTTAATTGATTTAATTAATAAAACAATACCTAATGTTTATTAATATTAATACAATTGTATATGCAAGTCGACTTACTAACAAATTCACGACTGTACCAACCAAAACAATTGGAAAACTTTTTACTTGTTCGGCTACATCCAAGAGAGGCTGGTCGCTAATAAAATGGAATTCAAATTAGTAATTTGTAATCGTAAAATATATCAAAGCAAAAAAATATTTCAACTTATTCCTTTGTAAAAAGTTTCTAAATTCTAAATCAATTTTTTAGAAAACGTATAAAATTTAAACAAAAATAAGTTATATAAGCGTATAAGAATTTATACAGTGTATAAGCGTATAAGCATTTCAACGTAGCCGAAAGTAGAACGCATGGCTTAGCGGTCAGAGCGCTTGGTCGGTTTCCAATGAAACTGGTCGTCGAATCGTTTTATTACCGATATGTACTTGGCAAAATTCTTGCTTCATATACTCGTACTTAAGTTTGTTAACAAGTAGACTGGAATTAGTTCTAAATATACGAGATGAAAGAACAACATAAATTAAATATTTTTTTCAGATAATCAAAGGAGCCTACAGCTTTTATACGCTTTTTTCTCAAATGCAGGAAAATTGAAGAGATTATGTATATATATGGTTTTACAAAATATATAAATTAAATTAATTAATTAATATCTGGCATTTTTGCAATTATCAGAAAAGAAAATAAAACTAAAAAGTCCTTAATGTTTTGAATGTATTAATATTTGTTAGTAATTACACCAGCCTTTTTTGAGCTAATAATCATCATAGATGTTCCTTAGACCAATGCGATGTCAGCGTCTAATTATTATATGTCAATGAAATTAGTGGAAATGTGTTCTCTTAGCACTCTTCATCACGTCACGTTACTTTGAAATAAGAGCAAGTTACCACACACTTTAGGCATTTAATCGATAAAACCGGTTATTTATTTTACAATTAATTATTAAATTTATTAAACTGTATAGTTCAAAATATAAGCTGTTTTTTTATATAAGAACTTGCTTGTATATACAAGCACCTAGCCACCAAGCACCACAAACTGTTGGAACACACTAACAGACAGGTATAAATAAAAATAAGTAAGGGATAATACATATGTTTTAATAATTTTAATATATTTATTATACTGTACTATACAATAAAAACTTTACTTGTACATTTTTTGTCTTATAATCTTTTGAATTATAAACAAAATAACAGGTTTTAGCCTGAGGCATACGAGTACATATTGTTGTTTGAAAGGGAATAATGAATTATTATTTTTATATGATCTTCAATATTTTTGACGTTGTTTTTTTTTAAGAAATATAGGTATTGAGTAATATATTGAAATTATAATGTATATATTTATATAAGAAAAAACAATTTCGTTAATTTACAGCTACTATTTTTTTAGCAACGCCAATTACTTTTGAACTATTAAGATAGACTTGGCTGGATGACTTATGAGGCTTAGAGTATGCGAATATTGACTGTGTTGTAGCTGCTGTCAGATTAAATAAGTCTATGCCAGTATTTTTCTTACTTTGAAACTCATCCTCAATGGCATCTATAAGATTTAAAGAAAAATTTGGGTAGTACAGGATTAGGATCAATAACTGTGCTGTAGCTATTTTTTTAAATTGAAAATACCAGTATTTCATTTATATGAAAAAAAGTATGTTTTTATTGTTTCAGTGTATTTTTATTTTATAAACAAGAAAACACTAATATGTGTGTGCTACAATTTATTATTTCTAACAAACAAAATGCTAATTTCCAGTGAGTTACTTTGGTGCTTTGTTGAAACTGTTATGTTCTAGTCTTCCCTTTTGCTCAAAAATGTATAATAGCTATATGAGCCTTTCAAAATCTGAAAACAAACAATTTATATTTAAAAAATATTTTTTATAAAACGAAGTTAGTATCATATATATGAAAAACAGAGAAGAATATTTTTAACATTTTTTAAAGTGTTATTCGCACACTTAGGAAATTGAAAAAGACATATTTAGAAAACGTATAAAAATTTGAACGCAGCGGGATTTGAACCCGCGCCTCTTGAAAACCGTTCAAGCGCTTTGACCGCTAAGCCATGCGTTCAGAGAAGAGTATATTTTATTATTAAATGATTTCCGTTAACTGTATGGATATGTGGATATTTAAAATCTGTATGTTTGTAAGCAAGCTGACCATTTTTTTCCGCATAGAACCTAGTGTCTAGATACTCCGTCTCCGACTTTTCAAGTGACATTGAAATCGTCTTGATTGGTGTAACTCAACGTCGCGCTTTGTCTTACAGTAACGGGGAAATTATGATAATGTAATTTATATATAATGATTCATCCAAGTATGACCCATAATCAATCGCGTTGGCAGTTAGACGCTACCTTAATAAGGTATAAGCTAAGAAAAAATAGTTATTTTTTTCGCTGGGCTATACAATTTACGCAAGACCAAGATAACCTATGCTAAAAATAATATTACTAAACATATCTTGAATTTTGGAGACCAATATGTAACATTTAACACACGGTCAAGCAAATAATTTCTAATGTATAATACCGTAGTAACACCTTATCTTGGTTTACTCACCTAAGCTTTTATATGGCAATAATAACCCTAAACTATACGCAGAAATTTTAACGTTAAAATTTCGCAATATTCTATAATGGAGATACACAAGAAGATAGAGTTATTAAGACGTCTAGTATTGAGCCTTACTATATTTTGAGGTAATGAAAATAGCTAAACGCTCAAATCTAAAAGACAAAAATTTAAATTATATTTCTGCACTGAATTTTCACTAAAGTGAAAAAAAAATATTATTGCAAAGTTCCTTTCTCTCATAGTTTCATGAAATAAATTTATCGAGTAATTATCACTCCGGTTTTAGAATCCGTACTAATATTATAAATGCGAAAGTAACTGTCGGTCTCTCTCTCTCTCTCTGACGTCATCACGGATAAACCGCTAAACCGATTGTGATGAAATTACAATAAATTAATAACACGGAAATAAACTCACAACTATCACGATACACAATTAAATACCGTCCAAATGCACCACGATGGCTTTCTATCTTGTATTTCTAGGTGCTTCTAAAACCTAACAAGTTGCTTTGGTTTCATACATACCGCAACAAATGTAGCAACTGTCAGCTTAGTGAAGGGCCCGGCTGTGAAAATGACACTTTTATTGAGTTGGCCTCCAAGTAATGCTATACTACGGCGTACCCGAACACCTTGCGACCACCAGGCACTTGTATAAACACCTTCATCGACCTTTAAACTCTGAAACACAAAAGGATATCCATGTCAATGCCGTGTCATAATAGAATATATATAAGTAAGAACGTCGTGGCGTGGTGGCAATGTGTGTGATTGTAAATGCAACTGTTGTGGGTTCGGTTTCCGCTCGGGGGAACGATTGCATATCGTAAGACGAAGCGCGGTGTTAAGTTTCGTCACTGGTTACGCAATGTCCCGATTTTGGGCGGAAAGTGGAGAACGGAGTGTCTTGTCAATAGAACTGACTACGCTGCTATGCGGAGCTGAGAAAGCGAGAAGCTGAAAATATAAAGTATTTATATATATATATAAATACTTAACGAATATAATATATATACATATATTATATTCGTTTCTCTGGCCCCTGCCCATAATAAAGTTAAAAAAATAAAGGTACTTGCCATAAATAAAACTTTGTTGCTATGCCAACAGTACAAAAAAAGCTGAGCTACGAGTGCGATCAGATATTCAGCTATCCACACTTGTTGCATAGTAGGTGTGCCTTCCTATAAAAATGATACAAGAATAATACTTTTTTGCTGTTATTCATTTTGTTTTGTTCCGAGATTTTCATTTAGAAGTTGTAATTTGTTTTCTTTTCATTTCCTCGATTTGACTTACATTGTTTTATTTTATAAAATCTATATATGGTATATAGGTATCAACTCTTCCGTTAGAAGATTTACAGAGGGACAACTTACAGATGATACTACTGGATAGTAAGAGACAATTTCTAAGAAAATCATACGAAAAATAGATATATTGTATGTGTTACAAGTTAAATAACTTATATACTATTTTATTACAAGAGTGACTTAACAAACTTTTTTACAAAATTTTAAAACTGAATTCAACGTGTTCTTGTGTCTACGACTTTTAATTAACTTATTTTAATTTTAATATAAGATACCACTCAACTAGGTAGGTACGCAGTTACACTTTACCTTTAATTCGACTCACACTTATTAAAACAATTATCGAAATATTATTTATTAACAGTTATTCTAAGTAAAAAAAGGAAAAAATATCTCGTCACAGTCAGGGGATCAACTTTTCAGCAGATGGCACGCTTGGCTGAATCCAATGTCCGCCTTATCGATGACCATATTGAAGCGCTGAGCCCCTCCTATTTCATGGCACACGCAAGAGCCCCCCTTGTAGAGCTACTCTACGTATTCAGGGGCAGGAGGTAAAGGCCCAGATGAAGGTAAGAGATATCTGGGTCTGACTATTGATGAAGATGGTCATTCTCGTCACACTTCGCACAACTTGCGCCAAAACTTGTGAATGCCGCCGGGGCCCATGGCAGATTACTGCCTAATGTCAGAGGGCTGGGTTCTCCATGCCCGCAATGGTTTCCTTCTGCGAGTCAATTATGGCTCTTAAGTAGGTCGCGGAGCGGACGCGCGAGTCCAGCGTAAATGCAGACCCGATCGGCCTTCGTAAACCAGGGGTTAGGAGAAGTCACTAGGCCTACTGCGGGAGGGTTATGGTGATTCTCCTGCTAGTCATTGATGCTGCGGGTATTCTGGAAGAAACCCTGGAGCTACATGAAGGCAACCGTAGTTGCAATAGGCGAGACGTCTACAGAGGCGTCGTAGTAGCAGAGGCAAGTAGCGTCGTAGTAGAGGGTTTTAGTGGATGGCATTGGGTTCACGCATGAATCTCACTCGAAAGATACATGTCGTTTGCGTGCTCTGAACTAACGATCTGTGAAAACTGCACTACCCAGTGACAAGAAAAAAAGTATAAAATTGACAACTTCGAAGTCAATTTAGTAAGAAGCTGTTTGTGTTCGATTCCGATTGGAATTTTAAAATAAAAGTAGCCTAAGTTACGCCTTATTACACCAGTTATTTGTCAGTGACCCAAAAGTCCTATCAAAATCAGTCCAGCAGTCCCAGAGATTAGCCGGAACAAACAGACAGACAGACAATAATTGTATAAAAATTAATTTTACAAGCAGACACTTAATTTTATTTGTTTGTATAGATAAAAATACGAAATAAATGTTTTTTTGTGAGTAAATATGTAACCAAACCACGATAATAGCTCTATTAATATTAATAATATAACTTCTAGCTTCATTATGCTTTTATTGCGAACCATGTTGAGTTTTGATTGCAGCAATCACGGTATTTTGTCGAATGTATTTAGCTCATAAAATGAGAATAACATCAATGTAATAGAAGTCACATATGTTCTACTACGAATAACTCAATAACTACTCACCAGTTCTAAACAAAATATAAACGCTATTAATTATAATAGCCAATTTTGATAAAGAAATTATTATTATTTTTTATCAAAATCGGTGCACCCTTAATAAGTTAGCAAAACTTCTTGCTAATTTGTTACTGCATGGTAACACGCATCAAGAAATAAAACAGTCGAATTTACAACGTTCTCCATTTAAAATAAAACACAATGTAAGTTAAAATTGTACATATTATTGTTGATGTTGTAGTTTTGGTAAACAGTTTTGACAAATATTTCAGATCCGGCTATCTTAATTAATAATAAAATTATTTATTTTACTGCAATTTTATTTATTATCAAATTATTAACACTTTAAAATGTTAAAAAATACTAAAAAACTATTCTTAAAGTTATTATAAAATAACGTACTAATTTTGTTACCATTAATTCAAATTGCATTTGAATAAATTGTATTTTTCTTTGTTCTTCTTGAGATGCTTATAAATTGATTGTGAATGTTGCTAGACGCAGTAATATTTGTATTTCTACGCCCTGGTATTTAAGTTAAAGCGCGGCGCTGAGTTCCGTCACTCAACACGCAATGCCCGAACTCGGACGGAAAGTAGAGCACGGATTGTCTGGACCTTAGATTCTCTAGGAGAAATAGGGTGAAGCTTTAAAAACTTGACGCCGTTGTCTCGCAGTTGGTGAGTACCTGACTATACCCGCGATAAATTAAAGGTGTAATTGACTGTCGTAGGTTTGAAGTCAAGTCAGGGGTAATATTAATATTTTTAATATTATCGCCTCCGTAAAGGAGGCTATGTTTTGCTCCATTAATTCTTTAAAAAAAATTCAACACTATATCTCTAAACAATTGTGAAATTTGTAATAAACTCAGGCTCCACAAAAACCTACCGTAGTTAACTGCACTGCGCTGGCACAAATCATGAGCGAGCAGATGATGACATACAAAAACATGACAGGTGAAAGAAGTGAATTCAAAATTTTAGCACACCTGAAAATATAAAAAAGTATCAAAAAAAGGTATTTTCAGAACCGTTTGTATTTCTTACATTAATTGTACTCACCTCACTAATTGTACATGATGATCATGGCATTCTTTGATTCTTTTCACCACTGTGTTATAAGTGATTAATTCTTCTCCATTTCCAAAAAGATCGGCACATTTCTCTTTCAAGAACTCAAACTGCCCAGCAAAGAATGACATTAGGACAACGGCATTTGAATCGTATGTTGCAACTATACCACCTCCGTAAAAGGAAATTAACGAATGTATTAAAATTAGTATCCAATATCCGAATCCCCGAGTCTTGTCGAAAGGTGTCCACGAACTCATTATCTCAGGATAAGCAGCTGTACCATTCCTTATTTGTTCTCTCCGTTGAATTGAAGAGAAATAGAGTACCAAAGGAGCGAAAATGACTGTAAATACAGTAGCAGTTACCAAGCACCAATATAAATAGGTAACTGCTCTAGAGTATCGAGTATATTCCTTAATGATCCTGTGTGTGGTATTATTTCGTTTATTAAGTTGCTTTTTCTCTACAAATGATACAAATTTGAAAATATTTCTCCAAGATTCTTGCCAAAATATAAAGGTCGTAGCTTTAACAACGCACACTGTGCTCAACATCGTCACCGAGAGATTTCTTAGAGCCATCTCCAAATTTGACCTGATGCACCCAAGTTCTAAATATTGAGTTATTACAAAGAGAACAGCAGAAATATGTATAGCATTGTAAACAATTTTTGCTTTTCCCTTGTTAGGCTGCCACATACCCCATGTCTGTAAGCCCCATAATGTAGGACCAAGCAAAGGATGTTCAGGGTCCTCTAGTTTCGGAAAGAGTATCACCATATTTAAACAGTCTAAGTCTAAGTCAACAACTGCTGTCTTCTAAAATTTACTAAGAAATAACTTGATTTATATGAAATTTCATATTTAGACAAGCTGTTTTCATGGACTTTCACGTTAATAATAAAACAAGGGGAAATTATACATACTTTATATCCAGGTAAGATCTAAATAATTATGAAAGAAGCAGTCTTTCATCTTTGAGAAAAGCTGGATTTTATAGAGTACAAATTATAACAAGTGCCTAATTTTACAAATATGTTTTTATATAGGGCTTAGATACTTATAGGTAATAAGAATCTTAAAATATAATTAAAGACTTCTTTATATTGTACGCTTGTATACGCATCTACGCATATTTTGTTTAAAACATATATATTATAATATTTTTTAAATAAAACATAAATACAAACTGTTTTACAATATGTACATATATAGAGATATTCTTTCGGTTTCATAAGTAATTGTGGGGCACCTATTATAGTCTGATAGACACCTGTCCTAACAAACCAATCTAAATTACATACTTCGTACTGAAATTTTAAAAAGTAACTTACTTAAGACGGCTCTCCTATTTTATTTTACTTAAATAACAAATTACATACTTCATTTTGGCAACATTACAGTTTTATTTATTGATGTGACAGGGTGCTTGGGTTCGAAGCAATCAAACTGTTTTGGGATTCCTTTTAGAGAATACATAATATTTTTCCACCTTCAAGAAGCTTTTCCTTACACATATATATATATATATATATATATATATATATATATATATATATATATATTCCCTAATGTCAGTCATTACCCTAGTCAGAGAGAACCTAATTTAAATGTATGTACACACCGTTCTAATTAATTATAATTAACATATAATCATTCCTCCGAGTGGATTACTTACCGAGTGTAGTACTTAAATTACCGAGTGGATATATAATCTAACTTAACGTCGAAACTTGGGCTCAATAACATCGGCTCCTACAAAAAAAAAATTGTAAAAAGAACAAATTTGAGCGAAAAGCCTTAGTTTTCGGTCAACGAAGCATACTAGCGTGTGATTAGTGTGCGTCACTTTCTACCTGTCAGGGCCTTCGAGTTATAGGGCCCGGACTTTGCCACCAGGAATCAATGCTCAGAAGACCAAGGGCCACAGCGTTCTATTTGCAATCGGATAGACGACCACGAGGGCTGAAAAAGGACACCAGGAGTATCGTCATTGGTGAAGTGTCGGCGGAGTAATTAACGAATAAATCCAGCGTTAATTTTAGCGTTAATAACTTATAAACTACGCGGTCAGCACGCAGTTGATATAGTCTTTTATCAAAGCAAACGAGGACTCCGCCACTCCAATCGGGACTGGTTGTGTGTTCGATTCTCACTCGGTCGTATTATAATCAATTTTTGTAAGGGTAAAAGTCATATATATATATATATATATATAAGTCAAAAAAACTTATACTTTTATAAAGTTATGTACCTGTATACGTTTACAGTCGCATTTATTATGTCAAATTCTTTTCTGGTACAATTTTAATACAACGTGACGAATCGTGAGCAGTAGCGCTATCTTGCATCGAATAGAATAAATTTTCTCTACACCGCCATCTACCGGGCAATATTTTAAAATTTTTGAATAAAACTACTAGACCAACCATGTCATTTGCATGAATTGACATAGAAATATTAGTAAAAGTCAATAGATGTCGTACATCAAAATTTCATTAAAAAGTTCAACATTCTCTTTTATTTTAGTTACAGTGTATAAGTTTTAAATAAGCTTATTAATTATGAACACTTTTTTAAGATTATAATATAATAAAGGCCATCGTGGCGCAGTGCGACGGCGTCTGGCTGTATATGTATGCAATGGTTGTTGGTTCGATTTCCACTCCGAGAAATGATTATATTTAAATGATTTTTATTTCTCTGTTCTAGTGACAAGACAAAGCGCAGCGTTGGGTTCCGCCGGATTCAGGTGGTAAATGGAGAACGGAGTGTCTTGATCTTGATACTAGATTAGAGAGGTCAGCTTAGAGAAGCTGATTGCCTTGTCACCTGGCTTGGTTAGGCGCGCGTTAGCCACCCCCGCACGCTAGTCGGAGCAGGCCATTGAGGGTCACCCAACACCCTTGCCTCCGCAACGTGGCTGGCCCCGAACCCTAATTCTCGGCACGCAGATATTGACAGTCGAGAAGGAGCACCATGTTTTAGGTTTTAGTGGGTATACGGACGGCCTACATTAGCGTCATCGTCAGTCCTCAATCGGGCGGATATCCGGAAAGGATTTCCTCACTTATAAAAAAAAGGACTTTGGTTTCGTTGGTTTGTTGGTTACAAAATTAACATTAAAACGTTCTCCTAATAGTAAGGTTCAAAGTAACTAAAGGCTATAATGGGTTAATTTATAAAAAATATATAGTGGTTTTTTATATCACGTTAAAATATTAAGTGAACTTTAGCAAGCTCTAGTTATTTGGGGTCTTTTCAAATTTTTACTATATTATAGTTATTTTAAATATCACTTTTAGAACGAAAAACCTATCATAAATTTCTGTAATTTCAGATTTTGCTAAAGACACAACAAATTTTTTTTTTAAGATTCTAAATTATTAAGCCCCTTTAGGCACAGTGGAACAGCGTCTGACTGTATAAGCAATCGGTAGTGGGCTAGTTTCCCACTCGGGGGAATGATTATATTAAAAAAATATTTTCTCTGTTCTGGTACCTAAAACTTAACACGCAATGTCTTAATTTTGAGAGTAGAAAATGCGTGAAGTGTATACTAATTTTCAATCACTTACATTTTTAGTGCGATTTGAAAATGAGAAATAATTTTACACGTTTATATTGTAAACTAGCGACCCGCTCGCAGCTTCACCTGCTTAAATTAAATGACTAAATTAGTCTTGGCGCGCTCGCATTCTCACTTAAGTTACAAATTTTTCTTAAATTTATAATTTAAATGGTTGTAACTTTTTTATTACTGAACCGATTAAAATGTAATAAATATTAAGGAAAGTGTATCAAAATACAATGGTCCAAATTACATTTAAATCGGGTGCCGTTCCTGAGATTAGCTTGCACAAGCCAACAGACAAACACCTTTTTTCTAGGTTCTATTACATTAATAACTGGCCCCAGAAATATTTTTTTCATACATCCATGTACAGACAGCGATCAGTAACATTTTTGTTATATGTATACTCGTAGTTATACATATTCCCAATTAACGGGTATTAAGGAAAGCGTTAGACAAAGCTTCCAACGACATTTTATAGCTCACCCCGCTTTGGACTGCCTCCACATGGCCAGAATCCAAAGTATTTTATCGCTAAATTTCAGATGTCTGTGGATACCAAGCTATATAGGATTTTAGTTTAAGCTACCATGTGTGTATGAATTTCACTAAGTAACTTTTATATACGACAATCCAGTGGTAAAATATTCTGTATACGTAATCAAAACACACTTTAATGTTTTGCTTTCAAACATATAATATATATATTTTTTTAACATTTTTTAAAGTGTTATTCGCACACTAAGGAAATTGAAATATAATATTTGTGTTAATTTTGAAAATTCTAAATTTGGTCTATAACATGTTATTTAGAGCGCTTGGAAGTATAGTTCAAGTGATTTATTATTATATAAAGGTATTCACTTTGTTCTGTTCCATAGAAACTATACATATTAAAACATTTTAGAAACAATTTAGAAACAAACAATTTTTGAATAGGAACGGACGGGTTTCAAGAAGCGCGGGTTCGAATTCTGCTGCATTCAAAATGTTTATATGATTATTATATTTTTTGTCCTAATTATATATATATATATATAAATATCCATTTTAACGTATTTGAGCAGGCCACCGAGGGAACGTGCCTTGCAGACCGACCCCGAACCCCGGTTCTCGGCACGCGGATATTGGCAGTCGAGAATGACCACCATGAGGTGTTAGTGGATATACGGACGCCTTCATTAGCGTCATCGTCAATTCCTCAATCGGGCGGATATCCGGAAAGGATTTCCTCATTTATAAAAAAAGGACTTTGGTTTGGTTGGTTGTTGTCATTGAAACGGTCTCCTATAGTCAAAGTAACTTGGCTGTTATGGGTTAATTTATATAAAAAAAATAAATCATTAATGCCCACCCTATGATGTTTTATTTAGTTATTTAGTCAGCGTTCAACTGTTATTCAAAATTTTTGTTATATCTTATTATCAGAAACAAACTGTTAACAATAAAAAATTATTTTACAGTGTAAAATCTAATACTTTCGCAATACAATTTCGAATACCTATCAACGCGAAAAGTGAAATAGCAAAGCAACTGACATTTCAGAACTTATTCAGACGTCTAGACTCAATTTTCAGGACATAAAAAAACAATTGGCTATTGTATACAAAAAATGTCGATGCATTTCACAATTTTCACATTGTAACCGCTTTTTACTGAATATTGGCATCGGAAAGCTATAAATTCTGTACATAATCTGATAGTAGCTCAGTGGTCTGCATCAGAGTCCGCCTTTTATGTTCGTTAAAGCAAAAATCACGACGTGTAAACTGCATTGTATTTTTCATTACACGGTAAGTGGGTTAAATCGTTTGGTGTCAGGGCGGTTTGAAAAGCGCTTATATTTTCCATACAGATTATATACAATTGTGGTTTTCATAAATTTTCTTTAATACAACTTTAATTTATCCTACAAATAAAAAATGTATAGGATAAATTAAAGTTGGATTAGAAAATTCTTTTTTTTTTTACATTTTTTAAAATGTTAAAATCGCACACTTTGTAGGAATTGAAAACTATATATTTAGAAAACGTATAAAAATTTGACCGCAGCGCGATTTGAACCCACGCCGGTGAACGGTTTTCAAGAGGAGCATTTTCAAATACCACGCTGCGTTCAAATGTTTATAGCCGTTTTCTAAATATGTCTTTTTAGAAAATTCTTACTTTACATTACAAACAAAACAATAAATTGTAATATTGGGAAAAAAGAAACGAAAGCAAAAACCTGTTTAAAGTATTTTTTCATTATCACTGCCATTCCGACATAAACAGTAGGTTCAAGCTGTGAAAATAGGGTGTTGTAATCGGCTGTAATCACGTGTACAAACTTTAATTGACAAATTTAAATCTGGAATGAAAACAGCTTGGCAAGACTTCCTTACATAACTTGGTAGTTATGTAAGGCTATGTTAGATATACTGTTGTGTTCAAATAATATAACTAAATGCATATATTGCGCTTAAACACCGAAAACGCTCATTAAGAGAAAAAGCTCGTAAAATTCGAGTAAAAGCTCCCAATCACAAACACTACATTACGAAATACGTGTAAAATAAAGAATATGTGAAATACTAAAGGAAAAGCAAAGTCACCGTTCTGAATAATATATGGCACAAATGTATCACGAGCTATAGGTTCGTTCGGACAGGTATATCGATGCATTAAAACGTCAAGACACGATGGCGATTGGCGATGGCGATGGTTTAAATTTTGTTTGGATTCCTTTAAAAAAGTTGTGATTATATTTAATTCGTTTGTGTTCCTAACACTCACTAAGGCCGTCGTGGCGCAGTGTGTGGGTTCCATTTCCACTCGGGGAATTAAATTTAAATTATTTTAATTTTTTTTTTAACATTTTCTAAAGTGTTATTCTTACACTAAGGAAATTAAAAAAGACATATTAAGAAAACCTATAAAAAAATTTCACGAATTTCCAAATTCAAAAATTTTGAAAGGTTTTCAACAGGCGCGGGTTTATATCCCGATGCTTTCAAATTGTTATACGTTTTCTAAATATGTCTTTTTCAATTATTTTCATTTCTCCGCTCTGATGACATAGCGCGGCGTTGAGCTATGCCACTAAACGAGCAATGTCTCGATTCAGGCGGAAAGTGGAGAACGGAGTGTCTTGAGACTAGGTTATCTCAAACTTTGTTGTGTTGGTAATAGAGTACAGAATTTTTTTTTAAAAATACGCGAATACTGTTTTTATATTTCCTATTTTAGTTTATTGGTTGGTATAACACCACCAATTGTGATATATCATAAATAATTTATGAAAACTTACGGAGGATGAACTGATTAAGCTTGCTTAAGTTAGGCTGGACGTTTAAGTCTGTTCCATTATCCGGGTCCAATCCCTGCTGGTAGTAAAAACACATTGTATCCATAACTTTATTTTCCATAAGTTTATTTTTTCTTAGACCATAGTGTCGTAAGCATAGTTTCTGGGTTCTATTACATTAATAATTGCCCCCAGTAATATTTTTTTTCATAAATACAGACAGCGATCAGTAACAATATTATTAAAAAAAGCGTTTGACTGTAAACTCGATAGGTTGAGGGTTCGATTCCATCTCAGGGAAAAGATTTAAATTCTATATATTTAATCTTCTGCTCTGATAAGAAGACAAAGCGCGGTGTTCAGTTCCGCCATTTAACACGTAATCATCAAACTCAACGCCTTGACACTAGTTTTCTCTCTGACTGCTCTCGCATTCCCCTTTAATATTTTTTGCTTAATTGTCTTTCTTAATAGGAGAATTGATTTTAATATGTTATAAATAAGTATTACCATTAGTGTTGTATTATAATTAGAAATTAACGCGTTTTTAAATTATTTGTAATTTCATTTTTATATGTATAAATATAGAACTGAAGTAAATTATATATTATATTAAGAGAGTTATATCATTAGGCTGTATATTATTTTTTTTTATTTACACAAGTTTCTTTTACATTTACACAAGTTTCTTTTACTATAGGACAATACATCTAGTTGATATAACCTTTCTGTATTTTAAAATGTTTATTCTATGAAAAAAAGAAATTATGGATACATATTTCATAATTAAATATTAATCTTAGCATATTATAGTAAAGTTTTATCTAAGATACTAAACTTGGAAATAAATCGCTTCATATATGGAACCTATCAAAATGATCATTTCAACGAGCGATTAATTTGTAATTCAACGTAATGTCTCCTTAACTTTAAGGATATTTAATACCAAGTATAATCGCGATTAGTCCATAATAGAATAAATTGGTGTGGAGATATTCCTCGTCTCCACTTTCCGGCCGAAATCGAGACATTGCGTTTTAAGTTACGGAACTCGACACCGCGTCTTGGCCGTTGCGAAGAAATGGAAATGATTCCTTTAAATCTGAATCGAACCCATAACCATGCGATTACATTCAGACGTTGTGCCACTACGCTACTATGGCGTCAACGACGGCCATTTTTGAAAATAAAAGGTTGATTTAAATCTTTATTACTATTATAAACACAAAGTCACGAAATTGTGTCGTGACTGAAAAGCACATTAGTTTTATGTTCTATTTCATATTTCGATAATACTCATATAGTAATTATTGGTGTCCATCCAGGCAGTTAGTTAGTCAGTTAGTAAGTAGTTATATAAATAATTATTGTTTCATACTAAATAATATTATAATACAAAACAACCACGTCTTTGTCATTCAATTTTGTATAAAGTGATGTACAAAAGGGTTTGTCAAATACCCAGTTTTATGTGTAATATTTAAAAAAGATCTTTGATTATCGCGATTACATATTATATAAATATTACACACATTTTGAAATGAAACTATTTTTAAACGGATTAATCGCGTATATTGGTATTGGTATTCGAAACTACATTTTAGATACCCGACGTTTCGGACACTTTACAGGTGTCCTTGATAACACTTGCTGGTAGACCGAGGTGGCATTCCTCTGTCATTTGATACAATTATCATATCAAACTACCGATTTCTTAGCCCGATCCGGTTAAAATATTTTCATTTCAAAATGTGTGTAATATTTATTTTAATAATTTAATGTTTCACAATGTTTTCTTAATAATGAAATATTTGCATATTGTAGTTCTTCTCAATATACATTTTAACTATCCAAAATTACATATCCCGTCCGCACAATTTACAATTTACAATGCGGTACAATAATTTTCCTTCATGTCTTAATATAAAGATATACGATGTAATATAAAGGTTTTCATTGTTTTAATTAAGATTTAGATTAATTGAAATAAGAATTGTTCGAGGTGGTAGTAATTTCAAATCTCAATTGTATGTGATAGCTGACGACAATTCAATTCTTAACTGACGAAATGTAAACAAAGTATTCACTGGATATATCTAAAATTATTTTTTGCGCTTTAAGTGAAATTTTTAAAGCTCAATATAAATGCATCTTAATACATATGTATGTGAAACATTTATAAAAAGGTTGTATTGAAAATTATATCCAATCCAAATTGTACTATAGGTTTGTCAGTCTATACTATGTAATTTTTACAGCCATCCACAATGTTAACACTTTACTATTCAAAAGTGAGTCCTCCCTGCAGATCAGTCTTCATGTTAATAGACAAGCTCAATTTGACCAATGTGAAAAAAGTTGAAATGAATCTTCTGAATAAAGACCAATATAATGAGAGTTTTTTAAAGGTAAATACATTTATAGTGAAAATAAGAAATACGGGGATAAGCTTCTTCGTGGTGCAGTGTGACAGCGTCTGACTTTATACGCGATGGTTGTGGGTTTATTTATGTATTTTTTGATCCGCCAACATTTGTTTACGCGGTACATACAAAAAAAACATAGTTAAAGGAATTTAAACTAGAGTAACAATCACTTACAGGCTGATATAGCATGCAAGGAAAAAAATCATAATGAGCAAAACAAACCAAACAATTAAACCAAAAATAAAATAAAAGACCCCATTCGGAGGGATGATGATATTTAAATTATTTTCATTCTATTAGCTCTGGTGACAAAGCGCGGCGTTGAGTTCCGCATTCATTGTACCGTTCCGCATTTGTTGTAACTAATTGTAGATACTTATTGCGAGAAATTCCAGATGAATCCTGAACACTGCGTTCCTACGTTAAATGATGACGACTTTATCATCTGGGACAGGTAAAAATCTTAGTTATACAACATAAGCCATACAATGGCATGGGGGTGCAGTGGAACAGCGTCTGACTGCAAATGAGATTCGTCGTGGGTTCGATTCCCACTCAAAAGAATGATTATATTTAAATTATATTCATTGTTCCACACTGGTACATAACACAAAACTCGGCTTTTACTTCCACCACTCAACGTACAATTTATCGGTTTAGGCCTTTAAGTGGATAACGGAGTGTTTTGACACTAGGTTCTCTCTGACTACCTTGCTATGCGGGAAAAGGCATGAAGCTTTTAATATAAATAAACATAGGATTAATTATTTATCTACTGTTAATGTCGGTTATTTGCTTCATTACTGGGCAGCCAACGAAACTGCTTCGAATGCAGTAACAAAATCCTTGATTAAAGGCAGTCACTGTCGCCAAATCAAGTACCAATAATATTTGTACAGTATATTATTTTGTTTTTTTTATTAGTTGGTATTATTCTTTATTAGGTGGACCGATGTTGTCAAACAATGAAAACTGTTTACGAACACAATTTCACAGGCTAACGCCTACTTTACCATATCTTACCATACTTTACCATAATTACATAATTTTACTACATCAATGGCCATCAAATATATTTCATTCATTTGCTTCTTTGGTACCGAACAAAACTAACTTGGTATATAAAAATTGGGAAAAAAATATTTTTTTGGTTTATTTAAATATAATAAATATTCTATGTCTGCCGTGTAGAGCACAAATTGATCAATTTATTATTTTATTAAGACTTATGAATTGAAGAACGAAAGCATTAGGGTAAAAGATAAAAGTGTCAAATATTTACGGCCTCATATTTGTGGTAACATCAAAAAAATATATTTAAACTCAATTTTGAACGAGCTCTAAGCTTAGTTTAGTTTAACGAAACCTATATACATTATAAATTAAGTGTAAAAATTTCTCATCAATCGTTTCTGTGAACCAGATGTACAACGATTCAAAAAGTTGGGTCCTATATTTTTATTAAAGCAAGTGTGCACACACACGCACTGCCGCACATACAAAATCTGAATACACAAGAACGTACGAGTATTACTACACACACGCACACACACACACACGGACGCACGCACACACACTCGGAGCACCCAAGTACACATACACTTAAGTACTCGCAATACAATGGTCGTTCAGAGTTCAAAGCCTCTGATCTTATGAAACTTCAAAAAGTTTCTTAAATAAAACATACATCATAAAAAGGAAAAAGAAAAAGAAGGGGTTACTTCTTATAAAATGTGTTTATTAAATTTTATCCGTTTATCCGCTTTTAGCCACGCCATTTCTATTTATTTGACAACGATATATGGAAAAGACGAATCGTTGTACCCCAGCGATCCTAAGAAGCGAGCCATTATTAATCAAAGGTTATTCTTTGATACTGAAAAATTATTTCCGGCACTCCGGGCCTTGGTAAGAATTTATTACTAACATTGATTTAATCTTTATTTATGTATTTCACATTTTTAATTCCGTTTATGAATCCACCGATTAATTAAAACTACAGGTTAGCTTGCAAAATTCCACACTGGTCTTTAGATATATAGAAGAAATAGTTTATTTTCAGTTTCACTATTTTTCCAGCATGAGACGTTTGTATAATGTATGCAGAGAGAACCTCTGTTCCCACTTTTTGCTTGACATCGAGACATTGCCTGTTGAGTGGCGGAACTCAACACTGAGCTTTGTCTTAGTTATCAGAGCGGAGAAATGAAAAAAACAATTATATATAATCATTCCCACAAGGTGAACCAAGCCTGCTGGCCCAATGTGCAACGATCTTGGAGGCGATATTTTTTAAATACGAACATGTACCTAAAAAGGAATTGAATTTACAGCCACTGCTTATACAATCAGAAAGCCATCTGAGCGACAATAACAATAACAGTGACCATAATACTATTTTTAGAGACCAATATTATACGAAGGCGAAAAAACTTACAGAAAGGAATATTTAGATTATATAACGGTAGTGTACGATTTGTCGGAAAAATTACTCACTAAACCATATATTGCTGGAGATGAAATTACTTTGGCTGATATTTGCTGCGCTTCGTCCATCAGCACGTTAAATATACTACTGCCAATTGATAAAAACATGTAAGTATAAACATGCCAAGAGGCACGGGTTCAAATCCCGCGGTGTAAATTTTTATACGTTTTCTAAAAATATGTTTTTCAATTTCCTAAGTGAATAACACTTTAAAATATTAAAAACTTGCGTTAGTATATTTTAAATATTTTAATATATAATATATTTTTAGGTTGGTTTAATTTTAACTGACTAACTAATTTTATATTGAAAATATTTAGTTCTGAATGTAATTTTTATTACATGGTCTGCAATAAGTAATGTTGGCGGTATAGTCAAAATCAATAAATAATCTTGTGTTTAGTACAAATTATCTAAAAGAACCGAAATAAAATTAAATAGCATTTTTAATTGACCAAACACTAAATCAAACTAATATATTGATGTTTTAAACATAGTTGTAAAAAATTAAAGTATTTAGATAAGATTAATAAATAAAAAAAATCATGGTAATATTTCCCAATATAATCTAAATTATCAAGGCCAAGGCAAAGGCAAAGTGAGACAGCAGGCTTATTGTAAACTCAATTGGTTGTGACCATAGTGAGGCACGTTTTCCATAGAAAACGATTAAACGATTATATTTAAACTGTTTACATTTCTCCGCTCAGATCTCGGCTCTCTCTGGGCAGACAAAGCAGGCGTTTCGTTCTCTTATAACAAAATATATGCTATCACACTAGGTTCTCGTAGTCCACCATACATGGCTGAAAAAAGTAAAAAATAAAAAAAATTGTATCTGTTTGAAACTTAATGAAAAATTTCTAAGATTCTGTTTGTTTGAAACTTTCCACTAATTATCCAACGAATGTTGTTTCTTAATATTTTTAAATCAATTTTTCATTTAAACATGGCAACTGAATAAGTATATATTTTTCATACAATAAATAAAAAATATGTTTTCTTCTAGGTATCCTAAGCTGTGGTCGTGGCTTAATCGTATATCGAATGAAAAATTTTACAAACAGGGCAATGAACCCGGATTAAATATTCTGAAACAATATCTTAATTATTTGATGTCGTGAATTTGAATAATACATCGAAAATCAAAGAAAAATGAAAATAAATTAAATATATATAACTATTTTTTTATTAATGCAGCTTCACGCTTTTTCCGCATAACAGGGTAACATAGTACTAAGACACTCCGTTCTCCACTTTCCACCTGAAATCGAGACATATCGTGTTGAGTGGCGGAACTCAACTCACCTATATCTTAGGTACTAGAGGGAAGAAATTAACATTTTAAATATACTCGTTTCCCCGATTGAGAATCGAACTCACAACCAATCGCGTTTTCTGTCAGACGCCTTCGCCACGATGGCGGATGGCTATTAATTTATTTCTGTGTATAAACTTCACCGTCCGAACGAAGTTGATATAACTGCAGACACCTATTTGTTTTGTCTTCAAACATTCTTTGCGCTTTTTTAAGGCGCATTTGATGATAAGTTACAAAGTAATGGGCAGAGAGAACTTAGAGTCTAGTCTTATATTTGCCCGAATTCCAGACATGACGAAACTGGACTTAATAGGGAAGGGATATGAAAATATTAATTTTAGCTTTAGTTATTCCCCTGAATAGGGATCGAACCCACTGTGCTTTCAGAGCGAGACGCTTTCGTACTCCTCGTTTCTGAATTCATATCAACTTCATGACAATAGCGTTGTTTATTCTTATAAATAGAAATAAATTAATTACCATCTGCCACTGTAGCGCAATATGACTGCGTCTGATTGTAAACATGATGGTTGTGGGTTCGATTCCCCTCGGAGAAAATTATATTTAATTTATTATCTTTCCTCCTCTCTGGTTACAAGACAACGCACGGCATTGAATTTCCGCCACTCAATACTCAATGTCTCTGATTAGGGTGGAACGGGGAGAACGGAGTGCCTCGACACTAGGTTCTCTCTGCCTAGTAGGGTACTATGCGGGAAACAGCGTGAAGCTGTAAAATAAATAATAACCTATTATATAATTTCGTACTCAAAATAATAATTATAAACACATAAACTGTCGTAAAGAAATAATTAAATACAATCTCTGACAATGATGAATGAATATGTAATGACAAATTATTTCATTTACTAATATCCACGCTTTAGATTTCATTTGATGATTGATACTCATAATACTTATTACACCTTGAAATAGATAAGAAACTGTCTATAAATGTACTTATTAATATAATGATATAATATGTTACTTTAAAAAAAAATAGTCTGTTATGTCGCCTGACAAAAAATTTAGAATTTTCTAAATTTTTCATCAGAGTATTTGAAATTGTCTTATTCTATGACTTGGAATTCTAAACTAATGGTGCCTAAGTTACTCCTTATTACATCAGCTATCTTCCAGTGAAAGTTCTGTCAAAAACGTTCCAGCCGTTCCAGGTATTAGCCAGAACAAACAGACAGGCATACAGACAAATAAAACTTGTAAAAAAATTTATTTTAGTATATGTACTGTGTAGACATACAGTAAGTTTTAAACTTAAAATAGTCTACCATGACTTCACCAAAGTTAATACGACAAGCCTGAAAAGAACCGATCCAAGAAAACTAGTGGAGCTTTCTCTCAAAAATGTATAGACAATAAAAAGACCCGCGGCGACAATAACGAATTACCGCGTACAAAAGAATTAATTAATTTCCTTAGCTTTGACTGCATTTTACGAGTGCACTTGAAATATATAAATCACTTGTTTAAATGAAAAATGCAACTGTCGCTGTAAAAGGCCAAGTTTTCTCTCAGACTTTTTAATTAGTTTGAAATTTTTCAATACTCGGAACTGTCATTTAGTTTTACTTTTGACAGTCAGTTTATGTAATTTAGTATCATAATTATTTTTCTGCGCTACATTTTTTGTTGTAGGTGATATGACAGGTTGTTCATTTTGATTATATTTTCATTTTGATTATTTTTGTTATAAGATCTTTGATTTTTAAGACTTTTACACATTTTGATATGAAATTATTGTAACCGGTGTAATCCCATATATTTTCGGTATTTTGAAATACTTTGTAAAGTTAGAAAACCCGACGTTGCGAACACTGTATAGTAGTCTGTGGTCATAGGTAGACTCTACCTAGCGTAGAGCTACACGCTATATACGCGATTAACCCGGTTAAAATATTTTAATTGTAAAATATATATATTTCAAAGTGGGTAAAGCAAAATTGTAAAAATTCGCTTTAGTATATATTTCTACAACTGATACAAAGTTTTTATATAATTTAACTGTTCCAGCATACCTACTGATTAGGTCAATTTCATTAGCATCGCCCATATTATCATGAGTGGAAATGAAGTATAGTTCCCCAGTTTAATAACAAGCATAGGTTATGGTCGCTATTCTGTTATTGTCTTTTTAACATACAATTTATTATAGTCTAACTTTGTCGCTTTTTTACTGGTCTCCTATGTGTGTAACTAGACATTGGCGAAGTGACTTGTGCTTTACTGGCACGTTTTAAGTCTAATAATTACAGAACTGAAATGAGCTAATGCTCATTACTAATGTGAGTTCCATTCCACAAATATTAAACCTAGTATCACTCTCCGCATTCCACATTCCATCTAATTTTTGGGATGTTAGATGTTGGGTACAGACAGCAATCACTGCACTTTATCTTAAGTCTTTGCCAGACCGACGAAACGTTATTATTAAATGCAAATGTCTTCGAGTAAGAATCGAACCCACAGCCATCGTATCTACTAAACTTTTTTGATGTACATATGATGTAATTTATTACATTTCAGGGGCACGTATCAGTATGATTAACAGTGTTAAATTTATTAACACAGAAAATATTTTTAAAGGAAAGATGGTGATAATGAAATAATGACATAAACTGCTGCTGCTGCGTTCAATTTTGTTTACGTTTTTAAATGATACTTATTAAGAAATTCAATAAATTGACTCAGTCACTTAATATGAAAATCGGAAGAATAGAGGAAAAAGCTGAGAGAACTGAGAAAAACGACGAGGAAAGAGAAAATCTGAGAGAACAGGGAAAGGTAGAGAAATTATAGACATGCGTAAAGAACGGAGAAACGAGAAAAGGGAGGGAGAAAGAGAAAAGGGAGAAACAACGGAGAGAAAAGTTAAGGCTAAGAGGTTAAAAATACAATTTTTTTCCTAGCCTGGTTAAATAAGAAGTCATAGAACGTAGTTTACCTGCTCAATATAAAATATTTTTATATGAACAGAAATTGGCAAACGACAGGATGTATCCTGAGTCCTTACTCACTTCACAGATTAATATGATAAAAAAGCCATTAAGTGAAGTAATTGGATAAAATTTAGTAAAACTTTCCAGTATGCACCAAATAAGTAACTTTAGAAGGCGGTGCTTTCAAATCTTTATACTTAGAACAAATTAAAGCGAAACTTCCCGAAACTTGCAAGTTTTTGAGTCAAATTAAACTTTTTTCAAATAGAATTTCGCTTGGGAGGGGAAGTTGTTTAATATTTTGTTAATTAAACAAGAGTCCTTGTAGCTTCAGATCTCGGGGTAGTAGATGTACCTGTATATACAAAAAAATGTTTCGTGTCATTAATCTATTGTTTTTCTTTTATATTAGACATTGCATGCTGGGTATAATAACCATACGTATGTATATGGCTGGGTATATATATATATATATATATATATATATATATATATATATATTTACTCATTAATTTATATGATATTAATAGAAACTTGGCGTGTCAGAGCGCTTGGTCTGTATCCAAGAGGCGCGGGTTCGCATTCTGTTGCGTTCAAATTCTAAAAATATTTTTTTAATTAATATTCCCAGCTAAAAAAATATTTATAAATATAAGATATATTATATATACAAGGCAAAAATAACACTGCAATCCAAATGTAAACTGTGCACAAAATCAAGTGATTTACATATAAAGTGCAATTTTGTTGAGTCGTCGCGTTATATTTAGGCAGATATCATTTGGTCTAACTTTGTTTTGGCAGTCACTACTAGAATAATAATATCATATTATGATGGCATGTTTAATTTCCTTATAAATCTATAGTATATAAAACTCTTCTTACTGACTAGTCAGTCAGTCTGTCAGTGTGTCAGTTGACAGACAATGCACAACCGAACTTAATGGGCGTAGAAAGCTGAAGCTTCTTTTATATTGTAGGGGAGCACTATGAGAGGATTTTTCTATATTCTCACGGATACTGAAAAACGGGATATCAAATTCCAAGCGTTTTAAACCACGTTGCAAGTTACAGCCCGTCTCCAATTCCAAATTAATGAACTGAGTCACACCTGTCTAGTAAACTCGTCATGGTTGTATGTATTTTACATATGATTGCGAAATTGCGATATTATTCCATCTGTCGTTATCTTTAATGGAACAATCATTGCAGGACTCTATCAGGTATATTCATCTTGTAGCTAGCTTTATGATGTTAGCAGTTAATAGTCTGTTTTTATTTCAGTTTCACTCTTTTACTCCGTATAGTGTAGTGTCAATATCCACTTTCCGTCCTAATTCCTCACATTGCATGTACAAACCCAGTAACTTTTTATACACTTCTGTAGTTGGCAATATTGGTAGTATATAGTATTGCCACCCACTACACTCTCGGGTTATATAAAACAATTATAATATTAAAAAAGAATTGTCGTATCATATGGGCTATATTTTTTTAATGTATTTTTAACAATTACAGCTTTGATATTAAGTGAATGTGATTGTCAACATAATTATATACGAAAGTAAAATATGAAATTTCTCTAACTTTATTCTGCTGCTATGCGGATAACTAGTGAGAACCTAGTGCCAAGACACTCCAATCAATCAATCAATAAAAATCAATTCTATCAATCAATATTTAATGATCGTTTGCTAATCTCGTAATACAACCATTATATTAAAATTAGAAAGTTATTTAAACGTTAAACTTTCTATACTAAAATTACGAAATAAACACACACACACGTTATTACTTAAAGCGGTAACGTAATTTACAATAATGAGAAAACTTTAATGCAGTTCTCAAAACAAAACAGTTTGGTGGGTAATAGAATACCAGAATAAGCCCTCTGAGCTAACTTCGGAGCTCACAATGAACAGGTTATTGAATTAACAATAGATATACGAGTAAGCTATCTCTTTTACTTGTGTTTGTAAGGTTAGTATCATATTTGAAAACTGAGGACAGGTTCGGTCGCTATCAAAACGTCTGTATTTTTTGAGGTTATTTCGTTGAATTTGTTTATATTTTTATTATTTTAATGCAAATTAAGCTCCGATTAAAGTCTTTTAGTAGAATCGCTATTATTATAAATTTAATTTAAATTTTTCCACCCGTTATTACTAAAGTAACATCAGTTTATTAAAGAATTACAATGCAATTTTCAAAGAAGAACTTTTCAAATATGAAAGGTGAATAATTTATTGGATAAACATTTATAGATCGAAGATAAGTTTATTTTAGTCACACTCAGACAAGCCAGTTAACGTTTAAGTGATATAAATTTGGTATATTATTTATTTACAGTTTTTTTTTCTGGATGCCTCATAAAGCTAGCAGTTAGCTTTCTAAATTCAGCTCTGTCTAATACTAGACACAACACAGACCTTAATAATAATTTATAAATAAAATGGCTAATTCATTACGTAGAGTTGCTAATTTACTTTAAAATATGAAGGTTTATTACCTTCCTTTTATATTATGCTCCTCAGATTTCCTTGATCAAAAAACGATTGTACATTTTTATAGTGTTTTTGAAAAGTCGACCAGATTATGAAAAATTAAACGTACTACGTCTGCCTAGACTCATGGTTATATACAATTTAAAACAGTGAAATTTTGAATACATTTGATGACATCATGGCGCTGTTGGGATATTTTTAAATCAAAGTATAATAATAGTTTCAAAGAAATCAGCTTCAACTAAAGCCGTGAAACGTTAGGTTCTAGCATTTACACATTCCATCACGTTACGAGAGTACAAGTTTTTAAAATGGGGATTGAAAAGTCATTTTCAGTAAAAAAAACAATGTATTGCACATAATAATAAATTCTTTTTAATATTTAACTGTATATCTTTTTTTAATTGTCTGGTCAAAAGTTTTCATCCGCATAGGAGGCTATCCTCCTATCCAGAACCTTAGGCCTATTACAAAATACTAAATACTCTGTGGTCCAGTCACAAGTAGTTATGATAGCTATAAGAACGAGCCAAGATATTTATTACATAAATCAACAAAGTTCCTATTTAATTTATATCCTATTTAATGTTATATATGCATTTTAAACTATATGTAAGGTTATTTCTTTTTATTTGTTTTGTATTCAGATAGAACTGTCAAGACACTCCGTTGTCAATTTTCCACCCAAAATCGATACATTGTGCGATGAGGGGCGGAACTCTACACCGCGCTTTGTCGTAGGTACCAGGGTGGAGTATTTTAAATGTAATCGTTACCCCGAGTAGGAATTGTACCCACAACCAGTCGCGTTTATATCAATCAGACGCTGTCCCACTGCGCCACGGTAAGCTTATTGGCCATTATTAATTTGGACGAAATTTACTTCGTGCGCTAAGACCTAGCAAATTTGTGCTTTAGTTGTCACCCTACACTAATGTTACACCACAACTTCTCTAATTACCGCCGCTATTAGAGGACTGTAATACCAAAGCTTTTGTGTCAAACTGTTCTAAGACGGAATTTCATGCAAATAAATTAGTTTGAGTTTTTTATAAAAATCTGTTTAACAAAACTCTAAGCTTAAGTTTCTGAGTTAAATTAATCAGACTGTTTTAAAACGATAATTTACCCTTTAAGCCTGAAAAATATTACTGGTGTTTTTAAAACAGCCTTTCTTTTTTTCATAGCAGGGAAGTTAGTAGTTAGTACTTTTTGTTTAAATTCGATTATTAATATTTAAAAGTGTTCTTGACATGGTATATTTATATATGTTTAGAAAACGTCAAGTTTGAATGTAGCGGGACTCGAAACGGCGCCCTAGCCTGTTAAAAACCGTCCAAGCGCTCTGATCACTAAGCCATACGTTCTATATCCAACTATGTCAAAATTATTATACAATGGTTACAACTTATTTTTGTTGTTAACATCTCTGTAGAGAGATTTTTACAAATTCAATCAATCAATCAAAAATTCAATCTGTTATCCAAAGATTAATTCTACGGTACAATCGTTTGGCAAGCAAGAGAGAATGTTATTTTCTAAATATTTTTGATATTTATAAAGTCTTCAAACAGTTACGATATGAGAAACATTTTTAAAAAACGTACAAGAAAACGCTACTTTCAAATCTTTATACGTTTTTTAAAAACCTTTTACCATTAATAATTTTATTTAATTATAACTTATTGAAGCGTATTTAGTTTTAACCGTCCATTATTTTGCAAGTTAAAATGGATTTAATTTATTTACAAGACACGCTCGTTTCCATTTAACATCCAGAATAAAGCACTTAATGCCACATTTTGTTTGCCTAGTTAGAGCGAGTTGGCCGAGATATTTTAGTAATATTGCTATTCCCCCAGTAGAAATCTAAATCACAATGGTATTATGCATTTAAATGTATGTACACATTTTCTCATATAGCAGTCAACGAGAATCTAATGTCAGGATACTTCGTTCACTTTTCACGCGCATTCTAGACAAGACAATTACATTTTGAGTGGAAACTCTACATTACTTTTTATATTACTAGAGCGGACAAATATAAATCGTTTTTTTTAAATTTTATAGACAAGGGAAACGAGCGTTTGGTTCACCTGATGGTAAATGATCACCGCCGCCTACGACCCCGTGTAACACCAGAGGTTCTACAAGGATGTGGCGGGCCTTTACGGTGGAAATAGAGAGAATAGATTTATCGTTTACATATGGTCCAATTCACCCAAATGAGAATCAAACCCGTAACCAATTGTGTTTACAGACAGATGGACAGCCACTGCGTAACGTTAACCTCTATGCCTTTGTAATTTCCCCTAAATCCCTTGGTCATTGCACACGGTATTTATTAAAATAATTCTAACTTCTCCATAAGGAAATTATAATGTTATAATAAATTTATAGCCTATATGGGTCTTAAGAAAGTAATTAATCCTGCAAGATTAATTTATGACTGTTTCAGTGCTCCCAAAGTTTTGGGAGTTGCTATCAGTGCTTTCAGTTCAGTGATGCTGAAATTTCTGCTGACGTTCAAAGATTTTCATTTAAATGTTTATATTGTTGTAGATGTTCTTTGAAAATTGTAGTTGTAGTAGTATTAAAATTATGCTATTTTTAGATAAGTATTTCTATAAATAGATTTTATATTAAACATTCAAGGAAAAGTCCCTTAATAAAATTACAAACTAACAGCGTTAAACGATTTGCTAATAAATATTGTGTCTGGCTGAAATCGTTGTCGTAGACCTTTGACATGTCGAATATACTTGTCTGAAATACTAAATATATGAAAGGACCAATAGAAGGACCACTATATGTAATTTTGGCTGATGCAAATCGATCTATCTACCCTGAATGACTCTAGGGCTTAAGTAAGGACTAATCTCGTTGCAGGGAGAAAGAACTCTGAGGCAGTGCCTGGGACTTGTAACCCAAGTGTAAGTTTCGGGGCGCCCTTTAAAATGCATAAAAAATTGCCTTCACTGCCTGAGCTCCTCAGCCTGATGAAAACCAACTTACGTCTAGATGTTATTTATGACTCAACGCCACTTTGTAATAGGTTCATAAATATAATTATTTGACGTGTAAATCTGTGTACTAGAAGTACCTGTTATATATATATTTTTTTATATATATAGACAAATATTAAAAAATAGTTTACACCACGAATATATGATCTTAAAGTACAAAAGATGATTACAAAAATTGATATTAACAAAGACAATAATGAAATGGAACATATGGAAGCGTATCTATAAAGGAATAGGATGGTATAGGGACAGGTTGAAAAGTGAGTAGCGACTGGCAAGCTATGTTCGAAAATATCCCGATCCGGCCCACCATCCGCGGCTTTCGCTATTATAAATAAACTAAACACAAATAACGTTAAATATATGAATTTGATATAATATTATGTATAAGCTTGTGTAGAGAAATAGAAAATATAAACGAAAAATAAATAATGTATTATATTTTATTGTAATTAATATAAATAAATGAAATATGCTAAATACATTAGCAACGACACAGGGGCAAGGCATCCCACAACAAGCGTTCTTAAAGCCTCTTAAAGCCTTGGCCTGTCTATTGAATAAAAAAAAACTATCAAAGACTAACCACTGAAACTATAATAGATGGCGCTAAACTAATTTAAATTTAGTACTAAAAGCTATTCACTGACATACTATTTCACACTTATATAGGTATGTATAGACTATTACTGCATATTCTAACATACTGAAGTTACATTAGATCGTGTTGGCGGGGAACTAATATTGCGATGTTGTATTTACGTACGAACAGCTCTTGCCTAATGCAAATACAGTCAAGTCTTTGAGTTTAGAGTAGCTCTTTATCAACTTCACTTGTTTTGGGCCTAGCTTGCAGGCTATCCATGTAGTCTCAGGTTTCAATCATAAATTAGAAAAAAGCATAGGTTCATGGATGGGGTTTAAAAATGAAAACGATTATATTACATTATAAGTACTTTGATTTCTGCGTCTACTATACATTTTGAATCGCATTGAAAAGTAACAATAAATGTAGGTACGACCGTTAACGATGTCTGCACGCTTGGGTCACTCACTCGATAATGTACAATACAATATCAAATATCGAAACAAAATTAACAAACAATAAGACAATAAATTAAGTATTATATGTTTAACATCATAAATGGATGACTTACATACGAAACTTTTCAACTTTTAAATTTCCAAACATCTCCATAAGCGAGCGTCTACGCCATAAAATAAACATACTGACCAAAAATCATTCATCTAAGTTCAATAGTTTCCGCTCGACGATGATGAATCAGTGAGTCAGTGAATAAGGACAAGCTTTTATATATATATACTAGAGGCCCGCTCTCGCCTTTGCCTGCGTTAACAACATGATAAAATGATTTCATATTTTTGCCTGCCATAATCAGAAGCGTTGCTTAAATTTGAAATTTAAAAAGCTGTAACTTTTTTGCTTATAAACTAATTGAAATTAAATAAACACTAAATGTTAAGTGAAGCTAAAGTTAGGTTATTCTGTTTCTGAAATTGCACAATCAAAGAAACAGACGCAGAGACACACAGAAAAGAAAATTAAAAATCATTGTTTTGGGTTCCATTACATTGATACATGCCCTTTATAATATTTCTTTTCATATATCTTCCATGTACAGACAGCGATCACAAAAAAATATGAATAGAAATATTTATTTATGTTCATACTTATACTATATATATAAGCTACTGCCAGTGGATTTAAATGATTCGAAAACCTAGGATCGATCGATTACTATAGTCAAGTCAACTGTTCTTAAATATATATAACAGCTAGGTGAACAAATGAAATAAATTATTTTACAGCAAAATGAAATTCACTACCCATCTTGAATATCTTCTTAATTAAAAAAATAGTACGCACACCAATCTTTTAAAATGTAATTAGCTAGAACAAAAATAAATTCTGTATATCACAACCATTAATTACACAAAATCTCGTTTCAGTTTCACTGAAAGTAAACTAGAGCTAGCATTATTCAATTTGAGTTACCTACAAGTATTTTTGTGAAAAAAAAAATGCCTCTAAAAGAAAGCAAACATCCACTAAATGGAACAAACGGGAAAAACACTCCCGAGGTGCAATTCAATCCACGAACGAACTTCGTAAGTTGATTTGTTCACACGGCTCTGTGGAAAAATAAAATGTACCTATCAGTGAACGAATATGATTGCGCCGATAGTTTCTCTTGATATATCAAAAGATATTTTGAATGTTTCGAAAGTTTTCTGTATGTTTATGTGGATTTCAGAAAAAATATTAGTTTTCTTCATCCGCTTTTCCTGTTGATAAAAATTAGTTTTCACCTTTTCTCAGTCTCCACTTCTGCGTATTATTAATCAATCAATTTGTATTAACAAACAAATGTACAGACAGACAGAAGTTTTTTTTACGTTACACAAAGGTTAGTAGTATATACATTTTATTTATTATAGTTATTGAAAATAACTTAATCAGTAAATAACCGTTTCACATTTGGTAGGCGGTTATATTTAGGCGCTTTTGATGGCACTCTATTCATGTCAATCTCATCGTGATCACTTTTAAACGATTCGTCCAAATTACTTAATGTAAAAGTCAAAGTTTGTCAACAATAAATACTTTAAGCGACAAATGTATAAATTTTGATAATAATTTTAAGTAATACTCCTAAATGAGCTTTGTGAAAGAGCATTCAATTTAAAATCTATTCATATGTCGGTTACTAGTTTCGATAAAATGGCTAAGCCACATAAAAAAATTACTAATTTATATACTATGCGATCGCGGTCTTTTGTTTAGTGTTTTCTTTTCTTTAGTAGTGTTTATTTGAGAAAAATAATCCAATGATAACTTCAAAATAGCTGTCCAAGAAAATATTTATTTGTATTTGTATGGCCAAAATACGCCAAATATTTATAACTAGCAGATTTCATGTTATAGTGACGTACAAGCTACGTTAATATAAGCTTAATCTAAAACGGTCTAGTACTTTTTGCGTGAAAGAGTAACAAATATCCATCCATACATTCTTCAGTCTGCAGCTTAAGACGCGTGTTATATTTTGAACTGAATATACGGTAATTCTGGACCTAATGGAATCTGGAATGGACCTGGACCGATTTTAGTATTGGTGACGGAATTACTAAAAAACCGGTCTAGTACTTTTTCAGGTTGCTCATTACAAAATTACATATTTCCTGTTTGTAATATGTTTATAGGTATAGAGATATTGTGAAGAACGCAGTGTTTAGGTTCTATCTGCCTTTCTAAGAGAAAAAGCATAAAGCTTGATAATACAATTATATATACTATCTGTATATATACATAGTTGTATAGATATAGAAATGTAGACCTTCTAATGGTGAAAGAATTACTAGAATTAATCCTATGCTGTTTGAGTTTATTATTATATATATACTAGGTTTTTTCTATACTTGGCAGTATACGTAATACACACTCCTCATACTTAAAGATTGCACGCTGAGCGGAACATACTGAAATTAAAACATTTTACTTACAATTTATCCCGATTTGAATCAAACATAAAATGAAACCATCATTTCTACATTTGCTAACTGTCCCACAAGGCAACTTTAGTTGATTTTTAAAATATCCAAAAAATAAAAGTTTTCTTTCTTAAATATTCAAAATTGACGCCATTTTTAATTCATATTTCCGTGTAATTTATTATGTTGATGATCTAAGTTCAAATATTAATATATTATTTCTTAACCTGGGCCTAGATTGAAACCCGTAATAACCCATGAATTATCATAGCGATACAGTGTTGGATTCTGTCACTGGCTTAATTTATAACAGCAGCATACTCTTAATCTCAAACAAAGATTATGCCTTAAATTACTGAAAAGTTTTATGATTTCTTATTTTTCATCGATATTCGATACCCATAACCTATGATTTCCCACTTAAATTAGCCACTAGACTAACAAGGCTAACATAAAACTATATCTAACCTAGAAAGTGTTATAGCTTACAACATTATTTCATCGTACCATATTACAGGGTCGCTTTGTGTCACCTGCATAATTTATAACGCTAGTGCCGCCGTACATTAATACCTGTGATGTACCGGGCTTACAGTCGCAATGGTTGTCTACCAGCCATACTCATTAACCTTTACGAATATCATGTAAGGGGTGTCAAAGCAAATATACCCATATAAGTATTATATACAAAATATATACAACAAAAAAAAACCAATATGATCTTTGATTTTCACGACTTTTATACATTTTGAAATGAATCTACTTCAACCCGATTAATTAATCCAGAGCAGCGCGCGAGGCAACTAAAAAATTGTTGGCGACAGTTTCATATAATAATTGTATCAACTGACAGACGAATGCCACCTCAGTCTACATGTGGCCACGGACTACTGTAAAGTGTTTGAAACGTAAGGGTTTCTAAAATGTGTTTTCGAATACCAATAATATACATGATTTATCCAGTTAAAATAGTTTCATTTCAAATATTACAGTTACGTAATTAAGTTATTTAAGCTTAGCAGGTAGATCGAACCGAGTGTCTCGGCACTGCATTCTACCTACTTGCTGTTTTTATTTCTTTCACTTTATTTCTGACATTGCGTGTTGAGTGGCGGAACTCTACACCGCGCTATATTTTATTAGAGGCAAGAAATTTATAAAAATAAACATTTTTCCGAGTGGAAAATGAACCAACAATAAATTGTGTTTACAGTCAAACGCTTTACCGCTAAGCAACAATGAGCTCATCATTCAATAATCGGTACGTTGGAAATTATACGGACGGAGGCGTATAAAATTTGACATACCTAGCTAACATTTATATGAATAAGCTTCTGCATATTTATAAAAACTTAAGCTTATTCAAAAAGCAGAAACATATTCATATAATTTATAAAAAACATTTTACAATTTTTTCAGAAATTAGAATATTTTGAACATTGAGGCAATAACATAAATCTTATTGGGGCCATCGTGACGCAGTGTGGCGTCTGACTTTAAACGCAATGGTCGTCAGATCGATTACCACTCGTGGGAATGACTATATTTAAATTATTTTCATTTTTCCGCTTTGGTGACATGTCAAAGTGCGGCGAGTGTCCCCACATTTTTCCCATAAATGGTTGTTCTTCTAAGACTATAAGATGAACATAGATATTTCAAAATTATCATTAATAGTATAACTATGCCATATTCTAACTCAAAGATGCATCTTTGAGCTTTTTACTTAAATTTTTGATACTAAGCTATAAAAGCTCCTTGTTTGCCACGCCTAGCTTCTTTACTGGTGATACGTCACTATGTTATTTTTTAAGCCCATTTTAGGAATATTGCTTGTTGGATGGACTCTACGTTGTAATATAAATAACCTCGATTAAAATTTCAACCCAGTACTATGATTTCATTAGTTTTATAATTGAAAGTTAATTGAAAAAAGTTGTATACATTGAATATTTTTTTTGGCAGACAGCGAGCATATAGAACGGTAGGCAGAGAAACCAAAACACTCCATTCTCCGCTTTTTTTCCAATTTTGGAAAATGTGTGATGTGTATCGAAACTCAACGCCACTTCCTGTCCTTGTAATTTAAATATAATAATCTCTGGCTGGGATGGAACCATCTGAATTACTTGAAATTGACCCTAAAAGGGGTTCCAACTTTCAAATGAATAAGACATGCAAGTTAAATATTAATGAGACTGTATTTACAAGTGATTCCATTCTAGATGTGCTTGTTTATTTTATCTTTTGTGTGTTGTTGGCTTTTAGTGTGTTGTGTACTAAGGCAAATTCAATTTGTTTTATGTTTCTTTAATTAATTATTCTTTGAGTTTATCCATGTCTTATAGTGAAATAAAAAGATAATTCTAAAATATATATATATAGAAATAACAGTTAAACATTTGTTAATATTGCTTAAACTATTAAAAACTATAGTCTTCAGCTGTCAAGTTGGCTAATTTTAGTTTTTAAATAATTGATTTTTAAAAACTAAAGGTCAAAAAATATAAAGAAATTGTACTAAAAATAGTAAAAAAATATGTATACCTGTTAAACAGGATGCGTTCGAAAGTTAAATATTAAGGAACGAAAATTGCTTAGAAAATATTTTTTGTAGAGCGCTTAAACGGTTTTCATGAGGCGCGGGTGCAAATCCCGCTGCGTTGAAATTATTATACGTTTTCTAAATATGTCTTTTTCAATTTCCTTAGTGTGGGAATAACACTTTAAATAAAATGTTAACAAAATATATATTTAATAAATAGCATTCTCTCTTGCCAGACGATTGTTCGTAGAATAATCTTTGGGTAGCAGAAACTTGTAAAAATCTCTCTACAGAGATGCTAACAACAAATTTAAGTTGTAATAAGCGTATAAGAATTTTAACGTAGCTGGATGTGGAACGCATGGCTTAGCGGTCAGAGCGCTTAAATAGTTTTCAAGAGAGGTTCAAATCCCGCTGCGTTTTTAACTAATTTACAACGATTAGGGAAATGACACCGGGTCGGGACCGGGATAGTTCCTTTCATTATCAGTGGCGTTATAACGCAGGATGACTCAGTCAGCTATCCTGCAGAGTTTTTGAATTTAATTGGATTCCTGGATTTCGACTTACAATTTACAATTGAAAATAGGATCAGTTATCATTTTTTTGCGTAACATTAATAAACTTCGGTGCAATAAAATAAGACTGACTGTGAAAAAGCTAATATCATTGATGAAATGGTCATAAGGATAAAAACAAAGAAGTGGATGTATTGATCCCGAGTATACCGATACATAATTCCAACGCACTTACCATTTCATTGTACGCGTCTATTATTTTCCCTTCATTTGCGATGCTGATATGTTTATCGTCGATTTGTTAATCGCAAAAAAAATCATTGGAAGTTTGTGGACGCAGGTTTTCCTGCCCCGCTTCAAACAATCCCCACGAATATTATTTGTTTATGTATTTTTGGTCATCCTTGGTCATTTTTTTATTTTTGGTATTGTGTTTGTATATTTAATTTTAACAAATATGTATGTAAAAATAGTTTGATTTGGTGATACATTACCAATACCTCATATTTCTAAATCCAAAACAAAATGACGTTATTCAGTGAACATACTCTCTGCCTACCGCCAAAATATTAATTATTTGTATATGGAGACAAAAAAAACCTTTTTCTATTGAAATTAGAAGTATAAGCAAAACAAGTAGTTTTGAAATTAAAAGATTACGCTTTAAACGATTTTGATTCACATCAAGCTAAATGAACATAAATAGCATTACATCTCTCCTAAAACTACGTACGTACGGCTGAGTCCTTACAAAACTAACATGAATTGTAGAAGACTGGTTTTCTACAGTGTAGCTTCATTTATAGCGCTCATTTTATTAATGAGGCAATATTAATAAAATAATTTTAGGTTGGCTGAAATGCTGAGTGATTGTGTAATATTTATGTCAATGTTGGTACCATTGTTCAATATATTTTTTTTGTTTACACCCTTGCTCCCGTGCTGTAAAAAGTGTAAAGTAAATCAGATGAGAAAATATTAATAAAAGTGTAGTGTTGCTTCAAATATCCTGATATTTAGTTCCACCGCGAAAATCCACCACACCAACACATGTTCCTACTACAGCTGTGGCGAGGATGATACGATCAAAAGGTCGATATACGACAAATGTAACATCCAAAGGCCAATTCCTTGGAGTACAATCTACAAATTACCCGAAAAGATCCCCATATCGGTAATGCCCCACGCCCAAATATACTTAACCTTGAAAAAATCATAATCCTGAACGTTTCTAAATATGTAACGCTCAGTGGGCAAGCCCCCTAAGAAATGGACCGACGATCTGGTCAAGGTCACCGGATGCCACTGGATGCGGGACGCGCAGGACCGATCGTCGTGGAGATCCTTGGGTGAGGCTTATGCCCAGCAGTGGGCGTCAATAGGCTGAGAAACGAATAGATTATGACAGTAAGTTTTAACTTAAATATATAAAATAGTCATATAATTCGAGTACTAATTTCAAAGATATCAAAATGACAAATAAATAATGTATTTAGTAGCAAAAGGCACGGACCATAAGTCCGTAGTGAATGTTATAATAAAAAAACTGAATATTTAAATCGATACGATAAAAACCGCATTAGTGCAAAACTGTAAAGTGACTGTTATTTAAAATCACCTTATAAATATTATTAACAAGAATATAATACTAATGTGGTAGGCAGAAACACCTAGTGTTAAAATACCCCGTTTCCAATTTTATAGCCGAATTAGAGACATGGGTGTTGAGTGGCGGATTTCAATACCAGGCTTTGTCTTCTTATGATGGGAAATGAATTAATTATATATAACCATTCCCCCGAGTGCAGATCAAACCTATGACCATCGTGTTTAAAGTCTGATGCTGTCCCAGAATATAAATAAAATAGATAGAAATATATTTTTATGTCTTTTTAAAGTGTTCATTACAAACTTTGGATATTGCAAACCATATTTAGAAAACGTATAAAATAAAGCGCGTCTTGGAAACCGTCTATCCAATTGGCTATCCAAGAGGCGCGGGTTCGAATCTCGCTGCGTTAAAAATGTTATTCGTTTATAAATATGTTTTTCAATATATATGTAAGAGTTATTAAGATTTTGCTTCAAATTGTTTTTTTATGCAGTAGTTCAAAGTAAACGGAGCGTAGAGAATTGAAACTTTAATTTTTTTTAAATTAGTTTTTCCGTTACTGAAGTTTGTTTGCAATATGCGTGAAAATTACAAAAACATAAGCCAAATTATTATATCAAAAGCAAACAGTGAACCATCAGCCTTAACTACATTTCGGTCTCTACTACACTCATGGCCGCTAACGAGTCTCACATTCAGACGTATTCAAAGTGAGCCTTTGGCGGTTTTTTTCGACGTTATTTGGGTACGCTACGAGTATTAAGCTACGCGGTGCGCATTATAACGCCGAATGGGAATTTTTAGGCGCTAAATAAAAATCTTGTACAGTTTTCACATTTTGTATCATTATTAAAATACATATGTAAATATACACATATGTATATGCATAATTTGAAATGATCAAAAAATATATAAATTTGTGTTTTATAAATTTTTAAATATGAAAGGGATACTATATATAAAACAAGTTTTATGTTCATATTTTTGTATCTAACGGTCTCGGTAACTAAATTATTCATATAGTAACAACGTTAAAAAATTTGAACTTGTGATTCGTTTTCCAGATCAGTTCAAGTAAAATAGTTTTTGAAAACAAAAAGAGCCAAACAATACAAAAAAAGAATCGAATAAAATTACATACACTTTATAAAAAGAGAAACACAATAAACAAAATACAAATATAAAATTTATACAAATGCGGTCGGTCTTACTGCTTCAAGCAATCTCGCACAGACAAACTTTGGGAAAGAAAAGCTTAATTTACAAAATTGGAATGATTCAATTCTCTGCTCTCCGTTTATTAAGAGGTACTGCATGCTGCATACATGCACGCATAACTAAGCCTCACTCCTTATAAAATGAGAGTGGAGTGGAGTCCAGAGTGGACAAATACAATAAAATAAAAAACATTAATCTACATTTTTTCATACATTTGTTTTAAAATCCTGAACTTATGTTATATCAAAGTCCTATATACCTTAATACAAAAATAAAAGCTAACCAAAATATATTATAATAACCCGCAAATTTAAAATTAAAACTTATATTCATCTTTTATTATATTATATATGTAGAAACATTCCAACTTAGTACAGTTGCAATATAACAAAGAGCACAATTTAACTTATAAAATTATTTAACTAACTAACCCGTTGAACTTTTAACGTCTCGAAGTTAAATAAACAAAACATAAACGGACAGAGTAAAGTCCAGAAACTTTCAACGATTAGCCTTTTCAAATGTATTTGTTGTCATCTCTAATACAGGGAAAATTGTAGACGCTAGTTACATATAAATATTTTTCAACTTCCACTTTATCCCGCATAGAGAACCTGGTGAACTCATCTCTCTAATGTCCGCCTGACATCGGTACACTGCGATACTTAACTATCCGTTTTGTCTTGTCAGATTAGCCCACTCATTGAACCCACAGCCATCGTGCTTACAATACGATCTTTCACTGCGCCATGACGGTATCTATGTATTAAATATACAAAGCTATTCTTAATATTAGTATTCTATTCCAATGTTGCCACAAAGCAAAAAGTAAATATTTTCTTCATATCATACACAAAGAAATGTATAATAAAAACCTGTTAGTTTAAAAAAGGGACTAGAAGAAACACGTTCGAAACTGTTTTCTTATATTCTGATTGCCCTAGCGTCTGGTCGAACTACGACAGTATTATAAAAGTATTGTTTGGCAAATCTTTAAGCAAATCGGACGGTAATATGTAAGTGAAAAATTTACAGATTTAATATTTTGGCTCTGTATATAGAAAGAGTATTATATCAGTTTCGGTTCTGGATATAAAAATATTTTAGATTATCCGTTAGTTTCGTATAATTTCGTTTACGGATAATAGCTTTTTGAGGTAGCCTAAGTAAGTTTCGGCCACTAATTTATCAAATGCTTTTTTGCATATTAATTCATTATCATAATATAATTTCATCATAGGTGCCATTACGCTATCGTTGAGTGATAAATTCATCCACTTAATCCATAAAACTTAGGGCGGAAAGAAAAAAATGGTGTTGACACTAGATTATCTCTGACTATGCGGGAAAAAGCGTAACCAGCTGTAAAAAAGAATATGGTAATAAGGTGTCATTATTTTTCAAAGAAGCTGTTATTAACAGATCTCATTTAGACTCCGCCCGTATCCGAAATTATTTTTTAGCTCACCCGCGTTCTCACTTAAATCACAAACTTTGCTGAAATTTATAATTTTAATGCTTAAAATAATAAATAAATAAATAAAACTTTTTTATTTATGGACCGATTGATATGAGGTAACACTAAATGGGTCATTATAATAGGTAAAATTGCACTTAAATCAGTCCAGCCGTTTCTGATATTAGCGTGCACAAATGAACAGATAAACAGACGAACAGAAGAGAAAATTATAAATCATAGTTTTATGTTATTAAATTTCCCTAACAATTTTTTTTATTTAAACTTTCCATGTAAAGCCAGTTACCAGTTACATATTTATTTATTATTTATATGTATAGACTTATTATATGATAATTGTATACTGACTGCTATCAACATTGTAATGTTTTTAATTTTAGTTAAACTTTGTCGGCCTAATCAACATTTAGGGTATTAATAATGTGTGTAATAAAATCTTTGTTTTTCAATATTCCTATACATTTTAAATGAAAACATTTTAATCAGATTAACCGTGTATATTTTGGTATTTAACAGTGGTAAATAACAGTGGTAAATAACTGAAATCGCGGGTGGATGTGGGTTCGATTCTCACTCGGTGGAATGGTCACAATTTAATTGTTTTCATGTCTCTTGTGAACTGCAGAACACACAGAGGCGGAACTCAGTCCCACGCCGCTGAACGTGTCATGAACACTCGTTTCTCACCGACTATGCTATGATATGGGTGAAAAAGAAAAAACAAATCCAGAATATAAAAAAAATGCGATTAATTTAATTAATAATTGATATGTTTTGTAGGTTCTAATACTACGAGGGGAAATGTTTGTATAAAATAAGTGGTTTCCAATTGATTACCCAAAATGCCATTAGTGAAGCCTCGAAGTGATGTATCACTTAATTATACTGCTTTCTAGCAATGTAGAATGGCGAATAGCTTGTGAGAATGGCGAAAATGTAAAAATATATTGCTTATTTACATTTTGGACACTCATAAAAGCAATTATGAAGCCAGGTATAATTATGATAATAGTGGTATTTAATATATCGAGAATCAAACAAAGCTGAATACTAGACTACAGCTGCTTTCGAGTTTACTGCATAATTCATATACATACATACTTTAAAGTTATTTCTCTGCTATACCTCCAGGTATATATGAAGCATACTTGCCATTCTCAGTATTTCCACGTCAATACCCCTAGTCAATGAAATTCGGAACAGCAAATACCCTGTATACGATAAATATTAATCTTGGCATATGACAAAACAGTAATATAAGGGAAAAACTGACTTAGATAGTAATAAAGTGTCAAGTGTCTATAGTAAATAGACTGTGGGATATATCATTAGTTGATATCAAATATATCTTCAGATTTGCCGATAGTTTATGTAATTAAACGAATCTTGATTAAAGGGCGTATTATTACCAGCTGACTTAACATGTTTATTAGATCTTAGGAATTAATGTATGATTGAATTTACGTAAATTTAATTTAATGCTTTTCATGACACCTTAAATAGCAAGTTCGCTTATTTTTAGGAAACGTATAAAAAATTGAACGCAGCGGGATTTGAACCTGCATCTCTTGAAAACCGTTTAAGCGCTCAGACCGAATCTGAATTTCAAAATCTCCTAAGTGTGTGAAAAACGAAAATTTTAAAATATTTAGCATTAGAAAATCTTAAAATATTAGCAAGAGAGAATGCTAAATATTATATTAATATTTAGCATTTGTCTTGTCAAACGATTGTTCCTAGAATAATCTTTGGGTAGCAGAAATTTGTAAAAATCTCTCTACAGAGATGCTAACAACAAATATAAGTTGCAATAAGCGTATAAGAATATCGACGTAGCCGGATGTAGGAAGCGTGGCTTAGCGGTCAGAGCGCTTGGACGATTTCCAAGAAGCGCAGGTTCAAAATACACTGCGTTCTAAATTTTTATACGTTTTCTAAAAATATACTTTACATTTTCCTATTTCAGTGTGTAAATAACACTAAAAAAAATGTTAAAAACAAGTTTACCTTTTTGCAGGTAGTCAGAAAAAACCTAGTGTCAAGGGACTCCGTTTTCTCCATTCCGCTCGAATTCGAACCCACAACCAACAAAATTAGCAGTAAGACGCTATCCGTCTGCGCCACGTTGGACGCAAGCTCACGTTTGTATTTCATAAAATAGCTGCCCATTTTATAATCTTGATATGTCCTTCACATGCTATGAGATTGACAGGAAAGATTTTCCTTTGCATATATAATTTCTGCAGACCACCCGTGCGTAAGGCAACCTTACGGACGAACATTACGTTTGGGCTGATCGGGAAGTAGACTCGAAAAGTACCTAAAACTCAGTGGAAACGGAAACAAAGATGCCTCAGGTAAATAGGCAAGAGAAACCTATGCATAAAACACTTTATTCCATCCAAGCAATAAGATGGCAACCGAATGGGATTTGAATTCACGGCTATCACAGCGAGGGTCTATGGTGTAAAAACGGATAAATTTAAAGAGAAGAAGTATTTACTTCTTTCAAGCCTAATGACTATTTGTCATTAGGCTTTATATGTTTACCGAAAAAGTGTGAAATTTATTATTTTACCAGCTTTTCAGAACTCTTCTCATTTTGCTATTATTTTCATAGGATTTTCATAGGATTGAAAAGACAAAGCAGCTCTAAACTCCCAAAAGAAGACCAATTTAACATACAATGTTATTAAAACATTCGCTTGCAACATAATGTAATGTAATTTAAAGAATCTTCTTTTTACATTTTGTTCCATATACAATTCTTTGTGATAAACTAAACGTTTTAGCATTGTGGTGCAGTGTAATAGGGTATGTGAATGCGATCGGTCATAGGTACGATCCCTAAGGGGGGGGGGGGGGTCGGGATATGACTATATTTAATTCTGATTTCCCGCTACGTTCAATTTTTTATACGTTTGCTATAAATATATATGCTATAACGCTGCTCTTTTTGTGCGGCTTTTAGTTTCACCACTCAACACGCACTTTCTAGAAGTAGGGTGGATAGTAGAGGACGGAGTGTTGCTTCACTTAGTTCTCTCTGTTTATCTATCCCTGCTATGCGGAAAATAGGTGAATCTGAAAATAAACTTTTCGCTAATATCCATTTTAATTAATTCTAGACATGTTTGACACTTATGAATAGTTAGCTGTATTGTATAACTGTAGTAAATTAAAAACTTGTTTGAATTCAAAATAATTATAAATTTTCTTATATCTTTGGTGTAGCAAAGTGCAATAGAAAAGTCTTTCCGTGATATAGAAAATCATGTGTACGAAAACTAAACCTTATATTACCTAATATTACCTCTAAACCTTATATTTAAAAATGTAGACAAATTTGAACGTAGTAGAATCCTAACCGGCACCTCTTAAAATTCGTCGAGGCGTTCTCTAAGACATCTGCAGAAAGATAAGTTAGGTAAGAAAGGTAAGTTTGAAGGAGGCAGACTTAAATCCTACATTTAAATTTTTGGTTTACGCATAGCTGAGTCTGTCATAGTGTCAAGACATTCCGTCCTTCGCTTTCCCCCTAAAATCAAGATATTCATCCCTCGTATCGCTCGAGATAAACAAATTTGTCTTAGGTAAAATGAAAACAGTTTTATAAATTCATTCCTGCGTGTAGGAATGTAACGCAAAACCAATCGCGTTTACATTCAGACGCATTTTTAACGTTTTTTAAAGTGTTAACCACACACTTACTTAAAAACATACTTTTAGAAAACGTATATAAATTTGCATTCTCTCTTGCCAAACGATTGTTCGTAGAATTAAAATTGGCTAGCAGAAATTTGTGAAAATCTCTCTACAGAGATGCCAACAACAAAAATTGTAATAAGCGTATAAGAATTTCGACGCAGCTGGATATAGAACACATGGCTTAGCAGTCATAGCTCTTAGACGCGCGACTTCCAAGAGTCGTGGTCCGAATCCCACTGCGTTTAAATTTTTATAAGTTTTCTAAAAAAATATTTTTCACTACTTTAAACATTTAAAAATTTCTTTGTCTATTACACGAAATTAGGATTGCCAAAAATTGTGCTTAACGAGCGTGTGGAATAACCGAGGATGTTACGGAATAAGAATATTTGCATTTAATCGACATTCATGCAAATATGTAGTTTTTCAATTTAGCGCAATATATTCAGCATCGCTGAGGGCGGGCAAATTTTATATATTCTGTACCATATATTTTACGGACGACGTGACTCAGTCGCAGTTTTTGTTTAATTATCACTTTGTTTCAATATGCTTTTTTTCGTCGCAATATATCTTATTTAGCTCCACACTTGTTTACGCATAACAGGATAGGTAAAGAGCCTAGTGTCAAGACGCTCCGTTTTTCAATTTCTGCTCGTATTCAAAACATTGTAATTTGAGATGAGGAAATCAACGCCGCGCTTTAGCTTGTCACCAGAGAGGAGAAATTTTATTAATAGCACACAAACTACAACAAAATAAAAAAAAATGTACGCTAAGAAGCATCTACCAACCAACCTAGTCATGTGGGATATAAAATTGTAGGTGCGTAAAGGCCAAAGATATGATTTTTATAATTATAAATAAATATTTACACACATACATACCTGAAAAATATATACTTACATACACACACACATAATATACGTATATATATATATATATATATAACCATCGTGAATTTTACACTGAATTTCATAATCATGTGCAGTATTACATAAATTTTGCCGAATCCAATGTCGGACTTAGTCAAAACTTTTAAAATATTCTTTTTCGGACATTCTGTTATTCATTTACGAAGTCCAATTACCTGTACTATAGTTTAGAAAGACAAGACACAAATATCCAAAATCCAGTCTTAGTTTTAAACGAAAATAAATTAGAATTGTTCGATAAATAGAGCCTATGTGAGATTACAAAGGAATTGCGTACCGAAATGATAAATCTAAAGATTGCGGGGATTTACCTAAATTTCAATATTTAATACATTTTGTTTTGCTTCTCCCTCTTCTAATAATGCTTCTTTTGCCAATTTATTTCCTACGGGTTTCCCTTTTTCAATAAAGGTTGTGTTATTTATAGTAGATTTGTTTTTAACAATTGTAAGATATGGTGGAGTCGCAGTGAAATGAAATTTGTCTTATAAAAGTTTTTGTTTTATAAATGCCTTACGTTATGCATTAACTCAGATTATTATACAAGTTTATTTCCGCTGGGTGGGTGGTATCGGGCTAACTGGTGAGCCCCAACATCCGCCCGTAGGGCAGTTCTGCCAGCCTTGCTCATAGGAGTGGAGAGGGTTTCCCAAGGGTTTTAGTGGGTAGCATTGAGCTCATCGGTGACTCCCATAGTATCATCTATCCGTAGAGCAGTTCAGCCTGCCTTATGAACAGATAGTCTGCGTAAACTGAATTTCCAAGCGACACAAAAAAACAAAGGTATATAACACAAGTCTCTATAAAATTTCCAATACATTATTTAGTCGTACGTTAGTGTTAATTTACAGTCGAAAATAATCTATATATAAAAGGTAAAATCGTTAATAAATTATTACAGTAATGGTCTACTAGATTTTTTATAAAAAACAAAATAAAACAGATAAACTATTCAGTTACTGATATAAGCATCACATTGTATCGCGGGCTTTGTAATAAATTATTAAATGCAGCTGAAACACTGTTATGATGATGTATAAGGTGTTAAATATCATTTCAAGTAAAATAAAGTAGATGATGTTGGAACACTGTAACTGGTAAATAATGAAAAATAACTTTTCTTAATAAAATATTAATTTTGTTAAATAAATCTTTATTTTTTGATAGATTTCAAATATTGGCATTAGTAATACATAAGTTTTAGCCTGTTCACGGTTTTTTCTTAGTATAGCATAGCAGGGGTAGTCAGAGAGAAACGTAGTGTCATGACACTCCGTTATCCAGTTTTCACCTGAAATCAAGACATTTTGTGTTAAGTGGCGGAACTCAACACCGCGCTTTGTCTTAGGTACTAGAGCAGTGAACTCACAATAATTTAAATATAATCATTTCTCCGAGTCTGAATCGAACCCACAACCATCTCGTTTAAAGTCAGACGCTGTCCTCACAATTCTTAAGGAACAGGTACATTATAATATAGTGTACAAATACTTATTATGTAGATGCTATTTGCAGGATTGTACTCTAGTGTAGCTGCGTACGTGTTGCCTTAAAGAAAAAAAATAACAAAATCAATGTCACTTTACACAAAAGTGTACGACATGAATAGTATGTGTAATATTTATTTTATTAATTGTATGTATGTATTTCTGATGCAAAATATTTTTATAGAAAATATTGACTTTCTGGGTTCCTTGTACGTTAAAATTTTAACATTTTAACAATTTTAACATTTAATGTACCAAATTTTATTTTGTGTAATAAGATGTAAACTTTTTACTTAAGGTTCAATATAATGATAAAATTATTTGTTAAGTTTACAAAATAAAAAATATAGAAATATATAATTAAAAGAATAATCTATTCCCAAGCATACATTGCTGTAATATTTTAATGGGTGTTATTAATAATAGTTTTTTAATACTTTACGCTTTTTCTCGCATCAGGATTATCAGAAAGATCCTAATTTCAAGACGCTCCGTTCCTCATTTTCGCCTGAAATGGAGACATTACGTCTTAAGTGGAACTCAACGCTGCGCATTGTCATAACAGAGCGTGAAAATAAAAAAAAATTGATATGAACATTCACACGAATGAGAATTGAAGCCACAACCAATCGCGTTTACAATCAGGCAGCATACACAATAAAATATTAATATATAACCAAACTAAAGTAGCGTCCCACATTCTATGTTTTAAATTTAGCACTAGCGTGAACAACACGTAGATAGATAACGGAAATAGAGTCAAGATCTACCGGAAGCCGTGAAGACTGTCAGAGTGCGCCTTAAATGGACTACGGAGATTGGTAAAGGTCGGTGTGGTATTCACTTCAAGATATTATACGAATTCATATCGTATTGAATATTTCTTATGTCAAATTAATTAAAAAAAAACTGTAATTGTTAAATTAGGGGGGAGGGGGCAGGGGGTGGAGTGGGGTTCTTAATAAATCTTTTTTTACAGTACAAGGACGCAAAATTTCCATGTGGAATATAGTTTATATTTGTTTACTTCGCAATATACTTTACAGCGTTGAGCCACTCAACGCGCAATGTTTCGAATGCGGGCGGAAAGTGGAAAGCGGAGAGTCTTGACGCTTGGTTTTCTCTCACTACCCTCCGATGTGGGCAAAGCTTGAAACAGTTTTTTTTCACCTCTCTACTCTTTTCAAACATAACCACTCACATGAATTATTTAACAAAAGAAATATTTTAGAAAACTTGCAATAAAGTCATATTTGTAACTATCAGAAGAATTAGGTTGCGCTAACAATGTAATGGTGTCGGGTTAAGTTTAATAAGACCACTACTATAGGATTCGTAGTTTTGGTGAATTTCTTTAATATTAAAGTTAAAATACTTGAAAAATAAATAAAAACTGCCCCCGATGGTGGAGGTGGAGCCTCCGCCTTGGTCCCAAGTCCCAACTACTTCAAGCTCCTCTTCCTGCAACGAGATGGCTAAGGAGTTATTGGCTAAAAAAGCAACTGTTGTTATTTTCGCCGGCTCTTTTCAGCAGAACTGCTTTCCGAGCCGGTGCTTCTTCTTTCGACGATTTAAAAATGCTTGCTTAAGTCTATTTAAATAAATGAAATGATTGAAGACACTGATGGCTAGGTTCAAGATTGAGATAATGCCTAACATTGCACAGCTTCTTAAGTGACAGTTTATAATATGCAAATGATTAGACTCTTTTATATTAAATAACAGTTAATGAAATTGACTACTAGAATAGTTGTTATGCGTCAAAGAAATAAAATAAAAAAAAAAAACTTAAAAAAATCTTTTTGTCAATATTGTAACAAGAATGGTTTATAAATAAATAGGTGTTTTTTTTAAATTGACTTACAATAAAATCAAGTAACGTTAATTAATTTACACGGTGAAAATAAAATATTAATTTAAATAAAAACGTCTATTTTAATAAAAACTTCTTTGTTTACTTAAATATTAATTGTTGGCCATAATTAAGCTCGTTGATTTGCTGTATGGTCCTTGCTTTACCGATCTCGTTAATTTTCAGAAGTCCTTACTTAATATTCCTGTCTAACACTCCTCAAGGAACATACATGGCAAATTTCGGTTTTTCACACACAATTGTTGATTGATTTCGTACACAATAATTAACGAAAGAGTTCTAAATATATTTATGAGTAAATCATCCCAAAAGGATACATTTACTTCAACACCAGCTGTTGCCCATGACTTCAGCCGCGTAGTAGTATATATAGATAGATAGATAGATAGATATAGATGTATGTAGTAGATGGATATACTTCTGCCAAATTTCAAATAACTAAAAAGAAATCAAAGAAATCATACAAACTTGTGAGAGTCCTTTCACCACTTTTATCAGGTATAAGCGTTATATTAGTTCTTATCGGATGTCTACTGGCTATAAACTACTACCTTGCCAAATTTGCTGCCAAAACTGCTGGTTTTCGATATTTCGTGAATTTTTTGCTTTATTTCGAGAACATCTAGTTCTGCTCCTAGACGATTAGAAGTCTAACGTTACATAGAACGTCTTACCGCAGCGAGAACTTAGTAACCTTTATGCAGCGTCTGAGCGATTAATATTAAGTAGTCAGTGAATACAACTCCACGAGACTTGCCACGTTGAACGTTTTTCATACAAATAATTAAAGTTTTTTAATTGACGTTTGGTTGGTGTTTGGTGGTTTATTTTTGCAATATATTAGTTGTGGTTTCAATTCTAGTTCTATTCTTAGTTCTAGTCTTGATTAATTTGAATTGTAAATAAAATACATAAATAAATAATAGTTAAAACTTTAAGTGTTATAATTTTTCTTCTGATTACAAATATAACACAACACTTCACTATCCAACTTTCGCATATATGACTTGTTCTGTGATGGTGCCCGACTGAATGCCCTTTGTCTAGACAGACTGAAGAAACTAATATATATTATAAAATTCAGCTAAAATATTAGACAAATGTCAACTGCGTCAAATTGGCGTTACGTACTTTCATTGAAATTAAAATAATAAATAGTGGCACATAAATCTTATTGGTATTAATAAAACAAAGGCAACTTGCCTTAAACAAAGCCATCTAAACAATGATCTTAATAAGAACCAATACAATACCAAGATTAGTTAATCACAAGGGTTTCGCATTAAGAAACGAGTCGTCAACCTCAAAACAAGGTATTTTGGTTTCAGCTTTGCGCATAATTGGGCAACTAAAGAGAGAACCTAGTGTCTAGGCACTCCGTTCTTTAGTTACTCGTTTAGTTCTCATTCAACAGAGCCGAGAAATGAATATAATTTGAATATAACCCTTCCCCCGAATTGGAATCGAACCTCCCACCGATCGTGTTAACAGCCTGTATGTGAATAATAAAAGTACATAAGTGATAGTGTCATATAGGTAAATCTAATTATCATTTCTTAAGGAAACTAATTGTTGTCCTCTTTAATTGTTTTCGTGTAACTGAAAATTAGTTATTGTTGAGATTATAGCCTTAAGTATCATTAGACGACTTTAGTCTGTGTCATAATTTTAAGTTTATAACGTATGAGTAACTAGCATTTTTAGAGCGTTATTCACAAACTTAGAATATGAAAAGGTATTTATTTTATACGTAAAAAATTTTTACGCAGCGGGTTCGAATCCGCGACTTTTAGGAACCGTCTAAGCGCTTTAACCGCTAAGCCATACGTCTACATCTGATTACGTCGAAATTTGTATACGCTTACAACAAAAATAAATATGAGTAGCTTATTAAATAGTATTTTTGTTATTTTATTATTCAGACGGGGAGGTAAAATTATGACGTTTTATTAAAAATTCCTTCTTAGACAAAAGTTATGAGTTCAAATCTCATTACAGTTTCATATGAAATGTATAAACTTACTACAAAAAATATGGAAGCATTTATAAATGTTTAGAAATTATAATAAAGGAACAATTAAAAATAAGTCCTAGATTAATCTATTATACTAATCAATAGTTTATTTTTTTACTATATATATATATAGATACTGGGCTGATGTACTTGTTTGGGCTTTCATACACTGGCGGTACATTTAGACAGATTGAATATTAGAAAACATTTGTTTTTACTCAAATAGAGACATTCGATAGAAAAGCCAGCTCTACGTTGTATTTGTTTAGTCATACCAGTAACCGTGAAATACTCGGACATATTTCGAATATACATATGGGATTTGCATTCACAATAAGTCACACAGCCAATAGTGTTATTTAGATCCCAAATTTATTATGACTGCGTCAGTCACAAATTTGTAATATTTTCTGTTTCCTTCATTTACAACAATAAACAAGGAAAGTAAATTTTGAAATGTAACTATTTTAACCGGATTAATCGCGTATAATTTTTGTATTCAAAATACATTTTTAGAACCCGACGTTTCGAACACTTTGCAGTAGTCCGTGGTCACAGGTAGACTGAGGTGGCACTTGTCTGTCATTTGATACAATTATTATCTCAAACTACCGCCAACGATTTCTTAGTTGCCTCGCGTACTGCCCTGGATTCTTGCAAAATGAGCTGACTGTATCTTGCTCTCTGGTTTGATGGGATTAAGACTTCAAAGTTAAAATAGTTTCATTGTAATAATCGCGAAAATCAAAGAACTTATTAAGGAAAGTAAAGATGTTATGATATTTTGTGAAAGTAAACGTGACTGATTGTGGGTTCGATTCCTACTCGGGGGAACTAATATATTTAAATAATAGTTCCACTCAACAAGCAATGGCTCGGTTTCAGATGAAAAGTGAAAAACTGAGTGACTGAACACTAAGCTATCTCGGCCTTGCTATGCGGGAAAAGCGTGAAGCGGAAACCAAATTGGTGAATTCAAAAACACCACACAACCAATTTTGTATATTAATCAAGAACTTATAATACTATAATATAAAAAATGTGAAACCCTAAGCGGTATTCGAACCCACACAACCATCGACTGGCTCTCAATACCAGCAATTGCGTACACCTCTACAATCTAACCATATGAAATTAAATGTCAACTTATAATAAAGCCTTGGAATTATCCAACGGCCGCGCTCTAATGAGCTCACGTAAAATAACATCGGGATAAAGTTACTGTATAAAAAGCGGCTCATACAAAATGTGGGAGTGGAAATTCAGGTTTATCGAACCGCATCATTAATCGTGTTTCTTGTGAAGCGTGAAATGCAAAATAATTATACAATGCTCAAAACCAAATTGAACTAGCACAATAGATTTTTCTTATTTTGAAGCTAGTGTCAAGACACTCCGCTCGTCACTTTCCAAAACGACATTAATTTAAATGCAATGATTTGTCCGGGTGGGGATCGAATCTGCACCCAATCGTATTTAAAGTCAGACGATGTCCCAATCCGCTATGCTATGATAGTCTCATGGCATTTTTAGATTTATATACAAATAATGTTTAGTATCTAATTTTAAGGACATTGTGGCGGGTGGTGATTGTGGGTTCGATTCTCACTCGAGGGAATGGTAATATTGATTTTTTTTTTGCTAATCCCTGATATGCTAATAATTTTGTTGAGCGTAGAATTCCTCCACTGTCTTAAATTCGGGCGGTCACTAAATTCCATAAGGTTTCCACTGTTAACCCTGCTATGAAGAATACAACATAAAGCTAAAAAATATATATATACCGATATTTAATGCTACCAAAGCGCTTCATTAAAAAGACTAAGATAAGTGGAGATATTATAACAGTCTTTATATTATCAGCTATTTATAATGGTTGTGAATTTTATACTTACCTGAGACTTTTTTCAATTAGTTATTTAGCTATGGCTTTTTGAGCGTTCTAGTTGGGCACTAATCATTTCTCAATTTTAAATATTCTCAATATGCCAATGGTTCTAAAGTATATAAATATTACCAGTTTGAAGTCTAATTTTACCATTAAGGGCAAAAAAATTCAAAGATGAGGATTTTTTCCACTCGGTGGAATGATCACAATTTAATTATTTTCAATTCTCTACTCTAGTGAACTAGACAAATCGCAGCGTTGGGATCCACCACTTACGACACAATTCTGGCAGAAAGTGAAAACTTTGTGTCAAGACACTAGGTTCTCTCTGCCTACCTTTTCTTTTTCTTTTGAAATTATTTATGAATACCCGCCCAATTCGGGACTCAGACGCGGTTATGTAGGACTCCGGACCGGGGCCACAGGGACAATTTTTCGTGAACCCCGGCACTCTTACTACCCTGCTATGAGACAAATAGCGTAAAGCTTAAATATATATATAAATATCTTTAAACTATATACTCTATACTTCATCTAAAAAAAATCCGTTAATTAGAACTTGAGAATCGAAGGAACAATACAGAAATGTGGACTAAGAAAAACAAACGGATGAAATAAAGCGGTTAAATCCAAACCTTAAACTCAGACCGAAGAGCAAATACAAAAGCTATTGCAGTACAATTACAAATAGTATTTACTTTCCGCTAAGCCCCCGATCCCATTCTGATTACGCGGCTCAATCGATCGGTGTATTGAATGCTGCACAATATCTCTTCTCTTTTCATATATTTTTTATCTCTTCATATATTTGTATGGTTTTTTTCCATATCTCAATTATATTGATGTCGTATTAGCACAGTGGTGAATTTTCTGATTTTGGGTTGATTCCTGGTTCGGATTAAAATTGTATATGTTTTTTTAGTTTACCTTTCATATATATATATATATATTTCAGGTAGGATCTTTTTACATACTTGTAATTTGTCAAACTAGTAGTATCGTTAAAGTGGTATCAACAAACACACACGCGTCCACGTACATACAATATGAATTAAAATTAGCAATTTACTAGCTGCGCCTGCGACTTGTCCGTGTCGAATTCTAAAATAGAAGTCTAAGTAACTCATTTTTACATCAGCTATCTGCACTTACTCATGCAAATGGATGGAAAGACCCGTTAAAATCGGTAGTCGGTCCACAGATTATCCAGAACAAACAGACAACAGTCAGACATGGATTTAATAAAAAGTGATAATTTTAATATTACTAATACATATTTCAATTTTATTGATTAGATATAGATTGATAGATTATAAAAAATAATATATGCAATATGTGGGTGTTCCACATTGGGAGGAAATCGAGTTGAGGACATTATTCATCGTTCTCCTTTACGTATGTGTGACTAAACATTTTAAGATAACGTATAAAATTTGAACGCAGCGGGATTTGAAAGTGTGTGAATAACACTTAATAATGTGAAAAAAAAATATTAGACTAGTTTTATTACCTTATCTCGTTATATGGTATATGGTAAAGATAACATGGAAACGGTACTTTTTAAGTACACTGACAAAAAAATTATAAGCATTTACCCGAGTGGAGGTCGAATTCAGAATTATCGCTTGTGCGTTGACACTGTTGCTGTCTGTACTTTACAATGAAATAGGACTTTATGAACTTGTTCAATTATTGATATGACCTATAAGGTTTTTTACAATCATCAATGATATACAAATATTTACGTTTACATAGATTTTAAAAAGCATAGGGCTTTTCAAAGTTTATTCAAAAATTATTATTTGTTCAAATAATATTTCTAGTTCTTGAATCTTTGCTCTTCAGGTAAGTTACAAATGATTTCAGCTCTTATGTCTGACATTTGTGCTAACGATAGCGTGATTCAGTATATAATAATCTAATACTCAAGATTGAATATCAGTAAAAATATTTTAATTTCGCCGCTGCTATACTCTCCCGCAATGCCTCAATTTCGGATGGAAAGTGGCGAACGGAGTGTCTTGACACTAAGTTCTCTCTGTTTACCCTGCTATCCGGAAAAAATCGTGAAGCATAAAAAAAGTTTCTTAGGTATATAATATGAAAAAAAAAACCATATATATCGATTGTCGTATACCAAAACGCGGCGCAAATTCTATGTTCTTAAGTAAGCCTATGTGTGGTCTTATTCGTCTGTTTAATCAAACTTATTATTGGATATCATCCATACGAGTAAATTATTACTAAAACACGGCCCTTTTTATCTCACAAAATATAACTAAAGCTTTTCGCATTTTTACAATATTTTAAGTCATTAAAATTTTAAGTTTACCGTTTATACCTTCACGCTTTTTCCCGCATAGCAGACTAGTAAGAGAAAACCGAATGTCATCCGCCCAAATTAGATATTCCGTCTTGGATGGCGGAACTCAACGCCACACTTTGCTTTGTCTGTTTTTTTTTTCTTAATATATATCCTGTTTTAAGCCACTCAACTCGCAACATACAGGATAAACGGTGAAGCTGAAAAAAAAATCGCTAACGTAGAAAACAATTTCTGATGTGTAAAAATGCCACTATATGTTTTTAATATGTACAAGTCCATATATACATACGTGCGATGGCGAATGTCTCGCGGATTTGCTGTTCAGAATATAACTCGTAATGACAGTATTGGAATATACTGCTGTATATTTATTCAACTACTTTATGTGTGTGGAAACGACGAATGGTGGCTAGTGTATTCTAAAAACGGCATTACTAGGAGCTTTTCAAGTTTGCTTATATAGAGAGAGAAGCTCGGATAATGAAGGTGAGCTCTAATGTATTTTTAAGAAGCCCCTTAAGGCTACAAAACAAGTGAGTTACAAGTTCCAGACACTGCTTCGAGCTCCTCTTTCTGCAAATTTATGGGCACGCTGAATCCATGGAATGTATGGAATTTCATCTTTTATGTGTTTAGTGGTGGACTATACGTTGTCTTTCCAGAGCGTATAAGTGAAAAAATATTTAAGCGCCATTAAAGAGTGAATTGCGAATCAAACTTACAACCAATAGCGTTTCATCATACGCCTTCCCACAGTGTTAAAATGACCTTATATATTGATTTATAAAGTAAATATTTTACTAATACTATCATTATGATTTTTAAGTGTAAAAAAATATTTGTTAGAAGAACTTCACTTTGTATTTATGAAGTTCTACGTATGAGGGTTCTTCTAAATTTTTTTGTTGGTAATTGTTTGGTGCATGACGACTAAATAACCTACAGTTATCCAATACTTGGCTTTATATTCTATCATAGTCACTCGCGGATACGGTCAGCCACTTGCCACTTTATGAAGTGGCAAGTGGCCGACCGGCTAAAAATAGTTTCATTTCAAAATGTGCAGCAATTGCGAAAATCAAAGATCTTATTATAACTATGTATGATGGCAATTGTTCTCTAATTATTTTTTATGATTGATTTAATTACCTATTCATTAAAAACCATATACTAATAGACTGACCATTTATTAGGGATATCTGCTAATAAGATTACAGATTTCTAGTACAATTATAGAAACATAGCCGACTGCCGTTGTACGAGTATCCCTTGATTAAAATAGTTTTCCTCAAGGTCTTCAAAATAGTGGTTTAAAACTGTAATTGCATCTTCATTTGGGGTAAAACGCTTGCCAGCAAGGATTTTTTTTAGATTTGGGAACAGGTAAAAGTCACTGGGAGCTAAATCAGGAGAATAAGGTGGGTGGTCAAGCAACTCGTACTTTAATTCGTTGATTTTAGCCATTGTTAAAGCACTCTTGTGCGCTGGTGCGTTGTCTTGATGAAAAATATTTTTTTTGCGTTGTAAGCCAGGACGTTTTTCTCGAATTTGTACATTTAATTGATCCAAAAGGTTGCAATAGTACTCTGAATTTATTGTTTTACCCTTTTGGAGATAGTCAATCAATAAAATACCTTTGAAGTCCCAAAAAACCGTTGCCATAATCTTACCAGCCGATTGAATTGTTTTTGCTTTCTTTGGGGCACTTCCTCCAGATTCAGTCCATTGTTTGGATTGTTCTTTTGTCTCTGGGGTATAGTGGTGGATCCATGTCTCATCAACAGTTATGAAACGACGCTCAAAATCCATTTTATTTCGCTTAAAACGATCCAAACAAGCTTGAGAAATGTTCATTCTTATGCGTTTTTGGTCGACTGTTAACAAATGCGGACCCATCTTGCAGAAAGCTTTTTCATCTGTAGTTCTTCATGCAAAATTAAATGGACTCAATCATTTGAGATGCTCATGATATTAGCTATTTCACGCACTTTCATTCGTCGATCATTTAATACCATATCATGCACTTTGGCTACAATTTCTGTTTTTGTTGCTGTTTTTGGACGTCCACTACGTGGTTCATCTTCAATGCTTGTACGACCACGTTTAAACTCAGCAACCCAATTTTTTACTGTTGCATATGAAGGAGCACTTTCACCTAACACATTCACCATATCATTATGAATTTCTTGTCCCGATAAACCTTTTTTATGTAAATATTTAATGACACCACGCATTTCTAATTTTTCCATTGTAAAAAAATCGCGGATGCGTCTTTTGTGAACACCTGTTTCTATATGAAGGAGTTTCCAGATCGAACAAAAATTTAACATGTATTCTAGCAGAGATGGAAGTTTCCAAAACACTTAACTTTTTTCTGTTTATACCGCGCTTTTTGTGCTAAGCTAAGAAGTTTCCGAACCGCCCTTGTAGAATTGCTAGAAAAGCGTTGGACTAAGTGTATTGAAGTTTCAGGAGATTATATTGAAAAATAAAAATATTATTGAAAAACTAACTACTCTCTTTCATTGATAGGCTAAGAAGTTTTCGAACCGCCCTCGTAATATAGCTTTTTAGAATTCACTAAATAAGTGTATATGATATGCTTATCGACATCGACATTACTCTTAGACTTCATATCATTTTCTTTGAGCGTTTTTGTAATCACCTATCATTTCAACGTGGTAAAATTACCCGAGCTTATCTTTCTATTTTCTAACATACTTTCTCTTATACTGATCTAACATTCTATATATTCTCGTTTTTTTAAATAGCGGACTTTTCTGTACATTCTGGCCTAGATTATTTTCACACCTCTCAAACAAAGAACTATTGCCGCGCTGAAGTACATGTTAATACTATAACGATATGATTTTGAATTCACTCACTCTTGTGGTAAGGAGTGCTTATGATATCTGCATTATTACAGCAACTGACTAAAAATCTACACAATATAATATTAATTTTACCTACGATTCAATTAACTTCGAACATAATAACCATCGTTTATGTAAGTTTATTTTATATTTATATTTAATATATATGTAAATGATATTTATGTAAATTTGTATGTAATATATGTGAATTTTAAGTAAGTTTATCTCACTGAGCAAATATTTCTGTATATCATTTGTACACCGACCTAATTTTTTGTGTCTTCTGTTCTTTTTCGGTAAGGGTTGCCTGAGAGAAATCTGTGGTGATCTCTTCCAGGCCTGGTCTATTGTTACTTACCTTGTAACAATAGAGAATTGCATTTATCTTGGTGTAATAAAGAGTTAAATAAATAATTTTCGACCTGTCCAGGACTATCATCAGTTCATTTCTAGCCTTTATTTAGAAGGTGGCATTGGTCAAATTTGATTAGGTGAAAAAGGAACTCGAACTGTATAGACACACTGCTTTAAGTTCCTCTATTTCAAAAACTATCTTTTTCTATTAAATGAATGAATCATGAATGTATGGAATTTCTCATATTTTTTTTATCATGAGGCCTATTGCCTACATGCTAAAATTAGTACAGTGGGATGCTGCGTGACTGAAAACGCGATATATTTAGGGTTCGATACCCGCTCGGGGAATGATTATATTTAAATGTCTCCTCTCTGGTACCTAAGACAAAGTGCAGAATTGAGTTCCAGCACTCCACACGCAATGACTAGATTTCGGATGAAAAGTGGAAAATGGAGTGTTACAACGAGGTTATTTCTTTTCTAGGGAAAGTATGTAATATTTAAATATATTGTGGCTATTTTTAAATTTAAAAATTGAAAAAGCTCGTATGAAGTAACCAGATTTTTAATGAATGCACACAAAAACGGAGTATTTTAGCTTCTACGCAACGGTTTTTAATTTTTTTTTCAAACACTTCCAGCCACAGTCCGTTAAAAGTTACTACCATGCTCTATGTAGGTCACACGTATATAGCCAGTTACTGAAGTTATGCTGCCAATAGAAAGTAAGAGTTCAATTGGAGCTTTATTATCGTTTTTCGTTGTACGAGTGTATTACTAAAATGATTTTCCATTTTCATTTTAATAAACAGATAAAACTGTTGAGATATATATATAATTTATTGTTTTAGTATTAATCATTTATTTTTCTTTCTTCATATATAATGTTGCTTTATAATAAATGCAAATAAAATTCTTATTTTAAGTACTTCAATAAGACTTTAAATATTGAATTGCTAGTATTCTCTCTTTTCAACCAATTTATACTTGTTATAACCTATAAGAATTACGACGTAGCTAGATATGAACTTATAGCTTAATTGTAAGCGCGAGCTCTATCAAGCGTTAAAATATATTTTTTTTTCAGATTTAGGCTTTTTTCATACACTAGGGTAGATAACTACCTAATCTAACCAAGTGTCAAGACACTCCGTTCTCGTCTTTCTGGCAGAATCCAAAACATAGCGTGTTCAGTGGCGGAACTCACCACCTGTATCTACTCACCAAATTTATATACGGATTATAAACATAAATGTTTATATTTTAAATAATTCGCTTCACGGCGGCCTCTTATATATCTAAAACTTACACACATATATACTTATATAATATATATTAATGAGATATGATATCTTTATACTCAAACTATGCACAGTTGATTCTATATAAAGTTTCATCAGTCAGATCATTGTTGGGGTTTCTCGTAAAAACAAAAGTTCGGATTTTAGCCTCACTTTGTTATTGAACCACCAAATAAAGAGATTTGAGTTGGGTTCTATTTATGTAAATGGCGCACCTTCGACCTCACGTTGGGTTTTCAAGCTTAAATTGTGTAATTGTGCCGATAGTGATTTAGAACTGTGATATAAACTTGAAGTAACTATTAACATGATAGATTTTACAGTAGTTTAAGGGATTTTGATTAAATTGGGGTTATTTTGTTATATAACATACTATATTGCTATTTTCATACTAGGATTATTACATATTATATAATAAGATTATATATATATATATATATTCTTTATTGCAAAAAAAATAAAAAATAAAAGGTAGACTTTTCTCTGAAAGAGATCTCTTTCAGCCAACCTACGGAAGTGGTTGAGAGCAGTATAAAGCGGGAAGACGATACTACTATTAAAAGACAATAATAATAAAAAAATAAACATAAAAATAATATATTTAGAATTATATACACTTATGCGAGTTTGCTTTTTCAATATTTTTCTCCTGATATTGTATATACATTTTCACAGCATAGCATGGAGAACCAAGTGTCAAAACACTCTGCTTTTCACTTGCCGCCAGAAACCGAGTCATTGCGTGTTGACTGACGGAAAGTCGAGCTTTATTTTGCACTAAGCCGTGCTTCTACATCCGGCTACGAAAATCTTATACGCTTATTACAACTTATATTTGTTGTTAGCATCTCTGTAGAGAGATTTTTACAAATTTCTGCTGCCCGAAGATTCGTAGAATACTACGAAAAATCGTTTATCAAGGCAATATTTATTAGTTTTCTAAAAATGTTCCTAAGTGTACCCAATAACACTTTAAAAGTGTTAAATAAAATATATTTTTTTCATTTTATATATTTTGTCATAAATATTTATTAATGAAAAATTTATTCCTGTCTCGCGACCGAATATTCGATTGCATGTTCGGTAATAAAACCAAATACAAAGTTTTATCTAATAAGACCAAGGAAATATCTACTAGAAGAATATACAATTTGGACTCAAAATTATTATTTTATAATTGAAATTCAGTTTATTGAACTTTAAATCCTTTTTGCCTCTTTTTCATTCATTCAATTACATTCATTGATGCGTTTAAATATTACCAGTTTTTATATTTTTATATTTTGTATTGAACTTATAAAACCTCAAATAAAAATCAAATCGAAGCTTTTCCATTGAACTACGACAGTGATTACAAGAATTAAAACAACGAATTGTACTGTCTTCAAGTGTCTGTAAAACTTAAACACCTTTCTGTTCGTTTCGCATGGTATTTTTCAAAGTTATTTAATATCAAAAATTCCAGACGCAACCAAGCTCGAAAGAACTTATTATATTAAGGCGCACTTTCTTATGAAATAGCTAGGATATTGTATGAAACTACTATTTTATACACTAGGTGTGTTGTATAGTTTTCTGCGCTGTAGCTTTACGAAAATAAACTGTCTAATATCATTTGCTTATTTGCTTGTATTTTATAACACGCAATGTCTTGATTTTGGGCGGAAAATGGGAAACGGAGTGTTTTGCCACTAGTAGGTTCTTTCTGACTTTTCCTTGGTAAGTATTTTTAATTCAACGTCAATTGTCTATGAGGATGACAATAGGTTTTCAATTAGACTGCATCTTTTACTCTGGGCTAGACTCTGTAATTTATATAACAGCTTATGTTATATATAAACTATATGTATATAAGATAAGCTAGATTTTTCAGCTTGACACTTTCCCTGCATAGCTGCATAGTCAGAGAGAGCCTAGTGTCGAGATACTCCGTTTTCCACAATCCGCCTGAAATGGAGACATTGCTCAGTTGAGTGGTAGATCTTAGCGCCGCGCTTTGTCGTTGAGCGGATAAATTACGATATTTTTAATATAAATATTCCATCGAGTGGGAATCGAACCCACAATGATCTCGAAATCACGTTATCAGTCAGAAGCTGTGCTACTGCGCCACGATTGCCTTAATGTATATTGTGGCAAATGTTTATAACGTAGATTTTTTTTAATTAAATTATTTTAAAGTAGTTAGTAAAAATACCGAATAAATAAATTTTATATGCCATCTTTATATTATTTTCAGACATGATTTTTGGATTAAATCAAAAATAAATGTTTGGCTACTTACAGTGACAGCTTCAGCGCACTTTGTAGGGATAGTAATTCGGCGAAATGTATTTTTTTATTATAAAAAAAATTAAATAATTCTTAAAAAAAAAAATTCTAAATTCCAAAACGTTTGAATGTCGAATTTAATTTTAACACAACAAATTCAACTTCCAAAGACTTCCAAATTCATTCTTTTAAAATTTGAAATAATAATTATTTATTTTTAAAGTATTGAAAATGAGGCCATCGTGGCTCATGCACGTGGCACAGCGGCTGTGTTGTGGATTCGATTCCCACTCTGGGGAATAATTATATTTAAAACATTTTCATTTCTCCGCTCTGCGCTCTAAGACATAGATATAATTTCGTCATAAAAAAATAATTTTAAGCATAATACATTAACATATTAAACATATTTTTTTATGATCAACCAATTAAAATAAGAAACATACACATTGCCCGTTTTATTTTCTAAATAAAAAATATTATAGTAAAACAAGTGTTAATGTATTCTAAGCATAAAAAAACTCATATGAGAGTTTTCTTGGAGGTGGAGCCGTCTACCTCATTCACGAAAAGGTACATACTTCAGTATAGCCGCAGCTTTCGGGCTGGGCGGACGTTAGTGAAATGGAGGCGATTTTGCTCTAAAAACTTTGGAAACACGTAATAAATGGACCGTACTTAATTGAAATAAATATAATTGAGCTACTAATTGAAAAGGTGTCGCGTGTGGGATCGTGAAAATTAAATTTACTATGGTGACAGTGACTTTTAATACTTCCAAAAAGCACCGGACAACTAAAGTAGGTTGGTCAAATTAATTATTTTTTTACAACATTTCTTTAAATGTTTCGTGCAGAATAAATGGTTTTGATAAATTGGCTATACATCAGTCAATTTTAGTAAAATTTATGTATAGATGTAATGCACATTTAGATAATTAGATTTTTGGAAGGATAAAAATTTTTACTTATGATATTTCGATAATAAGCTTGAAAATAATTGTTTTTCATTTATATACTATTATAGAGTGCAACAAATATATATACGACAATACTTTTTCGAAAAAAAATAGGAGTTCATGTATTCTACTATGTTACCAATTTTTACTACAATAAATACTCGTACTAAAACACAAGCTCAAGCCAAAGAAAGCTCTGAAAAGTTTAATGTCTATGTAGTGTGAAAGCGCGTCCAAGAGAAATTAAAATAATATAATTAAACTTACATACATATGTAAGAAAAGACAAGAACATTAATCACTTTAAGCTATCAGGGGACTAACGTAGATTACTTTTGCGCCTACAAAGAAAGAAATGGATATTTTTTCTGTTTTTCTTTATATTACCCATATTTTTTTAAAATATAAGCATTACATATTTTCAATTTACTCGATTTAATTATATATATTTTAATAAGTTTTCGATTTTAATACTACTTTGTGGAATATATAATGTAAAATCACGTTTTTCCCCTTTCCATAAGAGTTTAAAAAAAATACTCTTAGTGCTTCTCTATAAGGATAGTAAATGGCAAATTTCAGCGTTTTACGTTCAATAGTTTTGGCTTTACTTGTCTGTCAGTCACTCAGTATCGGAAGAGTTTTATATATACAATTTTTACATGATCACTAGGCAGAATGAATCTAGAAAAATATTAAAATCTAGAATCTAGATAAAATATTGGAAAACAAATATTATTTTTTGCCTTTTTAGAAACATTGTAATAACTAGAGCTTATATTTGCTCATTACCTTTATATCAATATTGGAACAGTTACATATTATAATACTAGATGTGCACGCGACTTTGTCCGCGTAGAAATCTACATTAAAAATAGCCTACGTTACTACCTAGATAGCTGATGTAATAAGGATATTACACCAGCTATCTGCCAGTGTAAATTCCGTCACAATTGGTCTAGCCGTCTCATAGATTAGCCAGAACAAACAGACAGACAGACCGCCCAACAGACAGACAAAAATTTTTATCTTGGTATATGTACCGTATATACTTAAATTTATAAAAACTACATTTAGAAAAAAGCGGTTATTTCAATATTACAAACTATAAATAAATATTACACACTTCAGTTTTTTTATTTGTTGTTGTAGATAATATTATTATCATAGTACAAAAAAGCAAAAAAATCTGTTCCATTGTTCCAACGAATTTAATTTAAGAATTAATATTATACAAAAGCCTACTATGCGTATAAAAGAAAATATTTTAGCCTATATTTTTTTTTACATTTTTTAAAGTGTTATTCCCACACTAAGCAAATTGAAAAAGACTTGAACGGTTTTCAAGAGGCACGGGTTCAAATCCCGCTGCGTTCAAATTTTTATAAGTTTTCTAAATATGTCTTTTTCAAATATTTTAGCCGGTCACATTCGATTCGATCACTTTATAGGTCACAGGTAAACTTACTGCTGTAAATTGTTCGAAACGTCGGGGCTACAAGAATAAATTTTAACCAATACCAAATACCAAAATATATGATATTATCACTACTTTTTTTACATATTAGCTTATTTCTTAAAAAGTTCGTTGTAAATACGGATAATAAATGATATTTGATATTTAAAGTAATATTCTAAGCTTATTAAGTTACACAGTTAATATCTAAGATATAAAAACTTAGAAACCTAGCGTAAATAGCTACAGCTTTACTCGAATGGTATTTTTATATTTATTTTTTGAACTCTACGCCTTATCTATACTATAATCTACGTAGTATGGGAGGCGAGTCACTAGTGTCGAAACACTCTGTTTCCACTTTCCCCCTGAAATCGAGACATAGTGTATTGAGTGGTGGCAAACCGGTTTGGGTTCGATTCCCATTAGGGGGAAGGATTATATTTAAATAATTTATACATTTTGGTTTGACAAAATATCTCTCTCGAATTCGGATAGAAGGTAGAATACGCTATGTACATTTTATAGTCGATATAAAATTAGTGATGTTAAGTGGAGAATGGAATGTTTTGACTAGATATAGAGACTACATATACTCTTTCCTACTTTGCTATGCGGGTATAAATGTGAAGCTGAAATAAAAATATTAGCAAAGTCAAATATGACCTATATATAAAAAGACAAGGTACATTCCGCAATATTGTGTTCATTCTATTAATATTCAAATCGCATTGAAACTATAAAACATTATTAAAAATGAACGAAACAGCTATGGTATTAATTTCTTAATAAAAGTGCCCTTTATAATTTACGTTAGCGAGCGTGAAATATTATTACGACAAATTGAGTACTATCGATTACGTGATAATCTACTTAGCTACGTTACGTAAGTGACTATAGTTAAGTACTCACCTCACCTAGTTGCGATGAAGGCTTAGTTTAAAACTTAATTTTCAAAGCTGGTATACGTTTAAGGTTTAATAAGGAGTTAATATTGTTTATTGGATGTATTAGTATAATAATTTTTGATGTAATTTAAAGGTTCTGGGATCGAATTCTAGTTAGGGAAAGTGATCTATATTAAATTTCTAGATGTATGTGTATGTTTGTAAAAAATGATAAGGTGAATTGAGTATCTTAATATAAAAAACACACACACACAAAAATGTTCTAAGCATTAAAACTTATCTGAGTCTGAAGTATGGGGGAATTATTATATTCACTTTTTGATATCTGACAGACAAATAGAGGAGTTGAGCCGAAAGTGTCGATGAAGTGTTTTGACACTATGTTCTTTCTGACTACCCTGGTATACGGGAAAAAGTGTGAAGATAGAAAATAACCTTATTAATATAAAATAATTTTATACGCTTTATATAACGTTCGTGGGCGTGCCAGTTCAGTGGAATTTATTTAGCGAATGCCGCTTTAATGCTTTTTTAATTAGTATCGGACTTGTAGTTACTTATAAATTGTCAGCCACCGTTATTATTTCTTAGAAAAGTTCTATTATGAAATTGTATTCTTGGGCAATAACGTTTTTAGTAACACTTAATATATGAGACGCTATCGTGGGACAGTGGAACAGCATCTGATTGTATAAACGATTGGTTGTGGGGTTGGATCACCACTCAGAGGATTAATTTAAAAAAAAAATCCGATTTCATTCGAAATGTGAAATGAGAACGGAGGACGTATAAAATTTAGACATATACATAGTGGCCTATATTTTTAATGTAATGTAAAGTAATGCAAAAGATAGATCTTAAATCAAAATTGACAAATGATTGATATATAGATAATTGAAATATAAAAACTGTATTTTCAAAAAAAGTCTACTAGACATTTTTACGTCAATATCTCTTAAGACCAATATTTCCGTTTACAAAATATTATGCTAGAATTTTATAAATGTTTAAATCGATGTAATAATATAGTAATGTAAATATTTTAAACCCTTTTAGGAAAATTATACAGATGGAAGTATAAAATTTGGCATAGTTTAATTTTATATGGAGACAAAGTACAGAAAACTCATATTTTTTACAATTATATGTCTATATTTTTTTAAATAAATCGTGATAAAGATTTTTAATTTAAATTCTCATTGAATAGAAATCGAGTCAAGTACCTACTGGAAAAACTTCAAGGACTTCATTTACATTTTAGAAATTCAACATTTATTTATAAAGTGAATTAATTAAATGTTTATTTTTTTTTATATTTCTGCATTAAGTCAGATAGTTGTGTAAAAATAAAAATATATATCTCTATAGATATAAAAGATACCTAATATCTGCCCATTTATGTCAAACTTGCGTATTTTCCGTTTACGTGTAAAATACGCGTTACCATAGCAATTTGTATTTCATTTTATACAAAAATATATGTGTTTATCAAACACAATGGTAGTGTGTAATATTAAGCATTATTTTTTTGTACTATGATAAGGTGTACGCTTTCTGCTGCTTTTCTTAATTTTTAAACACTCCGTCCGCATAATTTTCGTAAAAAGCGCGTTATTTTTATCCTTCACGTATATGATGACAAATAAATTGTATTAATAATTTTTTTTTAATGTGTTAACCACACACTAAGGAAATTACAAAACATATTTTTAGAAAACGAATAAAAATTTGAACGTAGCGGGCTTCGAAGCCGCGCCTTTTGGAAACCTTCCGTCTTGGACGTAAGAAACACTCCAAGTTGGGTAGTGAGATCTAATACCGCACTTTATTCAAATTTAGTAATATAAATAAAACATATTTTTAGAAAATTTATAAAAACTTTCAACGCAGGATATCGAAACCGCGGCTTTTCGAATGCAATTTTTGTACTTTTTCTAAAAATATGTTTTTCATTTTCCTAAGTGAATAACACTTCATAATGCTACAAATATATAACATAAATACTTCCGACCGTTGTGTCTGATACTTGCCAACTAAACCAATAAATTACTTATATATAATAACTTAAATGTCACTTAAAATTTATATATATATATATATATCTCTTAATAAAATCTATGTTAATTGAGCATCACTTCTACAGTAATAATTACTGACAATGAAGACTATCTCTATCAAGCTCAGCCTGTTTAGATTCTAGAGAGACCCTGACCGTCCTTATCTTAATTTTCTGCTTCGTAATTAAATATCCTGGGCCTTTCACTTGTATACACATGTCTGTACATGTGCGGGTTCTCCCTACATATATGAAGCTTATCTGACAAAAGTTTGTAAATCTGCTTAAGTTCTTAGTTTTAGGTATCACTGCCTCTGTTTTATATATACTAACTGTTATTAAATCATTTTTGTAGCTTAGCTATTTTACGCTTAGCACGGTAGTTAGAGAGAGAAATCGAGAAAATGCGAGTTGAGTGGCGAAAATCAACGCCGCACTTTGGACTTAGATACCTGAGCGGATATATTAAATTATTTTAAATATAATAATTCCCCCAAATGGAAATCGAATCCACAACCAATCACATTTACTGTTAGATGCTGTACTACTGCGGCACGATGGCCTAAATGATTATTCATTTTGAAATTATACCTCGGTAACTTAGATACATACTTAACTATACTTAGATATAGATAGCTCAGTAAAACTTTTAAGAGACATGGTAAATCAATATTGCCTTGCGTTACAAGCGGTTCGGACTTTTAAAATTACAAATGATAAATTAATATTAAGTTTTATATAAAAATCTTAAGATTCCGCATAGTTCGATATTTTACAGTAACATATACAATGTACAAGTATAATAGAATAATAAATAATTCATAATAAAAATATAATTTCTTGGTTACTGAAAGCGGGGTTTGACTTTTAAATAACCAGCAAGTCAAATATAAAAAAATTATATTACTAATAATTGAGGTAACTGTGGCACAGTGGCAGCGTCTGTTTGTATAAGTGATGGTTTTGGTTTGGTTTAATTTTAACTGTTTTCATTTCTACGCACTGGTATGATAAAGCATGGCGTTGCCTACAAAATGTATGTGAATACAAAACTATAAGACACTAAAATTTTCATACAGCGTTAAATTTAATAAAACTTATTTAGAAAATGTATGAAAATTTTGAACACAGTAGGATTTGAACCCGCGCGAATATCTTTATAAATTTCCTTCGTGTGTGATTAACACTTTAAAAATCTTAGAAAGGAATAAAAACTGTCATTCAATTAAGTAAAGTACTGCTTTTACTGACTAAAGCTATAGTTGAAGGTTTAAATCCCACAATTGCATTGATAAAAATGTAAATTCAATATTATCTCAACATTTTTTCTCTATATATAAAAAAAAAAAAAAAAAAAAAAAAAAAAAAAAAAAAAAAAAAAAAAAAAAAAAAAAAAAAAAAAAAAAAAAAAAAAAAAAAAAAAAAAAAAAAAAAAAAAATATATAAAGGGAGAGAGAGAGAGAGAGAGAAAAAAATGTTGAGAGACACCACTTTGCGTCCGAATTCGAATAATTAAGAATCCAGCAAATTGAGCGACGGAACTCAACGCTGCTTTTGTATCACCAGGGCAGAGCAATAGAAAACATCCATTTTAAACTTTACTGCGCCATAGTGGCCTCTAATGTGAAAACATATTTTTATGTAACTCAATATTGCGGTATATCTTAATAGATTGTAGCTCATCGAAATTCACTCGGCCCCGTCGGTAGCATTCCGATCGTTGTGGCCAATTTACCCAATTCAGCTGCCATTAGTTATACGTGTATCAGAGACCCTTTAGTGAAACGTTTTATTATGAACTACGTATTATATAATAATAATAATATAATTTTAGCTATAAGCTGTCGTGGTTTAGTGGAAGTTTTTGGCGACACGAAAGTTGCAAGTTCGAACCTCATGCAATTTTTTTTTTTAGTCCATGTAGTTAATACCTACAACTCTGTTTGCATGGAACTTAAAATTGTACGACTTGCATTTATCATCTGTCGATAGCGAAACTTGAATCCAACATTACATGATAATATAAAATACTTATTGTCTTAACTTGAAATTATCTTGACTCTTCGACTATGTTTATGAAATGTTACGGACGATAGAAAAAAAACAAATTCAGGCGAGGACCTAGTGACACGCTGTTTTCCGGCTTCCACCTGAATTTGAGACGTAGCGTATTAACTGCCGGAACTCCAAGCTCATCTTTGTTTCATTGAAAAGAACAATTTAAAACAATAAAGCATTATAAATATAATCATTCCCTCAATTGTGAATAGAACCCAAAGTCGTCGTGTTTGCAGTCAGACGTAGCCCACTGCGTCACGATGACCGCAAAGTTAAATGATTTTTATATGTTAACGAATGCTTACTTACTGAATAACTTTTACTAATGAAGTATTTATTTATTTCTTATAGCTTTAGACTATATCAGTTCTACATCAGTTGTTTCGAATCTTTAATTTTTACATATCCCTGTAGATATTTCCTTATTTCTTATTGTTCAGCTAGTCTTCTATAATTCTATATCAGGTTCAGGTTTAACTTTACGTCCTACCCAGGGTCAACAGGTTTTATTCAAATCTAGTAGTTATCTATCTATCTATCAAAGTAATACCAAACATATGGGCATAAAAACATTCAGATTTTACTGTTTTATCATATTACTAGCAGTGTCCGCGACTTGGTCATCTTGGATTTCTAAAATAAAAGCAAACTTAATTACTCCTTTTTACATCAGCTATTTGTCAGTTAAAGCTGCCGTCAAAATCGGTCCAGCTCTTCTGCATAAACAGACGGACAGACAAAAATTGTAAAAAATATTACAATCACTCCCACTACACACACTATATAAAATAAAAGCACACCAGCACATTTCTAAACACAATATTTTGGATAAGTTTTTATTTTTCTTTGCATAAAATTGTATAGATTTTTAGTAAAAAGTAGAAAAATCTAATTAAATATACTATAATTAATAATTATAAATAAAGGACTATCAATTTCAGTTTTAAGAATCTTTAATTGTTTTTTTATTCGCTTTTCCCGTGCGCTACAGGGTAATAAAAGAGAACCTAGTTTCAATAAGCTCTGTTCCCCACTATCCACCCCAATTCAATATGGACACTAAAAACATTTCACACTTAACTAAAACAAAGTGGCCATCTAGATCTTATCATTTAAATCATAGCATTTTAAGCGTTTACTGTCAGCTTATAAAAAGCTCATTTCCTTTTTCATTACAACTGGAATATTCTAGAATATTCTAGACGGGAAATATTTTTAATAAAATATTGCAAGTATCGAGATAGTCTACTGAATGGTTTTTATTCTATTATACTCCTGAATGGCCTGGGGTTAAATTGAAACTGAAAATTGAATCTTTATCTGGTTAAGCAACTATAACTATGGCCGATTGTTTAGATTGGTAGATGTTTTAATAAAGTAAATAATTGTTTTTATTTTCAAATAATAAAATAGATAAAAGGATATCTATATTCTTAGAAAACGTATAAAAATTTGGATGTAGCTGGACTTAAACTTGCGCCTCTTGGAAACGCCCTGACCGCTGAGCCATACGTTCTACATCCGGCTGCATCGAAATTCTTATGATATGTTTCTTACAACTTATTTCTGTTGCTTGTCATATTTAGATTTTAGTGCTTAGCGGTGAAAGGGTCGCGGGTTCGAGTCTCACGAGTTTCTCATAATGTTTTTACATAACCCGAGTGTCGAATCGAGTGTCGAGATCTATATTATCTTAAAAATACTTCTTGATATCAGCTTTTTTATTCGAAATTTCAGTTTTTCATTTAATACCGTCCATAATTAAATTAGGTGTAGTTAAAATACTGTTTCATGAATTAATTCATAAGTAATCGAAGTCTTCTCTTACTTTTTATCGAGCTTTAAGCACTAGTAAAAGTTTTACAATGGTACTAACTAAGCTATGGTAAGTTATGTACGAGTTAACTCAGTTAAGTAAGTTAGAGGTTAGCTATTGTGATAACTTTGCCGTTGGAAAACATTTTATGCTCATTCAATGTTTATTCATTCTAATATGAGAACTTTTATTAGAAACGAGTGTTAATGAGGTTTTTATATTAATTTTTTTATCAGTGGAAGTATTATTTTTTATCAGTAACAGTGGAAATTACCAGAGATTATATTATGAGTTTCTTTTTATCTATTGCAATTTTTTTATATTTATTTTATTTTTTTCTCAAGGGATTCGAACTCACTTCTATCTCGTAAGTCAACTGTTAAGTTACTAGTGCCTCGATTATTTTGGTTTTTCACATCTCCCAAATATATTTTCAAGTGTAAAATATTTGTTCCATAGTAAACGCGTTGTGGGTCCATTCGGAGGAACAATTATGTTTATATTATTATATTTTCTCCGTTCAGGTACCAAAGACGAAGCCTTTTTCTTTTCGAGTTCTGTCACTTAACTCGGGGAACGGAGTCTAGGACCTAGTGTACTACAACTAGTGTGACACTAGTTCTTCTACTTCTTACTACTAGTGTGATACTAGGTCCTCTCTGACTCCCCTGCTGTGCGAATAGAACGTAAAGCTTAAATTAAATAAAGTATAAAAAATGTATACAAATTTAATACTACTTTCATCGCTTTCTAGGTAAGTTTGCCATCGAATTTTATTAGAAAAAGTTTAAAAAAATTAATGAAAAATTGGAATTCACTTGAGAGGGATATCTGAAAACAACGTGTTTTTCTTTGTTAGTATGAAATTGATTTTTTTTGTTAATGCATTGAAGTAACTAATTGTTAAACTTGAATGTTATTAGAGAAGCTTCAAAAACTGTTTATTTTTATATATTTTGCAATTCCTATATATGTACGTGGGTCATGTTATATTAGTTACTTTTTTTTTTTTTAATCTATTTTTATTTAGGGTCTTTTTATGTAATAATACAAAAATGTCAGCCCCATCGTTCCCTAAAACAATCTTCAAACACACAGTTATAGCATTTCCTTAATCTTCTAAGAACACTATTTATACTTAAATTTATACAACATCTTAGTTACCACAGAACAAGGTTCAGACAATAAACATTGGAAAACACCTACATCTCTTAAATTTAAATTATATCGACGAATTAAGTCTTGACGGGCCCCGGCATTACGGACACATTCCACTAAGAAATGGTGAATATCATCCTCCACTCCGCACAATTCACAGTTAGGAAGAGTATTTACTTTCTTCATGAGAGAATATTTAAAAGATAAAAATGTGTGGAAGGAATATGATTTGAGTTTGGTGCAGGTTAACTCCCACTGTATTAAATGATAAAATTGTAACTTTTGTATTTCAAAAAAGCAAATGTTGAGTTTCTCGTGTCTGTGGTAGCATTATGTTCTTTCGACGATTCAAAATTCGATGTTAGTATGAAATTGAATTTTTTTGTTAATGCATTGAAGTAACTAATTGTTAAACTTGAATGTTATTATAGAAGCTTCAAAAACTGTTTATTTTTATATATTTTGCAATTCCTATATATGTACGTGGGTCATGTATATTAGTTACTTATTTTTTACCTTTATATACCTTGTGATTTTTAAAGGGAATATATATTTTTAATATTTTGAAGTACATTACGGATACCCGTTTGATTCGGGTCTCGGACGGGTTATGTGGGACACTGGACTGGCAGATGTAGGCCGTGCGTATATCCCCTAAAGCCTCACGGTCCTCCTTCTCCACCGCCACTGACCGACGGCTCGGGAACGCAAGTTTTCTGTAAATACCGGCGGCGGCTAGCTAGGTACGTCGCTGAGTCAAGGGTGGTGGGTCACCCTCGACGGGCTGCTCAGTGTAGCGCGCGGGAGCAACCAGCACGCACCTATTCGGGCCAGGTAACTAGGTTTTATTCAGAGCAGCTTGGGGAAGCTGATTGTCTAGGCAATCAGCTTCCCCAAGCTGACCTTGAAACCTCACGCTCGTCTATACTTTACATATAATTACATTTAACAATTTAGATTGTAGAAAAATCTAAATTATAAAGTAAAGATATTTTGTAAAATTAAAACATTGGGACCATTATGCATATAGCGCTGAGACAGTCTGACTCAAAACTCAACTCGACAACCCAAACGCGATGAGATGTGGGTTTTATAACCAACTAGTAGGATAACTAACACGCATTGTCTTGAATTCGGCGCAGAAAATGGTGAACGGGTAGTCTTGACATTGGGATCTCTATAACTAAACTTATAATGTGGGAAAGAACGTAAAGTTTTATTTTCACTATACCGCCATGGATATATCGATTGTTCCATCCATTAGGATGGAAGGTTTGTTTGCACCTGACTCTTCTATCGTCATACTATTTACAATGAAAATAAAGTATATATATTTAAGAAAATAATTTAGTCTTGTTTCATCTCCACAGCACAAAGTAAAAACCAACACTACTAATGACATTATCGAGAAAAAACAATACCAACAAATAATTATCAAAATATCAACTCATTAAACGTTCCACAACATCGATGTATTAATCGAGAGATAGTGTCCAATCGAAAATCATAGTAAATTCGTATATACAGGTGTTATAATTTTATCGTGACAGCTTGCCAATACAGGCGCTTAAGGCGATTTCCGAACAATATTAAATAGTATCAAAGTTAGATAACTACTGTAGTGGTTTCGAGTATTACGATTTATTGAATAAATTAGGAAAAGTGGATGGAAATTGAAATTGCTTTGTATTAAATCAATCAATACAACAGTATATAAAATATTTATCTGAATTACTTTATTTCTCCGCTCTGCTAAGACAAAAGCTAAGACAAAATGTAAAATTGAGTTCTGCCACTCAATGCGCAATGTCTAAAATTCGGGCAATTCGGGGAATTCGAGGTTCTCTCTGCAAACCTTATTATTCGGCAAGAAAAGTATGAAGTTAAAAATGATACATAAAAAGAAAAATATCTATAGTCAATCAATACAAAATATCAGCAAAATTGACGCAAACAAGTAGTCAAGCCTCAGGAACTTCTTATCATATCCCTTCTTATTGTGAATGTATTCTTGATTATTAGATAAAGTAAAAGGGCTTATTTTATAAGTCCTTGACAAAATTTCTACTGTCGTTTTTTCATTTGAATAGATAAGTTTTGTTTTTGGGCAAAACCGTATTTTAGACCAATATTTGGTTTTTATCTCCGATTTTTTTTATGTCAATAAAGATGTAAATGACATATTACTATTTTTAGGTTTATTTTATACACACACTTATTTCTATCAAGTTCAAATTCACCTATTTCTATCAAGCTAATATTTATATAATGAGAGAATATTTTGCAATACAATATATTGCAGGCATTATATTAGGCAGATAGAGATGCTACTATTTCTTCCACTCATCTCCACCATCCATTCCACTCGTCTTCTATACAACTCAATAATAAAAAATAGTTTTAAATACAAAAAAATTCTCTTGAAGATATTGTATCGTTATGCTAACAAAAGATCATCAGGATTGTGCTAAGAAAATATTATATTCTTATCAGATCCAGACACGTTAACAAACTTATTTTATATAAGTTATTTTATTTTTATAAATTTCAAGAAAATTTAGCGAATTCAATAAGAAGCCTTAGCTTCACCTCTGACGTAGCAGGATAGGCAGAGAAAACCTAGTGTCAAGATGCTCCGTCCTTCATTTTCCGCCACAACAGGGTGTGTTGAGTGACGAAACTCAACGCCGCGCTTTGTCATAGGTAGGGCGAAGAAATGAAAAAAAAAACAAATATATATATATATATATATATATATATATATATATATATATATAGATGCAAGTGATTCTAATAAAACTTGTTCAAAAGATAAAATATTGCAATTCACTTTTTTAAATCACCAAATCTGAGCCGAGCAATTATATAAATTGGAAATCCGTCAAGTGTCAATTTTAAAGTGAAGACGTCGTCTAAGGAGCTCGTCTCCTTGAAATTCAATCCTCAAAATAACAAGGAGTTTTGTATTTAAATAATTAATTAACATCTCAAAACATTGTTTTATCATTTTATAGCAACTTTCATTGTATTTTACAAAATTTCATGAGAAAAATTGCAAGGACAAATATGTTCTAGGTATAATGGAATGGTAAATGGGAGAATGAGTTTATATTTTATACAGTATTCACTTTAGAATTTCTATGCTTGCCGCATGATGCTATAAGCTATAATAGAACATACGGTTGGTCAGAAAACGTATATATAATTCAAAAAAAATATTCAAAAACGGAGTCACTCTTGCCTTCCTCACATACCATGCCTCGAACTTCAATCTGATGCCTCGTTTAAACAGTTTAGTAAAAGATTCATTCCAGTAATGGTCGAAACCATAAAAAAATGTCTTAAGGTAAATTTTTACCAATTGTGCTACAAAAGAAACAATTAAGAAAACATGTATATAAAAGCTAAATATGAATAAATAAAAACAACAAAACGTCGACGTCACAGCTGTGGGTTAGTGTTAAGTTGTAAGATCTTCCGACTTCCGCCAAAATGCATTTATTTTCTCTAAAGATTTTTGTAGCCATCAGGGAAGTCAAATAGCGTATATCAGTCTTGAGGTCTAAAATGTACAGCTGTTACATATTATTCAACTTTTCATTTAAATGAAGTTCGTTATTGTATATACTTTTATATCTATAACTGTATTACTTGACGGAGAGATGAGAGCGGTGTCACTATGTAATGTTAGTACGTTCATTTTCTGCGATTTAAATATCCTTAGCAAAATTTTATATTTGTTTAAATTGTACCCTAATATTATTCCTCGTTACTTCGGCTTTGAATAAATTCTAATTAGGTAAAGCCTAATAAAACACCTTTATTGTCATGGTATAAAAGATAATGTTAAATTTAACTTAAGCTTTATTTATGTCGTAATACTCTCTGGTCGATTGGATAAATTCAAACGTCGATACTGAAATCCTGAAAAGTGGTTAAAATTGCTGTATACAAAATTTATTGTACAGTGTGAACTAGGAAAGCTGAAAAAAGCTATTTTTAGGTAAAAATTGTTAGCTGAATAATAATGTATAGATGTAATTTTCAAAGAAAATTTATGTTTCTGGTTACATACCTGAGGATTGCGTCTAACTAAATATGAATGTATGTGAAATACACATATACTTTATATGTACAATTAATTAAAAATTAAAAATCATTTATATGTGTTTTCTTTTGAAATTTTTAGCTTTTCTTTTCTATATTCTATCTTACTATACAATAGCCATAATCTATACTTATCAGATACTAAGGTAGTTTCTATACTAACGTTGTATCAAACTTCTCGACCGACTATTGCAGTTTCAATGTGGAACTTTTTAAACTCACGTTGAGCTTAGAATAAATGACATAAGTTATACGTTATGTATTGTGTATTTTATAATTTTCCTTTTCATAATATTATTCGTAATATATATTTTGAAAAATTGAACTAATATTCTACTATTAAATTTCTTATTAAGACTTATTATTGGCTTTTGAAGGGGAGTAATAATTTTAACAATTAAAATCTATCCTTGCCATGTAATAACAAAATTAAGGAGGTTTTTGTGTTTAGTTATGCACATGTTTATTTATATATTCTTTATTGCACACAATTTATAACAAAATAAAATAAATGTACAAACGGTGGGTTTAACGCTAAGAAGCATCGACCAACCAACCTTGTCATATAAAAACGCCAAAGGTATATTTTTTATAGTTATAAATACATATTTACACACAAACATACCTAAAAACTATGTACTTACATTCACACACACATAATATATATAAAAGATGGTAGCGAGAGAGCGAGTTAATGTAATACAATAATTTAATATTGAAGAAGATTTAAAAAACATTGAAATTCGTTTCTAACATTTTTGTAAGTGTTATTCGCACACTTAGAAAATTGAAACAGACATATTTAGAAAACGTATAAAAATTTGAACATAGCGGGATTTGAACCCGCGCCTCTTGAACGGTTTCCAAGAGACGCGGGTTCAAATTCCGCTGCGTTAAAATTTTTATACGTTTTCTAAATATGTCTTATTGAAATTCATGTAAAATGTGAACACTTTAAACACAGCTTGACTAGTTAAAGCTCTATGACAGGTTAAGTAGTCAAAGTCTCGGATACAGTAATTCAAATTGTCGCAATAGAAGGACCCTTGCATAGTTGTGATGCACCTGAAACCTTTCTAAATTACTCTATTTTTTAACTCTATGGTCGTAACTTTAAATGTTATAAAATGTAAAAGGCTTACGGAATGTCCTGATATAAGGTTTTCAATCTCTACTGTGCTATACCTACTAGCTAGCTAGCTTCATGGTCTTTATTACATAGCAGGATAGGCAGAGAGAGAACTTAGTGCCAAGAAACTCAATTCTCCTCGTCCTGCCTAAATTTGAGATATTGCGAGATGAATTGCGGAATTCTAAGCCACATTTAATGTTACCAGTTTTTTTTTAACTATAATAATTTCATAGCTCTTCATAGTGCACTGGGGCAGGGTCTGACTGTAAACAATATTATTGTGGCTTCGATTTCCACGCGGCCGAATGGTTATATTAAAAAAATATTTCAATTGAAAAACATATTTTTAGAAAACGATCCGCATGGCTTAGAAGTCAGTGCGCTTGGACGGTTTCCAAGAGTCCGGTGCGGGTTCAAATCCCGCTGCGTTTAAATTGTTTTACGTTTTACTAAAAATATGTTTTTCAATTTCTTAAGTGTGTGAATAATAATTAAAAAAATGTTAATTATGTTTTAATTTCTACGCTCTGGTACCTAAGACAAAGCGCGGCGTTGTGTTGCGTCACTCATCACACAATGTCTTGATTGCGGGTTGGAGCATGTGGAGAATAGAGTGTCTGGACACTAGGTTCTCTCGGACTATACTGCTATGCGGGAAAAGCGCGAAGCTGTAATCATTTCATATTGTTGATCAACCAACAATTATAATTTTTTTAATCACACACCATTACACTACGCCACAATGTATTTTATGAAGTCATATTTCTCATCTTTTTAATGGTATTATTAGGAAGAAATAACTTTGAACTTTCTTCTTATAGCTTATTATTTTAATCATTTCATACTTTTTTCGTATAATAGTAAGACAAAAAATAAATAAATATTATTTATTTGTAATATTTCAGAATATTTAGTAATATTTCAGAATTTCAGAAGAATATTTTTTTACAAAATATATTGTTCAAAATATATTGCAATATCACATTACATACAAATAAGTTTGAAAGTTTCAAGTTTAAAAGAGGTTTTTTTTTAAAATCGTATTGTGAGTGAGTACTGGAAAAAGCAACAACTTATTTATATTACTTTTTTTCAGCTTCACCCTTTTTCACATACTATGGTCATACATACAATCAATAAGAGCCTAGTGTCAATACACTTCATTCTCTACTTCCAGACCGAATTCTAGACATTGCATGTCGCTATTCTGAGCAGATAAATAAAAATAATTAAATTATGACCATTCCTCCGAGTGGGAATTGAACCCAAAAACAATCCACTTATAGAGGCAGACATTATCCTACTGAGCCCCAATGGCCTCTATATTTGTTAATACATATTTGCCATAAAAATATAAATAGAATCAGGCGTTGTTTCTTTCTAGCTATGAAAATGCTAAATAGTACGTAGTTCGGTCGAACGAATAAATAAACGCCTTCAAGAATTTTCGACTCCCACACAGGTCTAGTTTACATAAAATATTTTAAGGCTAAGTTCTGTAATATATATTCTAGATTATATTCTAAGATAGGAATAAGAATTTGAAATGTTTATATATTGGTTACTAATAAATTAGTTGGTTAATAATTATTTAATTCTTTCTTTCAAGTTCACGCTATTTCCCACATAACAATAGGTAGTCGGAGAGAACATAGCGTCAATACACTCCTTTCACCACTTTTCACCTAAATTCGAGACATTACGTGTTGTATGGAAGAGCTTAATTCTACAAGGCAGTGGCCTTGTTACTAGAGTGGAGAAAGAAAAATAATTGAAATATAATTATTCCCATGAGTGGGAATCGAACGCACGACTATCGAGTATACAGTGAGACGCTGTCACACTACGCCACAATGGCCTCGTATCCTAATATAATATTGCATATATCACTTTGCACATCTCAAATTAGTGTATAATATTTTTTCAACTTCAAGCATTTCCCCGCCAAACAAGTGAACAAAAGTAACCTAATGTGAATACACTCCATTCTGTAGATATTGCAGCTGCAATTCTGATAAAACGCCACGTTACGTCACGCAGCTGCGTGGCGTAACTCAACGCAGCGTTTTATCAGAACGATGAAATTAAAATAATTTGTCATACCAGACCACTGGAAAGATGACGTCTCCCTCGAGACCTCCTACCTCCCCCCTCTCCACATCCCTGAGCTGCTGTTTCGGTCGCTGGTCGCCTAAGTTGGGCTTTCTCTGAGTAATCAGGGGTCTCACCCAACTGTGGACCGCCCAAGCAGCACATAGCTCCTCCTTTCTATGACAACCATTTCCTCCTCGGGATCACCCGGTCCACAACTCCATTAGCAGGCCAATAAGGCCTACCCTACCCAGGGACCCACCGATATTTGTGGGTGGCGTTGACCTCAACGATTTGAGGGCCTCGCCGTGATATCGTTTCCCCTCTCCCTGGTTGGGTCAGAGAGAAGATCACAATAGAAATTGAACCAACAATCAATTGCGTATTTAATCATATGCCACACTGCACCACAATAGCCTATATTCTGAATAAATAAATAGTATAAAAAGCTTAAGGTGTGATAATGACGTTGGAAAAAAAGAAACCTTTTTAATGGATATCAATAGACCTTTTGTCTATCCATCGACTGAGCTCGTTTAAATTTATCTCAAACGATTCTGGAGTTAATGATAAAATAAAAACTTTACATTAACGTTGTTATAATAACTTTTAAGAAAGACAACAGCATCTGAGTGTAAACGCGATTGGTGGTCAGTTCGATTCTCACTTGGGTGATTATATTTAAAAATATTTTTATTTATCTGACCTCTCTCTCTCTGTACCTAAGACAAAGCCACTCAACACGCAATATCTCGAATTCAGGGGAAGCGTCTAAGATACAAGGCTCTCTATGATTACTATATTATGGTAAAAAAACAAGAAACTAGAAAAATAGGCTTCTACTTTACGTTTTTTCCCGCATAGCAGGTAGTCGGCACAAACATAGTGGCAAGACACTACGTTTTTCAATTTCCGCCCGAATTCGATACATTGATTGTTGAGTGACGGAACTCAACACCGAGCCGCGTCTTGTTTAATAGAGTGGAGAAAACAAATTAAAATACGATCATTCCACCGTGGGGATTCGAGGCCACAACCAATTGCGATCAGAATCAGACGCCGTTCCAATGCGCCGTCCAAATATAATCTTATTTACAGACGTTTTTAGTGTAGTAGTGCGGGGGTATGGGAATATATTAAATTACATACACAAATATACATGTATATGTGTGTATATATATTTATATATATAAATATATCTTCATCATATTCAAGCTACATTAAGTAAATTAGAATAAAACAAACATGTAACAGTTGCCGTCCAACTTTCCTATTATACAGTAGACTCGGGCATAGCAGAGCTAGTCTTAGTTGTAAGTTGTTTTACAATAACATTATCTTTTATGGTACTTTATATATTACTATGGACTTTAGTACTATGATAGCTTAATGTATGGATTTTATGTCGCTATCAAGAACAAAGTTTATTAGTAATGAGCAATACAATAATTTAAATATAAACATTGCCTCAAGTGGAAATCGAATCCAATACCAATCGCATTTACAGACAGACGCTGCCCACTGCGCCACGATTGCCTATTTTCCTTAATCTCGGTGATTAATTAAACTGAACGTGACTTTTAACTCTGGCATTATGTTTATACAAAATAAAAGAAAAACATAATAAAAGTCTAACAAAGGCAGGACAAAAATATACAATTGCCCATTATATTTATTGTAAGAATTTTACAGAATCTATTCATTATAGAAAGCAAGTTGTAAGAAAGGCAATCTGCGTACCTTTTTAGTCACTGCTGTGTAAAGTAATTTACTTTATCTTGCATACAATACCGCAAGTTTATGATTGATAGGCTGGTTTATTTTAATAGAAGACTTTCATTATAAATAACTTTAAAGGATATTGTGCTAATAATTATATTGTCTTAATATCTTTTAAATAACACTGTATATATATTTATTTGTATTGGTATAAGTCTTTGAAATCAGTTGTATTTTTTAAGATTTTTTTGATTAGCTTCACGTTTTTTCTCTCATAGCAAGGTAGTCAGAGAGAATTTAGTGTCAAGACACTATGTTCTCCAACTTCCATCCAAAATCGAATCATTATATCTTGAGTGGCGGAAATTTGTTTTAGTTACCAGAGCGTAGAAGTGAAAATTGGGAATCGAATCCGCAACTAATAGCGTTCACAGTCAGATGTTGTGCCAGTGCTCAAAGGTACGAGGGCCTCAAAATTATAGAGATATATTTAATAAAAAACGAAAATAATTTATAAGCCGTCTCTACGTTTAATTCTGTCAAAGTAATAAGAGTAAAATTTTCCAACACTAAAGTCGGTTAGAGGAAAAACAATCAATAATAGAAATGAAAATATAAAGAACTTGCTATAAATAAAAAATTGGCACAAAACCAAATAAAACAAAATTATTTATTTATTTTGATAGAGTTCATTTTGTGCCCAACAAATAAATCGTTTAACGTAAGAAAATCTCGCACATCTTGAATTTCGAATTTCTTGAAAATTTGCACATGTGTCCGATGACACAATACAGTATTTTCATTACAGGACGACCAAGATAACCACAATTTTTTTTATGTAGAGCTTCACACCTTTCCCCCAAATAAAAGGGGAGTGGGAGAGAACAAAGTATCTAGTCAGCTATATCCTAATGTCAAGACACTCCGTTCGCCACTTTTCGTCTTAATCCCGGTACATTATGTATTGAGTGGCGGAACTCAACGCTACACATTTCTAGTCACTAGAGCAGACAAATTAAAATAATTTTAAAGTGAATGATTACTTTACTGTATTAGGAATGGAAATAGAACCCACAACCATCGCGTATAATGTCAGACGCTGTCACACACCGCCACGATGACTTCTATGATTTTAAGTGTCTTTTTAGTATGAAACAATACGTAATAGCAATGAAACATATTTTTTATTTAATGCTAAAGAGTTATTACAAAATTTGGAAATTACTTTATAAAAATAATTGTTCTTATTCACTAAACAATATCGCCATCATGGCTCAGTGGGACAGCATCTGACTGTAAACACGTTTGGTTGTGGGTTTGTACTATTTTCATTTCTCCGCTCTGGTATCTAAGACAAAAGCGCAGCGTTGATTTCCGCCAATCAGCACACAATGTCTTGATTTTTGCGGAAAGTGGAGAACGGAGTGTTTTTTCACAATACTTTCTCTGACTACCCTGCTATGCGGGCAAATAGCCAAAAATGCACTTAAGAATTAATATTTCAAAACTGACTATGAAAAAGCTATATCACAAAAAATAAACTCATTAGGATTGTAATCTCCGATCCAACTAATGACAGATATCGTCTAGGGCGTCGTCTAATTTTCTTCATTTATGTCAACTTTCGAACGGTTCGCTTAGTTCTTTATATTTCTTTAGATTGTGTTGCTGACAGCTTTTTTAAATAAACCAATTTCAAGAAATACTGAATAGGTTTATTTCTATGTTTGATTTTGATTCTTGTTACAAAATATTACAATTTCAAAATATTACAATATATTTATAGTGTAAATAGCAAATGAAATATATGCATTAAAAAAATAAAAGTACTTAAAGAACTTTATGCTCTTAAGCTGTTTTTCTTCAGTCTGTCAGTTTTCTGTTGTCTTCAGATATAATGCAATTGCAGTAAAATTCTTGCACATATTAAAAACAATATATAGAGACTCTCTGAACCCCGATTCAAGCACTACTGTACATTTTCCAGTGCACTTCCAATCAATGCGCATGTCTGCCCGTCTAATGTATTGTCAGTCCATAGTTCTGGCAAGATCATCCGACAATGTCCTGATTAGGTCTCCAGTTTAAAAAAAATTGATTTCCAACTTCCGTCAGCTCTGCGGTGCATGGATAATGCAGTTATAGTGAAATAAAGCGATTTAATAATAAATTCTTCTTTATTAACCCCTAGTATTTATGGGTTAGGCTTTAAAGTTATAAAAACCATTAAAAATATTGTTTTAAAGATTTTTTTTTCAAGGTATTCTAACCATAAGAGTCCATGTGAAGGGGACTTGTCGTGGATATTTTCATTAGCATAAAGCAGGTGCTCTTAACAAAATATTACCAATGTAGTTATACCTACGATGATATTATGTAAATAATAAGTTATTACCTAAAATTTCATGTCTTTACATAATTCAGAGGTCTTTACATACCAAAAGCCCAAAATAGCCGTAATAATGTGAGAATGTAACCTTTTCATTTATATTCAGTTAATATTAATTCTGAACATTTCTTTCTATTTCAGTAAACTTTACTTTTAAAATAAGTGTGAATATGAAAATTCATAGTTTATTTTAGCTACTTTCGTAGCATTTTATTACGGAATGCTATTATCGGACAGTGTCGCAGACCCAAATTCAATAATCATATCATCATCGCTGCCAACAAGCTACTGTTGTGGAATTAGACGCGGTTTTTGAAGGTCGAATCACATGAAAACACTACCACCACTGTCCATTCCACAGTTGAGTGGCACGTGGGAGGAAATTCCTACAACACCGCACAGTAGTAGGGTGCCCTGTATATATTACTATAAGACATCTTGGTGCAGTAGGACAGCTTCTGTCTGAAAAAGAGATGATTGTAGGTAGGTAGAGATGGTTCAGGTAATGACTATATTTCCATTACAAAGTCTCTCCCCTATTCCAAATCTCCCCTAATGATTATATTTCCATTACAAAACTCTCCTCTTTGGTATGATAAACGCGACGTTGAGTTCCGCCACTCAACATATTACAGAGTGTCTTGACTCTATGTTGCTGCTATGTAAAATAAGCGTGAAGCCTATAAAAAAAAATATATAAAGATAGGCACTAGTCAGGTAGTATAACATATCCGTACATATGGTTTATATCAAAATGCACTTAGCCTTGATATATAAGCTAGTTAGTTCCGCTCTGTAATTCAAGGTATTTCTCTAATCCAAACTACACTTTAAACTAAAGTAGAAGAGTTCGAAGAATATCTAGCAATCCATACTAATATTATAAATGTCATTCTCGCATTTATAATGCGAAAATGACTCTGTCTGTCTGTGATGTCATCAAGGCCAAACCCTGTGATGAAATTTAATATAGAGATTCTTAAAGGTAACTTTTCTCCTATTTTTTACGTTTTTCCAGGGCTTTAATTAGTTTTACGAAAACGTCACTGAAAATAACAAACAGCTATAGTTCACACGGGCGAAGCCGCGAGCGGGTCGCTAGTGTGTTATAAGTAAAACAAATACTACATAGTAACGGAATGTGATAGTTTCCTGTCATTTTAACTATAGATATTTCTATAGGAAATTCACCATTTATAAGAATCTATTAAAGAATTAATTGAATATATATTTTTCTAAACTAACATATAATATAGCATTATTCTGGATATTTTTGTTTCAATATAATTTAAGTGCGGCTCTTACATAATTTTCAATTTGTGAATAAAACTGTATTTACTTTTATAAACGCTTTATTGTCAACAATATGTTATTTTTTTCTTATATTAAATAGGAGTCTTAATAGTTTGTATGTATGATAACATAATAATATTTTTGTATTTCCCAAACTTAAGCATAGCTAATAAAATCAAACGTATTCATAATAAAAAGGGGACTCACTTGGTTTTTAGAAACTTACATTTGACGGCAGGAGGTCAAGAATTGGTAAAAACCAAATGACGTATTAAATCGAAAGTGCCTTAAAACATACACCATTAATAAATATTGGTGCATAAAGGAGAGATTGGATACTACGGTCTAAATATATCGTCAACTTACTTCACTAACATCTGCTTAAATCAATAAACTACGCAAGTTAATAGTGTGCATAGCAAGACACAATATTTTTCTGGAACAGCTCATATTGCAAAGTGAAATTCCACACACAGTTATTTAAGCGTAATGTACTAATTTTGTGTTATATGTTTATGTGGGTCTGTAGAAATGGAGGTTCGGGACCACTTAGAAATTCAATTTTCAATTAACATGTAAATACGTTGAACTATCCAGAATTATAACTGTACATTACTATAATTATTTCATAATTGGCATTGTGGTATCGTGACAAAGTTTAGCTGTCTGGTGACAAGACTTCTTGCGGTGTTGAGTTACGTTACTCAAGCTAAATAAAAATATAGAAAAGAGATACCAATGAGGATTTAAGACTATCTTCACACATTGAGACAGCCTCTAACTTGAAACACGATTGGTTTTGAGTTTGATACCCATTTAGTAGAACGATTACATTAAAGTTATTTTGTTTCTCCGCTTCGGTGATACAAAAACGCGGCGTGTTAAGTTCCGTGAATCAACATTTAATGTCTTGATTTTGGGCTGAAAGTGGAGACGGTGAAAAATATATACAGTTTTTGTTAAGCAACCCTGATGAGACATATTATAAACTAGCGACCTGCTTGCTTTGCTTTGCCTGTGTGAATTAGTTATTTGTAGTTAGTTGTAATTAGTAGCTGTTTCAGCGGCATATTCGGAGTACAATGAAATTCCTGGAAAATCTTTTAAAAGGAATGGGAGAAAAAGCTTAGCTTAGCTTATTTTAATCCCAAGACCCTCGACCTCTATAAAATCCTGTTCAGGAGTTTGGCCGTGATGACGTCACATATAGGCAGCTATTTTCGCATTTATAATATTAGTACGCATATAGTAATATTTCTCACAGTGGAATTAGAACCAGTAGCTATTGTGTACAAAAACACATCCCGACTGTATCACAAAGTCGTAAAACTTACATTGTTTTTGTATTTAAGATTAATGTTATCATGTTACATGGCATATTACACATGGTTTTTGTTCTTTATTGTTGATTTTTGATAGCTTTTTTTGAATGTGTACCAAACTTGTAGTGGTATTTAGTTTTGGTTCATTAAATTTATTTTTGTGTTAATGGAAAACAATGTAAACATAACTACTCTCTCAAGTGGGAATCGAACCCACAACCATTGCGATTACAGTTACATTCTTCCCCACTGCGCCATGATATCCGCATAGTTTATTGATTTTTATATTTTGTTAACGAAAACTGCCCACCACACCGTACAACTTTATTTTACTAGTTTAGTTGGTCTATCATGGATTTTCATATGTAGTTAGGGATCTTTTATTTTTATATATCAACAGGAATTTCGACATCAACACATTTTGTGAAGATGGCTTTTTCTTATTTCTTATAGTTAAGCTGGTTTTTTTATGTTTGTATGTCACGCGTTCTAATTTTGGAAACCAAATATGCCTTAAGTCCTGCCCAGAGATAAAAGCTGCACAGTTCTTAATGTAAAATAAACATTTAAATCCATCGTGTAGATCCAACGATGTGTGCGAACAAAAAGACAAACATATAAAAAAATCATACATTTATATTATATTACTGTTATTTCATCCTACTAAATAGTTTTTCAATAATATTTTCAATGTACAGACGCAATTTTTTAACTAATTTTGTATTTTGCAACTATAGGAAATATGGATAAAAAAATTAGAAAAGAAAATATTTAATTAATTTTAAGGCTTATATTGAATGTCACTTACAAAGACTTAATGAACCTCGTGGCGCAGTACAATGCCAGAATGTAAGCCACTTCAACCATCGAAGTGGTGATGCGACTCGAATAGGATTTTATTACTCGAGTCACTCGAGCAAATTTACTGCCTCACTCGAGTTTTTGAGTTATTCAAGTAAAAAACATTTTTTTTATAGTGGTATTCGCATACTTAGGATATTGAAAAAGACATATTTAGAAAACATATAAAAATGTTAACATAGCAGAATTTGAATCTGTGCCTTTTGAACGGTTTTGAAGGATTGAAGAGGTTTAAAATATTATATATTTAATTAATCAACAAAGTAAAAAAAAGTCTTCCTAAGAAGTAAGAATAATTAAGTTTCCGTAAATGGATTACAGTCACATTTTATGTCATTTCAATTCTATTAGTTTGTACAAGATCAGACTGTAATAGAATTTTGTTTACTGTTATGGCTTAAAATATTTCGAGGTCATATACAAATAATTAATTAAATTTCATCAGCAGTATAGTATATATCGGCAGTAAATATCAGCATAAGCTTATTTTATTTCGCTTCGCAATTTCTACCTATACTGTATTACGCCGGACGTAATCTACATAAAACATCAATGGCGTTAATATTTTCTACTATTGTAATACTATTAAGTGTTGCCGATCTGTCTTATTTCATTCATAAAAAACATACCTGAGTGAAAAGAGAAAGAGATATATATATATACTCTTTCTGTTTTTACATATGTACCTATTTTTTTTAATACACCTAAACAACGTTCAGTTTGAATATTATACTTGTCTAACAAAATACAATTTATTTGACAAATTTATGTTATATGTTTTTTATTATAATTTTAAATTATTATTAAAAAAAAAAAAGAAAAATCTACTGTGCCTACAATCATTTTGAATGAAATTAAAAATTAATAAAAAAAAATTCTGTTCCTACGACTTCATCAGCGTGGAATTCTTAAAAATTTTCAAAAAATTTTAAAAAAATGTTAAAAATTACTCCTGTCTTTTTGCGTCAGGGTTAAAAAATAAACTATATCTCCGTTAAAACGATTCGATTCAAAGCACTTTTATGCATTCCCGCACTAATGGTATGGCAAAACAATTAAAACACTAAACAATTTCTTTATATCAGAATTATTTTTTTTAAATTGTGCATATGACACGACATAAACATTTACATACATCTCTGCATTTTGGTCCTTATATGCAAATCTTTAGAATTAATTTCTATAGAGTATATACCCTGAACTTTGTTTTATACAGCTTCAAATATTGTGAGAAAACGTGATACATTGCGGGTTGAGCGGCGGAACTCAACGCGGCGCTGAGTTATATCTAGGAACAATAAGAGCTATGTTACTTACTATATACAATTGCTTAAGTTTTCAATCTTATCCTAGCAGACACTTATTAAAACCTTACATTCTATGACAAAAGAGATTACGCCGTTTTATAAAAGAAAAATGGGTTAAGTCTTTAAAAAGTATTATTGCGCTTGTACACGCTAGTTTGTTTTATGAACGTGTTTTATGAAAAATATATTTATTTCTTTCTTTATCTAGATTCGCATATAGGCTATTGTGGCGCAGTGATTGTAAATGTGATTGATTGTGGGTTTGGTATCCACTCGGAGGAGTGATTACATTTAAATTTCTCCGCTTTAGTGGCAAAACAAAGCGCGGCGTTTAGCTCCGCCACTCAACATGCTGTCTCGGATTTGTATTGACTTAAGGTTCTCTCTTTCTACTTTTGATATGCTGGAGAGAGGCTGAAACAGAAAACAAAATCTTATATAGAAACGTTTGGGTCGTTAACTATACGTAAGCTTTGGCCAACGGAACTATGGCATGAAACATCCAGAATACTTAATTACGAGAACCGCACCGGTCGAGAACCTGTAACGTGACGTGAATATTTCTCATCGAAAATATCACTCCTTTTGGAAACTATGTATTATCAACTTGTATATAAATTTCAAAGGCTTTCGCTTTAAAATATAAGCAGTGATTAGTTTTTCATGAAATGTGAAATGCGGTGTACATTTTTATTAGTCGTTGTAGGTTCGAACACCTCTTAATATGCATTTGCACGCTGTGTCAAGACAAAACGCGGCGTTGAGCTCCGTTTAACGGGTTATTTTGCGATTTTACTCGGGAAATGGACAACAGTGTGTCTAGACACAAGGAAAACAAAGATTTTCTTAAATTTCTACTTATTTATTTAAGAAACATTGCGTAGTACATAAGTAAATCCTGTATCCATAAGTAATGGTGTAATATATTCTCAACAGATTGTCGAAACCTGATGTAAAATATGTACATTGTAGAATTTGTCACGTCTACTTGCGATCAGTAACTGCTGCAAAATCTTAAAAAGCCATTTTAAAAGAATACATTTATTAAAAAATATATATATACAATAATGTTTTGTTTCTCCGCAAAAATATACAAGATTATTTAAAAAAACAGTGATAGACACGGTAATAAGTGGATTAATCCTTGTTTTCGCCTTCAAAAGGTGTATAAATCGTTTGTACATACGTATACCGTATGTATATAAAAATCCACAAATAATTTCAGATTTGCCATTTTAAAATCAAGATTAATATATTTTTTATTTATTAATTAATTCATCAATCTGAATACTATTCTTATGTGCTTTTGCTTACTCGGGAAACTAATGATAGATATGAAGTTATTGTAAAACTCTAATTGAAAAGAGCAACTGTTTAGTTTCTCGCCGGCTCTTTTCAGTACAGCTGCCATCCGAGAAGGCGGTAGCTTCCAGTGGGACTGACAATACTGACATGTTATAGTAACTGACAATTCAATATTTGCATTTCCTAGTTTTATTTAAATACGTTTAAAATTTATATCCTTAACATTAACACTTTGTTCGATATTCACGTACTTAGGAATTTAAAATTGACAAGCATATTTTTAGAAAACGTATAAACATAATATTTGTACATATTTAGAAAACGTATAAAAATTTTGAACACAGCAGGATTTGAACCCGCGCCTCTTAAAAAGCGCTCTGACCGCTAAGCCATGCTTCGTTTTCTAAATATGTATTTTTCAATTTCCTTAGTGTGGGAATAACACTTTAAAAATATGTTACCAAAAAAATAATATTTATACATTTTCTCATTCTCATTTCTTATACATTTTCATTTTCCATCAGACTAGCTGGTTCATTTCTACATTTTTGGCCAAAATTGACTATATACTATACAGTCATATTGAAAGTTGAATGAAAAGATTTCTCTGAAATCAATCAATAAAAATATAAATGAAATTAAATTCGCTTCATAAATTATCAAATGGCGTTAAAATAACGCAAGTAAATATTCGTCTATACACACTATTAATCGAAGCTACAAAGTTCGATCATCAGTTCGGCAATATTGTTAAAAATAAAAATATATACACGTATCTAAAACGTAGAACGAAATTATTTATATATTTTTTTTATAGCCTAATGCGGAAATATGCAAAATAATATGACTATAATTTTTAAAGTAAGCAAATCCTTCCCCATTAATTAGAACGTCTTCTGTTTTGTTTGAAAAGAAAAAAGTGAAAGAGCTCTGAGGACGACCTGAGACGAACCGTGTTGAAAATTAAAGCTTATTTGTATACAGCTGTTTTGTGTAATGTAAAAGGCATACTTAATTGATTACGGAAAACACACCAAAATTCTTTTGAAAGCTTTTCTAAATGTAATTCATTTAAAAGTTTCCTCTCTCATATAAATACAAGAATTTACATAAAAGATGACTTTATTTAAATACTTTTAATAATTTGTTTTCTTTTTTTGAAAAGCCAGGAAAGTTGTATTAAGTTCCTAGCGTAACAGCTTTTAACAGATTTTAACATCAAATCTTCTTAGGAGAATGAACATAGCGGGATTTAAACCCGTGCCTCTAGGAAATGGTTCGAAGGATTTATGGCTTAGCAGTCATAGCCTAAGTGTGTGAATAACGCTATAAAATTTAAAATAAATAATTTTAAATGATCAGCAAAGGTTTATATTATGTAAACTAAATTGTTTTTTTTTTTGTTGTTGTCAAATATCTTTATTTCCGGAAACGGATTTAGTTTTGGATATCATTTTATTATTTTATTATATTAAACTAGTTAATTTCCGATACTCTGTACACTTTATAACTTAATGATGTACTAATTTCATTTACCATCTGTTGACATTGAAACTTAGACAAAAAATGATAATAACTATCTTTAATGTGGTGATTTTCTTGTCTCTGACAGTTCCAAATAAAATATTCCAGACAGTTATATTTTTATCAGCTTTCCGCCTTTCTGACAGATAAAGAGAATTTAGTAATACTCTGCTCTCCGCTTTCCACCCGTATTCGAGAAACTTATCGCCTATCTTTGCCTTTGAAAATAATATAAATATAACCGTTTCCACAAATAGGAATCGAACCCATAACCTTCTTGATTTTAGTCAAGACGCTATTTTACTGTGTCACGACGACCAGAAAGTTAAGTATTTTCTATTTGTTTACAAAAAGTGCCTACCACATTGAATAACTTTTACAAATGCGGCATTCCCTTATACGTTATTCGTAACTGTGGAAAATATCCATCACGTTAAATATTTTTTGGTACATTCCATATATATTATAGTTTAGCTGATATATTATGATCAGGTCAGTCAAAGAGAGCCTGGTGTGAAGATATACTCAACTTTCCACCTGCAATTAAGACTATATTATAAAATTATTTAAAAACAAGATTTTATGAAACATACCAAAGAACTATTTTATATAAGATATATATAAGAACAAAAGTATTTTATAAAAAGTACATATTCGAAATGTCTTTAAATGGTCTAGGCGGGCAATATATAAAAAAGTCGATCGATACAAATCAACATAAGAAGTGTTGAAGGTTTACATTCCACGATAATATTGAGTTATAGCAAGAGGAATATACGGATGATGTATAATTTCTAAAAAACCATCCAAATATCAGCTTCACGCTTCCCGTATCCGCATAGGCAGACAAAACCGTACTTAGACCATTACCAGACCTTCTATGAAATTCATTTCTATGAAAATAATTTAAATTATAATTATTTCTCCGAATACGAATCTAAACTTATAACCAATGGTGGCGGTAAATCCTAGAGAGCCACGATGGCCTTTAAGAAATATATTGTGAGTACATAATTTAACTAAAAACAAAATATTTTCATATTTTTTCTCTTTTATCATTATTTTACAATCTTTGAAGATATCAACGTGGCGTAGTGGGTAGCGTCTAACTTTTATCGCGATTTATTGGAGGGTCGATTCCCACTCGGATGATTATATTTCATATATTTTCATTTTTGCGCTCTAAGAAACAAGTTTCGCCCCTGAACACGCAATATCTCGAATTCCAGAAGGAGAACGAATAATATTGACACTACTTGTTCTTTTTGACTTTCCTGCGATAGTAGAAATACAATATTCTTTTTTAAATTTATTCTTACAAAAAGCACATATACATCCGGTGCTTTTAAAGTATTTTCTGACAATAAGAGTGATAAAAAATTTTGTGTATTTTTAGTAAAAATGTAAAGTACAAAACTTGTATAATACAATTGGGAAGCATAGCTTGCAAATATTCCGAAAGTTTTCCAAAAGTCGTACCATATAAGCATTCCCTTATGAAAAAACGAACTGTCATGTAAAGTAAGTTTTCCCTACGAGACTCGAGTTCCATTTCTGATGAACGAATTTGAAAGGGTTTTAGTCTCTGGGGAAAGTGAGCCCAAACGCGAACGAATGGTTAGACATCCGATTATTATACAATGCAATTTACATTAAATAAAATTTTACCAAAATTTGACTTCATATAATCTTTTAGAGTTACTTTGATAATGAGAAATATTTGAAAATTGATATAACAATGTAGGCTTTCGTTGAAAATGGATACGGCCCTTTACTGAATTCTTTTTACAAAACGCGAATGTAAGAAATAATATTGAAACTAGATATATAAGCGTATATAGCCCTATTATTTATTATTTAAGTACTTCATTTAATAAAAGTTATTAAATTAAGTACTTAAGTCAATCTTAGTCAAAGTCAAATAGGAAGTTATATGATTTATGTCTTGAATTGTTCAATGCCTTAAACCAAAGAAGAAAAGGCGCAAGAAACTCAACGGAACTCTTTTTATTCAGCCAATAATTTCCAGACTTACAATTATTTCTTAGTAACAATGATACCTTTAAACAGATTGAAACGAACATTTTATTGTAATAAGTTGTTTTAGAAACACTTCAAATTCCAAACTAGATATATGATCGTATACATTTCAACCTATTATTATATTGAAAAAGACATATTTAGAAAACGTATAAAAATTTGAACGTAGCGGGATTTGAACCCACGCCTCTTGAAAACTGTTGAACGGTTTTCAAGAGGCGCGGGTTGAAATCCCGCTGCGTTCAAATTTTTATACGTTTTCTAAATATGTCTTTTTTAATTTCCTTAGTGTGGGAATAACACTTTAAAAAATGTTTAAAATATATTATTATATTGTTTAAGTACATCATTTAATAACTTTTGCATTTCCACATAGCACATATGTTTTGCTACATTCAAATTAAAATTCAGGGGAAAAGTAGAGAACGTAGTGCTTTGACACTAAGTTCTCTCTGCCTATCCTGTATCCTTAAAATTGTAAGGCGTACTCTTTAATTTCAAAAGAAGAAAAGCTCAAATATTTTTATATAAAATGTTTTTTATTTACGTATTTCAAACTATCAAGCTCTATCATTAGACGTACGAACAGTTTCCACGTGACAGGTATTGTTTTAAAAAACCTTTCAAACTATGACAAACAAATTCTACAGTACGAGTGTTTATTGTCAGTTATGTCTGTGTGGGTATTGGGTATTGGGTATTATAGTAATATATAATAAAATAAATGGGCAGAAAGTAAAAAGCCTTAATAATATATATATTTTTTAAGTGATAGATAAGAGTATATATTATTTTATCGTTGATTCCTATTGAAAATTGAAAATATTTTAAATTTTCCTCTGAGTTTAAGGTCGAACCCACAGCCAATCGGGCTTATTCGGAAGCTACTACGCCACAATCCTTCTTACAAAAATATATCTATAGTAAATAGAATGTGAACCCATCACCCCTGTCAAATATAATTACTTTAGGCGATAACGTAAACGGCACATCCACACGCTATATTTACTATAGAAGTAAACTTATATATATCAACGTAACTAATAAACTTCATCATATTTAATGTACCAGAATATTAAATTAAAGTCGTGTAGTAAACTCGTGTTACAGACAATATTGACAGATCGGCTTATTCAAGAATCTTACCGAATTCAATTTTCATCTTGGCATGTTTTCGTCTGCTACAAAGTGTTTTGTTCTAATATAATATTGCTTAATTTAAGTTCTATTATAGGCAAAGCTTTAATCAACAAATCTATTCAACCATTTCTTAGTAAATTTACTTCAGAGCGAGTATATTATTTAATATATTTATAGAAGCCATCTTGGTGTAGTGCAGAATTAGTTGTGGGTTCGATTCCCTCTCGGGTTAATACTTATATTTAAAACATTTTCATTTTTCCGGTCTGAAAACAAACTATAAAAAAAACACGGCGTCAACACGCAATGTCTGGATTTAAGCCTGAAAGTCAAAGAAAGCCATGCTATGCGATAAAAAACGTGGACCTCCTAATATAGTTTATTACAAATGTTGCTAATACTTTTCAAATAGATTATTTTCTTTACAAAAATAAAAAAATGAGATATTATTATTTGCTACTCAAAATTGAACACTTGTTTTTTACAAGCTGTTATTTAATTTAACATGTAAATGCAAGAAAGTTGGCGTCGGTCTTCTTGTAAGGTAAATTTGACCCACTTCCCAGTTTCCGATTGAGCTGAAATTTAGAATAAACCTTCAATATTGTTATTAGTCCTAAACAGCCGCAATAAAATATCATATTACATATTTTAGTACAAACATCCAATACGAGTATCTTCTAATGAAAGGTACCACTCAAAAAGCTTATTTTCAAAAATATTCTTACTATATACAATCACATTTCCGGCGGTCTTTTCGTAAAATAATAAAACTCTTGGAAAAAATATATAAAATGTAGCCTTTGTTCATCCCAAAATCCTTAATCTATTGTATCTATCTCTATATAAAATTTCATCTCAATCGGTTCAGCGGTTTGGTAGTGATGACGCCACATTCAGACAGACAGAGTTACTTTCGCATTTATAATCCATACATTAGTTATCATAAGTCTTATTTTTATTAATCAGTAACATTTTAATATAATTTATTAAGCCTTATAATAAAAAAAAAGTTTAGATTTCATTCTTTTGAACATCCTGTGAATTTTCTTTTAAAAGCTTAATTATTGAAATAACTTGAAAATGAATGCCAAAGAGTCATAATGTAGTTCAGTCGTAGTCTTTTTAAATATGGAAAAATGTTAGCTTCAGAAGGCTTTTTTTAAATATTCACTTTAAGAATAATATACTTTTTTAAAATAAGTCTATTTTGTCGTATATTTGTGTAATGTATAAAGAGATCTTGGTGATAATCTCATATTATACTTTCTTAGATGGTTTGTTTTAGAAACGTTATGTAAATTTTTTTTGTATGTTTTTAATAAATATACATATAACATCTTTTGTTTTCGCGATTTTTACACATTTTGAAAAAAATCTTTTTTTTTAACCAGATTAATCGCGTATATTTTTGGTATTCGAAAATATATTTTAGAAACCCGACGTTTCGGACACTTTACAGTAATCTATTGGTCACACGTAGACTGAGGTGGCATTCTCTAAGAGGATGAAAATTGAATAAATAAAATAACTTATTTATAAATTTCTTATACGCCATCGTGACGCAGTGGGACAGCCTCTGACTGTTACACAATTGATTTTAGGTTCGATTCCCATTCGGGCAATGATAAAATTTTAAATATTGTCATTTCTCCGCTCTGGTACCCAATACAAAGCACTGCGTTGAGTTCCGCCACTCAACACGCAATGTCTTGATTTCGGAAGGAAAAATAAGAACGGAGTGTCTTGGCTCTTGACGAGGAAAAAAGCGTAAAGCTGTTGTTTTTGTTTTCGTAATAAATTCTTTAAGACGTAGATGAAGCATGGTGTTGAGTTCCGCCACTCAACAAGTAAATTCTAAGATTTCGGGCGTAAAATGGAAAAAGCATGGGAACATACTTGAAGCTATTTTGGCCTGGTCATCTTCTAGGAACAAACTACAAAAATTGTCTATAGTATTTTATATATATATAAAATACAATATAACAAGTGGTCAAAAATTTTCTTACATATTTGTTAACATTTTTTAAAGTATTAATCGCACACTTAGGAAATTGAAAAAGACGAAAAGAGAATTTGAACGCAGCAGGATTTGCATCTTGAAACATCTTGAAACGTTTTTGAACAGCGGGTTCAAATCCCGCTGCGTTCAAATTTTTATACGTTTTCTAAATATGTCATTTTCTTACATAGATTGATAGATACCGAAAGTATAAATAAAATTTAACGAGATCCGAACAAAAATTCATTTTATTCATACCTTTATACCTATACACCTCACATGTCCTTGAATAGGCAACAAAATACGCATTATCCTAATAGAAGGACCACGCCCGTTGCCTATCCGTGACTAAATGTGACAATTATACGAGCAATGCCCTGAAATAGGCTGCCAATTAGAAAATTACATATCACACCCTCATACGGTATGCGAAATCATTAAGTTTTTATTTAGTTCCGTGAATGTTTTAATATTGAAAGTAATATTGATTTTTTAAATTAATATTGATTTTTTGAGTTTCTTCCGTTTTATCATCGATGACTTTTACGTTGATTGTGTGACAAGTGACAAGTATGAGTGGCAAGGTTATAAGTGCCAACACATAACTTTACAGTAGCGCAATTTGAAAGTTCCCAAAGGTGTGATTGTCATAATTGTAATTTTGATTATTCAAAGGAAGTTATAAATGATTTTGTTCTATTTTTATATTCTTTATTGGCGATAATTTATATTAATTTATATTAATTTATATTATTATAATTTATAAAAAAAATGTACAAAAGGCGGGCTTAATGCTAAGAAGGTATAAGTTTTATAATTATAAATATATTATAATTTATATGCAAAAATTATCATTATAATAACGTAAGAATCGTCGATGTGATAGTTATTAGTCCAAATTTAGGAAAAATTTTAAGCTTAATAAGGTCAAGACAGTATGTTAGAAATGTATATGCTGTATATGTTTTGGACAGACACTGCAGATTTCTGGCTAAATTCTACGTAGGCTTCGCAGGCTGGCGCAGTATTACAGCGTCTGGTTGTAAACGCGATTGGTTGTGGATTCGATTCCCAGTAGGATTATAATTAATTTATTTTCTATTCTCCGTTCTAGTATGTAAGACAAAGCGAGATGTTGAGTAGACCCACAGCATACACAATGTCTAGACATAGGGGGAACGAGGCGTACGAAGTGACACTAAATTCTGGGTAGTCAGAATCTGAAATGAAAAGAAAAATTACAATACTCGTCATTGACGGGTTAAAATTTGCTGAAAAAACGCGTACATAATGTTATCCAATATGTATGTCAGACGCCAAGTCTCACTTCTATTACATACATTTTATTTTGTATAATTTTGTTCTTATGCAATTATTATAAAAAATACTGTATTTTAAACACTTGTTTTCTATATAAGTGTTGTATGGATGGAAACGTGGTTGAACCTTTTTCGTTCAAATATTAGTTATAGATGTAAAAGCAGACAAATGAGTTATTTGCGATATCATTAATTGCGCGTACAAAATGCGTGAAAACAATGAGGTAAAGTTAAGTCTGATATCACTTCAGCTTACGAAAGTCTTTGCCGTTATAATAGGATTTCTTTCTTTATACATTATATATCTACACAGAAGCACTAATGGCACTAGATAACTTTTGAACAAAAAAATTAAACCGTCGCATAAGTGAATACGCCAAAATCTCTTATTATTTTTTACACTTAGGGAGTTTTTGTTAAAAAAATATAGACTTCTTCTCTTTTTTAACTTCGAGGTATGTTATCTATTAGAAAAAGCATTATCAAATTGGTATACTCTGTAAAAGTTATGCATGGTTGAAACGTGATTGAAAACCTTTTCCGTTTCTTTCGTTGGTAAAAAGATATGGTGCATTGCGTCTATATTCTATAAGAAAAAATCAATAAATAACCTTTTGAAATTATAATAAAAATTTTTACTCAGTCTAAATACCGGTCTAGCATATTTTTTAAATTCCCGTTTTGATTTAATCCTCGGAATTTCCCACGATTTATACTTTACTGGGCCGCGTTCAACTATGTGATATAAACGGTCTCTTGTGATAAAAAAAATGTTAAACATCTATTGTTTTTCGTTACATTATTATATTTTTTTGTTAATTAGTAACTCAGGCTTATTTCTTAAACAGTTTTTAAAATGCTATTCTCACACTAAGGGGGAAATTGAAAAATACATATTTAGAGAAAACGTATAAAACGTTCGTGAGAATAATCTTTGGGTAGCAGAATTTTGTAAATCTCTCTACAGAGATGCTAACAACGAATATAAAGTTAATAAGCTGACAGCAGAATTTCAACATAGCTGGATGTAAGAACGCATGTGGCTTAGCGGTCAGAGCGCTTGAACGGTTTTTCAGAGGCGCGGGTTTCAAATCCGCTGCGTTCAAGTACATACGTTTTCTAAGCTATGCGCAGCTCAGGCTTGAATTGCTAGGTAATCGGATTATACATTTTTTAGGAGGATTAACTATTAATATTGTATAACATTAGACTGTGTGAAAATTCCACGTTAATATAAGAAATGTTTTCAGAATTTACTTTAAAAACAATCTTTATGAGGTTAAAAATACATATTCTTTACATCATTAAGAAAACTCACTGTCTTTTTCGAATATATTTGCCAATATTGGTCCCAAAGTTTAAAATTTAATACTTAAAATTCTGGAACTTGAAATATACTAACCATGTCATCTTAAAATAATTTTCACTTTGAAGTAAATACTAGTACATTTGGTCCAGCCTCGTTCTACTTGGGTATATGCCATACTACTGACATCGCCCGCGCTAGACTTTTAACGGTACGTCTTACTTCTAATCAATTTGGGCATACTTTCCGCCGGTGAAAGTTTTCGTAAAGAAAAGATGGATGATGATTAGATGATTTATATGGAATTAGTATATATATATTACTGAGAATTTGTGGCGGAATAATTTAATGCCTTATATTCATTTTTAAAATCTAAAACTATTAGGTGCAATGAGAAATCTTACCGCACCATTATCGCACAAAGGCTACTTGTTTTTTTTTAACTCTACGCTTTATTCTTCATTGCAGGAGAAAGTCTCTACCGTTAATATATTCCGTTTACTCATATTTTGTTCTGGGATTTATTAATAAATATATATATACATTTTATATATCGTCCCTATGGAAGTGTTTAAAGTTAACTCATATATAACAAGTTTAAAAAAAATAAGCAATTAACTGAAACAGAGCGTAATTTAATTATTACAAATAACAAAATACAAACTAACAATATAGCTCTATAATAATAATTTATTATAGAGCTATATTATTAATTTGCAGTGAGGTGCGCAAAGTGGGGAAAATAATTTAGTTTATAAACTGTTATCGCAATTATCTATTTAAAAAACATATTTAGAAAACGTATAAAAATTCAAACGCAGCGGGATTCGAACCTGCATTTCTTGGACACTATCCAAGCTCGAAAAACATTGTTGTTCAATTTCCTAGGTGTGTGATTAGCACTTTAAAATTTTAAAAACTATTCATTATATATCATTCTCTATTGTCAAACTATTGTTCGTAGAATACTCTTTGGGTAACAGAAATTTGTAAAAATCTCTCTACAGAGATGCTAACAACATCAATAAGCAAATAATCTTTCCCCTGAATGGCGATCGAATCTACAACCTTTCGCACTTACGTTCGCTATCCTGCTGCGCTACGATGGTCTCAATATATTAAATCATCATCAATCATAGTGAATCAAAAATGAAATCATACATAAACAAAATATACGTTGAAAACTACTTAAGTTATAAAACTGCAGCGCAGCGTCGGCGACCACCTATTCGAGGTACACATTGTTACTCCAATTATAATGCCAAAAATAATAACAGTGACACAGAAATTAACTAATTTTCTTATATTGTGAGTTTACTATAATTGAAATTACTTATTAATCTTGACGAAAACATACAACATATGAAAAAACACAATATATATATATATATATTAAAAACCATTAAATTTATAAGACAAACACACATTATAGATAAAATTGCCCTTTTTCTTACATACAGATAGTCTTTGACCAATAATTCAGATAGATGTCGACGAGTATTATTCTTTCCGAGAAGAATACGTTAAGTATACGGAAGCTAATGTTCGTCGCAAATGGAAGGAAGCAAATGTTAAAAGGAAAATGTTACATATTGCTCCATTGTGTTAACAAAAGTATTTTTGAAATGTCTCTAAATGCTTAAGTTATTTATTTGTATATATTTATAATTTTATATGCAAAGTAATTTAATCATATAATGTAAAAACTAATTATGAAGCGAAGTGATTGGTTGTGGGATCGTTTCCCAATTAACAATGAGGGATTATATTAAAAAATATAGCAAAAGAAAACGTATAAATATTTGACAGAAAAATATATATATATAGCATTCCTTCGCTTTGATACATAAGACAGTGTATCGATTTCGGGAGAAAAATAGTGTCTTGACACTAGGTTCTTGACTACACTGCTATTCGGGCTGTAACAATATAACAAATTATTTCCTCGTCCCTTTTAAATTGTGAGAATTTGTAGATTGGATAGTGAATCTTCTATGTAAGAAATTGATTTTTTTTAAATATACATATCATATTGTTACTACAGTATCGTTCCGTATTTTATGAGACAAATAGCTACACAACTCTCCTCTATTTTAAAATACTAAGTGCTAGAACATAACGCCGTATTTTGCCCAAATGTTCCTTTAAATGTAAAAATTATGCTATTGTACTGCTAAGGCGTCTCGCAAGAAATTATTTTTGAAATATACCAAAAACATGTTATTTAATTGTTTAATTGCTTTAAAAGGTTTCCAATAACGCTGAATCCTTCTATTTTATTCTTGTGAAACATCAATTGTTATTTCAGCTTTCATCGACCAATATTAGCTCCCATTGAACGATATTGGAGAAGTAAAAAGCACTCGATTTGCTCTTAAAATTTAAAAATAAAGAATCGGACGAAGTTTTAGTCTTTTATGAAATTCTATTAACAAATAATACATTAGAAATGGGCTATAGTTGAATTATTTGAAAATTTTTAAAGTGTTATTTACACACTTAGCATATGGAAAATATTTTAGAAAATTTGTAGTCAATTTGGACATAGCAAGATTCGGTTAACAATTTAACAAGCGTATAAGATTTTTATTGTGACTCGGTAGAAAGCTATAGCTTAATTGGCTAGAGCGGCTAAACTCCACGAAGAGCGGGCTTGAATTGAAACAGTTACGCATAGCTTTATAAGTTTTTTTAAATTATTTCTCTACAGAACAAATTTAGTCTTACTTACCAATTACTGAAAAAATTTTTTTTTACTTAATAAATTATTTAAAAATAAACAGTTGCACTATTCCATTTTAACAAGGTAACGACTAGCTGAGTGCATACTTAGCGGTAGTGGGTTCAATTTACACGCATTTGAATGTATATATAATTCAAAACTTGAAGTATGAATACATTTTTTTTAACATTTTTTAAAGTGCTATTCGCACCCTTACGAAATTGAAAAAGACATATTTAGAAAACGTATAAAAATTTGAATCCTGCTGCGTTCATATTTTTATACGTTTTCTAAATATGTTTTTTTCAATTTCCTAAGTATGAATACAATAAAAAATTTAGTAGTCTATCGAGGCACAATTGGATAATATGTTATACTGATACTTGTGAGTTCGATCGACTATTAAATTCCTCAATTCAGCAAACAATGTCTCTAAGAATAAGTGAAAAGTCGTGAACGGAGTGTTTTATCACTGGGTTCTCTCTGCCTATCCTGCTGTCCAGGATAAAACGTGAAGCTGCTTGATATTACACTAGCGACCTGTTCACGGCTTCGCCCGCGTGAACTACAGCTGTTTCGTATTGTCGGCACCTTTTCCGTAAAACAATGGAACTCCGTTAAAAGCTTTAAAAATGCGAGATAAAGCCATGTTTATCCGTATACCCTCAAGTTCCAAGGATGTCTATATAAAATTTTATCACAATCGGTTCAGCGGTTCAGCCGTGATGACGTCATAGACAGACAGACAGAGATACTTTCGAATTTGTAATATTAAGTATGGATTAGTACGGATTTTTAAGGTGCTTAATACATATAATTCAGAACAATGGTGTAGTTAACACGTAATATAAAGATATAGTAATATAAGATATATATTTTATATATAACATAAAAAGGGGTATTGGGACCACGGATTTTTTAAAATCCGGAAATGCGCGGAAAATGGAGAACGGAGTGTCTTGACACTAGGTTCTCTCTGACTTACCTGCTATGCCGCGGAAAAAGCGTAAAGCTGTATAAATAAATATACGAAAATATTTTTTCGTAATCAATTATTTAGTTTTATTTGTAAAAGTAATTCTAATAAGTTTAATTAACTTTCAGTGTTAACAGTAAAAGGCTTGAAGCGTGGAGCCAAAAAGAACTATTTAATTCACTCAAATGTAAGCTGAAAATGCGAATAATAACTCAAGTTCATTTCTATTGTAATAACTTTTCACTATAATGTCGGCCATTCAAGCAATAACCTGTAATCAATCTATTGTTTGATAACAATACTGAAATTCATTTAAATTCATTGATGTTAATATTAATAAAGTAGACATAATCATTAACAAACTGGTAGTGCAGTGGGACAGCGTTTGACTGTAAATGCTATTGGTTGTGGGTTCGATTTCCACAAGTTGCAATGATTCTATTAAATTATTTTATTTTTCCGTAGGCAGAGAACTGCACAGAAAAAATATCTGAAACTAAACAAATATTTTAAATAATATCATATATTTAATGTGTTCTCCCACTAAGGATATGACAAATATTTAAAAAAAACGTGTATAGTTTTAACGTATCAGGATTCTAACCCGCACCTCTTGGACCCGTACAAGGCCTTTAACCGCAGAGCCATACGTTTTATATCCGGCTATGTCAACATTCTTAGACGCTTATTTAACATAAAACATATGATATCTCCACGATTGACGATAGTTTTATGCCTGCGTGTTTTTTCACCCCGCGCGCTATCACGGTACCTGTTTTGATTTTTTGAATTAAAAATATCGTATAAACTGTTTTCAGTACATACATTTTTTTAGATCTTTTGCGGTATAAATTTCTATTTTGTGTTTGTTTTTTTATTTCCCCTTAGCAAGGTAGTGTCTAGACACTCCGTTCTACACTTGCTGTCTGAGTTCGAGATATTGTGTGTTAAGTGGCAGAAATCAACGCCGCGCTTCTACCACAGCGAAAAAATTTAAATATTTTATATATAATAACTCCCGAGTGGACTTCTGGCTGCAACCAATCACCTTACAATCAGACACACTCACACTACGCCACGATGAACAGAAATTTTATTTTTGAATAAAATTTGGCTTAATATAATTTCTATGAATGACTTACAAAATTAAATCAGACTATATTTTAGTTTATAACTTTAAATAAATCGTAAAGGAAATTGAGAATAAACTAACTTAATTTGTTATGAATGAAATTACAAGATGGACAGATTACATTAACCGGGTTCATATTATAAGTTAAGCAGAAATAAAAAGGCATATAATATAAATTATTTTAAAATAAATTTAAGTAAACATTGCGCATTGAAAGGCTTGCGTTGTGATATCAATAATTTGTCTCTGTACGTGCCTCTTCGATGAAAAAATGTAATTTATTGGTTGAAAATATGGATATAATACAATATATTGAATATAAATGCTCATATAACTTGAAATAGTGGCGCAGTGGGGCAACGTCTGGTTGTAATTGCAATGGTTGTGGGTTCAAATCCCACTCGCGGGAAAGACAATATACTGGTAATACAAAAAACTGCGTTGAATTTCGCCACTCAAGAGACTGGCTCTAAGAGCTCTAAGCTCCAGCTCTGAGAGTATCGAGCTACGCGGGATATGAAAAAGAAATTGTAACGACAAACAGCTCACGTCTTGCAATTGGAAATTAAAAAACAAAGTTGAATGTTCACTTGGTTTCTTTGTTTAAGTTCCATTCTTACTAAATACTATAGATTACACTGATTTAATTGCTGAAAAGTGAGTAATATATGAACAAAATAAAATTAAATAAAGGCGATAGTGGTGCATAAGGCCGTGGTGTTGCAGTAAACCATTGCCAAAGGTTGTGAGTTCAATGGCCATTTGGAGGAATAATCATATTTATATTATTTTTATTTCACCGCTCTGGCCCCTTAGAGAAAGTGCGGCGTTGAGTACCGCCACTCAACACGCAAGGAAAGTGGAGAACGGAGTGTCTTGACACTAGGTTCTCTCTGACTACTATATATATATATGTCTAAGTAAAATAGATAGATATTACTTAGATTTATTTAGTTAGTAAACCATTATTGTTAGATCACTTGTCAAAATTATACCGGCTAGCCGGCTGAGACCGCAATAACTGTCAGTTTTTAGATTGACATCTAGGGCGGACTGCTTAACATAGCCTGCCAAGGACAAGATCTGCACACCCATCTCAAATCCAAGCACTGCTTATCATATATATATATTATATATTATACCATATATATATATATATATATATATATATATATATATATATATATAGGGTATAAACACGCTTGCGTATATAGTAAATTCCCACCCTGAATCTTCATTGTAACCATTGCAACTTTACAACAAAATAAATACAGCCCACGCCTTTTATTCCACGAGCTATTGAAGCCAACAATATTGATATTTCATCCAGACGTTGTCCTGCCAAGTACCCGTCCGATATTTGGTCTTCGGCATAAATCCAAATTCAAAATATTCCCTATAAAATAGACTTTTGCAAGCACTTTCGAATTGTCGAATAAACATAAATCTACCGACGATTCGAAAGGCAGTTCTGCCGATAAGAGCCTGCGAGAAACTGAACAGTTGCTCTATTCATATATAACAGTTATAATTTTCTTATTTAATACAGTGGTATTATTAGTAATTAAACCTTCAATTCACTCAAATCATATTACTTCCATACATTTTTATGTTTTAAATATTCTTCTACTACTTAATACTATTGGTTTTAGAGTTGCTTCAAATTTCTGCAGTGGCAAATCTAACATGGTATGAGTCCGGATCTTTATTCCTCTCTCTCTCTACTTTCTTCTCCACTGCTTTTCATTATCGGGGCAATAAGTCCAAGATAAGGAAGTGGTTTGGATGTAATACTGCATGGATGTTGAGTATTCAGCAGCACCTTGAACTAGCGTCGCCATTTCTTCACTCTTCTTTTCACAGATGCAAGATTACATAGCCGCGTGCCCCAGGAATGTTTGACGCAAAGAAATTTTGTGATAACTTGCATTGCTTTATCCCTATCACGTGCTAATTTGTTTTATAGAAGTAAACTGGCGTTAAAAATAATATTCAAATTCTAGGTTAATTCTAGACGATAACATATGATAATTTCGAAATGTATGCCTGTGGGAATGGTGTAATATGAACACAACGTCACTAATATATATAAATGTAAAGTTTAATTGACTACAAGTAGATATATAAGTATATAACTTGCGACCAGCCCGCGGCTTCGGGTTCTATTATATTGATAAATGCTCCTTATCATATTTTTTTTCATATATCTTCCACGTACAGACAACGATTAGTTACATTTTTATTATATGTATAGATTATAACGGTAAACTTTTGTTTAAGGTACATCTTTTAAAGATGTCGTGAGTCAATTTCAGAATCGTAGCACGTGGCGCAATGTGCAAAAGCGCTTGACTGTATCTTTTACAGTAGTTGTGGGTTTGATTCCCAATCCTAAATATTTCCTTACTCTTGTATGAAAAAACGCTGCGTTGAACTCCGCCTATCAACACGCACTGTTGGGGTATAAACAATAAAATATTATCTAACTAACTTGTCAAAATCAAAAAAAATATGTTTATTCAAGTAGGCTATTACAGCCACTTTCGACTTGTATTTATATATAAAACACTTACAAAATTTGTTATGTAAGCATTTTTATTAGAAATCTCAAAATTTTATATACCTTAGAGAAACGTTTGTCGCGTGAATTCTTAACAAGTTTCAAGCATCGAAAAATTCAAACGTTAATATTTTTAGTCTCATGCAAAAATGGTACCTCAATAATGTACTCGTATTGCTATTCTTTTTTTAACATACCTATTTTTATTAGCTCGATGCTTTATCTAGGCATTTATCTTTTTGTAGGCAGAGATAATTTAGTATAATGACTCCGTTCTCCGCTTTTTGGGAATAAAATGCTCGCTCCAGGCTATTTCAAAGGTATCATTGTCACAAATAAATTTGAAAAAAAAGAAAAGAAATAGAAGTCCCACTAAGTTTCTTGTGCCAATTTTTTTCAAATCTGAGGCATTAACTTTAGTAAACCGGTGGTAAATTGTTTCAGGTTCAAAAAATTAAACATGAAACTTCTTATTTTGAATAAAAATATTTGACATTGACTTTCCACCCGCATTCGAGACTTTGCGTGTTGAGTAGCGTAACTTAACGCCGCGCTGTGTATTAACCAGACTGGGGAATTAAAATTATAAAAAATATATAAAATAAAAAAAATATATATTCTTTAAATCATAATCGAACGTACGAACGTACAGATGATAGGTGTTTAACACTCTTTGTAATTAAAAACTATACCTTGCATTATGTCTTTTAAATAAGACATTGATATTGTTATTTAAGTTTTTTTTCAGCTTCACGTTTTTTCCAAAGTAGCAAGATAAATAAGCAAGACACTCCGTTCTCCACCTTCCGCCCGAATGAGATTGCGCGTTGGTTGGAGGAACTCAACGCCGAGCTTTGTCTTAACACCAAAGCGGAGAAATTATAATAATTTTAAGATAATTATTCCTTGAGCGGATTGAATCCACAACCTGCCTCAGTCTTAAAGTTTCAAAATTTAATTAATTTTCATATTTGAATTATTTTCATCTCCCAGCTCTGGTAAAGGAGATAAAGTGCAGCGTGGTGATTCGCCATCCAACACGCTATGTTTGAAATTCTGAGAACAAAGTATCTTTATACTAAAAACATATATTTCAAAAAAATATAAAAAATTGAACCCAGCGGGATTAGAACCCGCGCCTCTTGGAAACCGTCCAAGCGCTCTGACCGCTAAGCTTTGTGTTCTACATCATTGAATGAAATTGTTTTACAATGAAATTCTTTATATTCACCCTTATACTCGTAAAGATTAATTACAGTAAAAGCCTTGACCTATACAGTTATTTTTAACCAATGTATATGTTTCATTATATTAAGAAATACTACATTTTGTATAATATGAATCAAATCTACGTTTTCAAATATTTTCGGTTTCCTTTTTTGGTGTGGTTGGTAATTTACTAAGAAAACACAAAAATTTTGTTAAAACAAAATGTTAGTAATATATACATATATACAGCATTACGTTTCTTCCCGCATAGCAGGGTAAGTACAGAAAACCTAGAGAAAACCAAGTCACTCCGTTCTCCTTTTTCCGTCTGAAATCAAGACGTTGCGTGTTGAGTAGCGGAACTCAACGCAGTGGTTTGTCTTGAGAACCAGAGCGGAGAAATCAAAATATTTTAAATTTAATAATTACCGACTTCAATTTATTCTTGTATCATGTCTATTGTCATTTTTTGTAACTTTAAATTAACTTATTTTTAATTAAATATAAGATATATGCGTTCACTACACAACTAGGTAAGTGTTTCATAGCTAAATTTAAACGGGACCTCAATGAGAAGCACTAGCTATCATTTAAAAAAAAATCTAAATCAATCAAGTAGTAAAAAGTTATACAGATACATATGAAAAAAAAAATACAGTCGAATTGAGGAAGCTCGACCTTTTTTGAAGTCGGTTAAAACTATTTTAAAATAATGAATATTTTAAAATATCCCCCATAATAAGGACCAAACCTACCTATCTACCTATCTACTGCACTTGTAACTTTTACAAATACATGTTTTAAATGGTGTTATCTTGTCTTTTTTCTGTAATATCAAAAATATTTATTAATAGAAGCTTTTGTCTCAAAGCTCAATTTGACTCGAATCTACGACCACTCCGTCCCTTTAATAAGAATTAATATATTTTGAACCCTTAGGGAACTAACCTTATAGCTCTACAATCAGAGCACTAACGAAAGTTTAAGTCTATAGAAGTCTGGCAAAAAGTTCTACATACAGTTTTTCCTTTTCTCTTAGAAAAGTTCTGCTATATGTACCTATACGGTATTTGTTCTAGAAGTATAGTATATAGTGTACTAGAAGGAAGTTCTAGTGGGAATGGTTGAGAATATTTGCCTCGTTTAAAATAAATACTAACTTAAGTGTAAGGTTTTAAGCTATTGAGTTTATAGGTTATATATAACCTAGACCATTCGGAGGTAGAGTCAGACTGCTTATAAGATGGATTCGTAGTATATTACCGATTTGGAAATATTTAAATAATATACTAGTACTCAATAGTTTATTTCTTATTTATTCTTTTAATCATTAATAATAAATATAATACATCATTAACCATTGTGGCGTTATGAGCTGTCTCATAACGTAGGATTGTAAAAGCGATTGGTATTGGATTCGTTCCTGCTCAAGGAATCTTAATTTTCCCTTTTTGGCAGGAAGTTTCGCCACTCAACACGCAATATCTCGAAGTCAAAAAAAAAACTGAAAAACGGAGTGTCTATTTTTAACTCACCACTACAGAAATTTAAAACCATATTAATAAGTAATTCTAATAAGCTTCTAGTAAAGCTAATAAATAACCTTTAAAGAGTAATAACTATGTAGAAGTATAGAAATATTTGGAAGTAATATTTGAGTTTATTTCAGGTCAGGTACCATTGTATTAAATAATAAAATGTTAACTTTTATATTTCAAATAAGATATTATTGTCTCGCTGGCTTTTCTCAGTAGAACTGCCATCCAAGCCGGTGGTAGGTAATGTTCATTCGACAATTCAAAAATGCTTGCAAAAGTCTATTTGAATAAAGAATATAGTGAATTACGAAAAAAAATGTGTAACTGTTATGTCTTTATTATATTGCTAGGATTCATGAGCTTAAATGATAATAAAAATAAATACTATAACTGATAATTAACTAAAAAGACTAAATTGTACACAATTAGGCTGTCGACAATATATGTCTCGTTTTGCCAATTATTGACTGATTGACAGCTTGTATCTTTTATAGGTGGTAAACAATAGCTCCTTCCAGTTTACATCCCCCCTCCTGGCAGATAGTACTTGCTACTGACACAGACTGTGTAAGTGACGTTTAGGAATACTAAAAATATCATTTTTAATTATAATATTGTAGCAAAATGTTATTTTTTTCTTTACAAGAATTTCATATTTCAGAGTGCCTGCTGAGCGGGTAGGATGCAGCGGCATGCACCGCATCGTGTTGCTGATGATTCTGTTCTCGAGGGCGGTCACCCCCCATGTACATGTCACAGGTACCTTTGCTTAACTTAAATAACTGTAAAAAAGACATATTTAGAAAACGTATAAAAATTTGAACACAGCCGGATTTAAACCCGCGCCTCTTGAAAACCTTTCAAGCGCTCTGGGTTGTGTCATTTTTTTATTTAGTCTCTTAGTGGAGAAGCTTTGTAAAAGCTTTTCCACATAATCTTAGTAGCAGCCATATGAAAACTTCACCGCGATACAACGATAATATTAAGCTTTGCCAACTAGAGCACTTGTAAACTTTCGGAGATGTAATTCAACACGGCACAAGCCGTGCTTACAGAATTGCATAGAATTTGAAAATTATAATCTGTAGTAAATGATTGAAAGTTAAAACTATCTATTTTAGAATAGATCCTAAGTTTTTAAACAAAGATACTATACTATATATAAAAGAAAAAATTGCCTTAGTACCTTCATCTTATGTTCTTTACGGCTTCAAGCTTTATTCGGCATTCCGTTCTCCTCTTTCGTACTGAATTTCATAAACCGACAATACTGAGTTCTGTAAATCCAAATACTTTAGAACAATATAGTCACTCTATTCATTACAAAATGTCCCCACAATATAGAAAAAACCAAAATAATATAAAGTCCAACCAATCCTACCCAAACAAAAGCATAATTTGACTGGACTTTAATAAATTTAGTTTATAAGACTAAAATTTCTATGAAAATGAAACGGTTGACTGTATAGAAGCTAAACAAAGTATCCTTTAATTCAAATAATCCCTATATTGTTACAGTGCCGGAGTCAGCTACGTATCTCGGGAGTACAGTGCCTCCCACAGTTCTGCCCATGCCACTGACAAAACCACGCAAAATGTCAGCTAGACGGGGAAAAAGTGAATCACCCATGCTCAATTATATATTTGATTCGCATGCAACTAGTAATAAACATTTTCATGATAGGTAAGTTTATAAATATTTTTTTTTGTATATTTTCATAAATATTAATTGTGTTTGGAGGTGTTTTAGTTATCGTGGCGCAGAATTATAGTGTCTGACTGTATACCATCGATGGCTCAATGGCTGTGAGTTCAATTCCTATTCGGAGTAATCATTATATTTAAATTATTTTTATTTCTGCGCTCTGGTTACAAGACAAAGAGTGGCGTTAAAATACGCTACTCAACCCGCAAGTTTCGAATCCGGGTGGAAAAACTCTTGACACTAGGTTCTCTCTGACTACTCTGCTATGCGGAAAAAAACGTAAAGCTAATAAAAGTAGATTGTATAAAAAAAAGGTAAAATAAAAGTCGTTTAAAGAAGTTGAGAAGTATCAGCCTATATATGGTTGTGGGTTTGATTTCCACTTGCAGGAGAGGTTTTTAAAGATTTATTCAAAGAAAATCGTAAGTGCTATTGCAAATTTCACCTATCTCATCATCGTCTCCAGGGAGAATGTAGTAGTAGTCTTTCATTATACATACAGTCCCTAAAATAGAAAATAGACAAAACGGAGACCAGAATAAAAACTTACTAAGATATCTGTTCGCTAAATGAGTTAAAATTTTTAAAGATACTCGTAAGATCACGTAATTGATATATTTGCTAAGTAAAGTAAAACCCCTCTGTAATACTTTTTAAAATAACCTTAACTTATTAAGCTGAAAGCTTTTCATAATTTTACGGTTTTTCCGTTACATTGCAACATAGAATTGTACTTTTGCATAAAATAAACATTGTTCAAATAAATTAGTGTTACTTACAAATATCGAAATGTGGGTCACGGTTTCGTCACAGTATTTTTTTATAATTCACTTCAATAACTCTCCGTTCTTCACTTTTTAACTGGAGTATAGAATATAATAATAATAATAAAAAAAATATAAACCACAGTCAGTAATAGATACAGCTGCATATAAACTCTATTGGGACAAAACAATAATCACAGATCGTACAGTACAAAATAATCGCCCGGACACATTACATGACAATAAAAACAAAACAATTTTTCTCGTTGATATATTAATTCAAAATACGTTGTATTGTATGTTTTTAATCAGAGTCACCGCAAAATTAGTTAAATTTACTATTAATATCAATGCATACAAATTCTTAAGTAATATTTGCAAACTTACAATTTTAAAAACAATTAAGTTATATAAAACAATCGAGAAGATAGTGTTTTCTTTCACTAAATTACCATTCTGGAGGCTACAGTGGAGCAGTCGGACAGCCTCTCAATGTAAACGCGATTGGTTGTAGGTTCGATTTCCACTCAGAGGATGATTATATTAACATTATTATTTATTTCTCTGCTCTGGTATCTGGATTCCGGCGGAAAGCTGAGAAAGAGTGCCTTGACAGATTCCCTCTGATTTCCCTGACATGCGCAAAAAAACATGGAGCTGAAAAAAATTTTACATTTTTTGTAAGAATTTAGATACAGATGCTAACAGCAAAAGTTGTAACAACCATATAAAAATTTCAACGTAGCCCGATAAGAACGTATAGCTTGATTGGCTAGAGCGCTTGGACGGTTTCCAAGAGACGCAGATACAGTTCTTGATATATAGAAACTTTTATACCGAATTCCTAGTATATACAAACTTTCTATCAAATTCAACTATAGCGTTTTTATTTTAGATTTAAGCTTTTCCCGCATCCATCGATCGCATCAGCATGCCTAGTCCACTAGATAAAGCAAACCCTAATATTTATGAGTAAGAGATTCTGTTTCCACTGACTACTTGCAACACACACCTGGTGGGATTCCACACCACCTTTTGTCTTAGTACACTAGGAAAATAAGGATAATGTTAATATAAACATACTGTGGGATTTGGACAGAAGTTACAACTACCGTGGGCACAGACACTGTTCTACTGAACCATAACGGACTGAAGTAATAAATCTATATATCGAAATAGAACCTTTAAATATGCAATCTTTCAACGTAACTTTTGAGCTAAGCGGATTTTACGTTTGAGAAGCTGACTTTACGGAACTTCAAAAAGACTTATGTTTCTCTTTTATTGATATATTTATTTTTAATTTTAATATATTGGTAAAAGCTTTTCTACTTGAACGTCTTTGTAATATGGTTATTATGGGACGCTTAGTAAATTTACTAATTATATCATAGTGCAGTAGGACAGTGTCATGATTATACGTTATGGTTGTGAAAGAAAAGACATATTTCGGAAACGTATAAAAAGTTGAACGAATAACACTTTAAACACGAATAACATTTGTTAAAAAAAATATAAAAAAATATTTGAATGAAGCGGGATTTGAGCCCACATCTCTTAAAAACCGTTCAAGTTCAACACTTTAAAAGCAATGTTAAAAAATATATCTATATGGGTTTTTTATATAGGAAATGTTTTCGTTTTAAAAACAGATGATATATTTTGATCGAAAAAACGTAGGACGGGGTGTTTTTTCACTAGGTTCCCTCCGCTACCTTGAAATATGAGAAAAGTCAAAAAAAATTAAATTACAACATAATTTTTCTTCACTTTTTTTTCCAACTACTCATAGCAGGGTTGGCAGAGACAACTAGCGTCAGAGTCTAAAGTTAAATCAAAAGTTCTGAATCTAAATTCAAAATTTTATGAGTCGAGTGTCAGAACTTAACACTGCACTTGAAATTGAAATGGAAAATAATTTGTATATAAGCATTCCACAGAGTGAAAATCGAACTAACACTTGTAAACGCTGGTTTACAATCAAACGTTGTTTCGCTGCGTCGCGATAGCCTCTAACGAAGAAAACACAGATTTAAAAATAATAATATTCTATCAATCATAGTCATCGTATCAATTTAGTTGTTTTTATTGTAATGAGTAGAACATTTGTGATAAATATATTTATTCTCCAACTGTACATAATGAAACACTTCTACTTAGTTTCAAAGCTGAATAAAGCTATTATAAAAAGTGCTTCATAATACCGTTTTCCATTATCTTATGTATATTTTGTAAAAACTTGTATAGAAAAGCTTTAAAGGGCTTGTTTCAAGAAAAAATCATAGAAGTTAATTTTACGCCAGAATAGCTCACAGTTTTGAAATGTCTGACGAGGGGACTAGTAATAATTGTATGTAAATTTTATTAGTTTTCTTGTTTCCTTTATAATATATTGCCATATCGAAATAAAGATAGGCTTACTTAAATTAAGTCGTGAAATTGTTATCTGGAGTAATTTTTTTTTCTACAGTGATGTAAATATGTTAAGGAAAAGCCTTGGGCCTGCTTTAATGAAAATGATGCTGTCAGAGTAGTATGAAATTTGGCATTATTAAATCTTATGTGGAGAAAATTGCACCAAACGATTTAGATCCAAATTTTTATAAAACGATATTTTATAATATTTTAATAATATATACATGTTTGATGTACACTTTTTTATAACATGACAGACATGTTAACAATGCAACGAGTATTTTACGAGAACACATCAGCGGGACTACTGTACGAGTATATGTATACTTAAAATGAGAACATTTTCACCATCAATTGAGACAAAATTTACAGTGTAGTCTTCAAAACTATAGTCCTGTATTAATTACATGTAACTACTCTGCAATCTGCTTAATTAAAAAAAACTTCACTTCTAGGTTTTACAAATTACATACATTTTCTAAAGAACTAAAATAAAGTCAGATCCAAAGGTAAAATATTCTTTCAGTCTGGTTGGCTATTTTTGTATCCCTTATTGTGTTATTTCCTTCTTTTGTAGTACATGGAACTTGAAGTCACTTATTTAGCTGACTTTGCTATTCTGGGCATATAATAAGAAACGCACCGTTACGTCTCGTTTACGTTATCAAGTTACCCAGCTACGGCTAAATCTTGGAGTACTTCCTAAATCTAATATACTTAACTTTACTGGTTTTCTCAATCTGTATATTAATATGTGAAGGAAAAACTCTCGATCGCCTTTTATGCAGTCAACCAGTTCTATGTAGCTTGCTGTCACGTTCGCTGATCGCCTAAGCTGGACCTCCTTAGAGTAATCGGGTGTCTGATCAGGCAGGGTTAATCACCCGGGCAGCAAACAGCTCATCCTCTCTCTAGTAGATTTTTATGGTCAAAGCATGCAAGCAAACCCTGAAACCAATCCCGCACTCCACCCCAGGTATAAGAAAAAAGCAAGCAGTATGTAGCCTGTTCAAGAGTGAGCTGTCCAAGAGCGTGATATACAAAGTGATCCTAAATTAACGTAAATAATATTTTAAAATAGGTAGGTACATTATTTTAAAACTTCTTTGTAAATTTGAACTATATTCTACGCGAGGAAGCGAGAAATCGCAGGCTACTAGTGCCTTAAATTTTAACACATTTAGAAATGAAACTATTTGAACCGTATTAATCGCGTCAATTTTTGGCATTTGACAAATTAATTTTAGAAAACTTGCCTTTCGAACACTTTACAGTAGTCCGTGGTCACAGGTAAACTTACAATTATTATATTAAACTACCGCCAATGATTTTTTAGTTGTCGAATTGCCGTGTTTATTGGTGGAACTTAACGCCACCCTTTGTCTTAGGTATCAGAGCAGAGAAATGAAAATATTTAAAATATAATCATTCCCTTGAATGGGAATTGAACCCATAACCAATCGCGTTTCCAGTCAGACACTGTCTTACTTCGCCACAATGGCCTCTATCACGATCTCCTACGACACGTATTACAACTACTTTACTTGTCTTTAGGTACCGAAGAAAAAGGTCTTCAAGACTATTGAAAACTTCACTTGCAAATAGTTGTTGAAACACTAGAAGTTTTTGTTCTTACAAAAACTTTTACTAAAGTTAAAGTGAAAAAATTGTCAGCCTTTCGTAGTATACATGTAAAGAGAAAACTATTTTTCATTTGAAATTATTTATCTATTGGTTATTCATAAGACTTTGCGTTACATGAAATTTAATGAATTCTAAGATAATCCACACAATTATGATACTTTTTTTTGGCTTTGACAATTTAAAAACTTTTAGACACCTTCACTATAGTAATAGAATAATATAAAAAAAAATAAGACTATAGTTTCTAACGTTTTAGAGTGACACACTTGATAATTGAAATTGAAAAAACATGTTTTTAGAGGATGTATAAAAAGTTGAACGCAGCGGGATCCGAACCCGCGCCTCTTGGAAACCTGTCCATAGTTTAGATTTTTATACGTTTTTTAATAATATGTATTTCAATTTCCTATGTGTGTAATTATCACTTTAAAATGTTATAATATATAAATACAAATTTATTTTAAAAAAGTCCGTTCAAGGAATACGCTTAAAATTATTTTCTCGTTATTTTGGTGTTCAGACAAAGGCACATTTTATGCTCACGATCGCAAATTTTCAAATAAAATGCAAGAAGTGGGTCAAAATATCATTTCGATATTATCTTATTTTAAAATAAAAATGGAAAGCGTTTTAAAAACCAGTCTTTCAACGATATTTCTGTGCTTTGACAATTCAGATGCTCTACAAGACGTTAATCTCTATCAATAGAATATTTGTTTTAAGAAAACTTTTACACCGGCGTGGCTCATTGTGAGAGCGTCTGGCTATACACCCGAGGGTTGTGAGTTTGAATTCTACTGATAGGAATGATTATATTTAAACTATTTCCATTTCTCCACTCTGGTGGCCAAGACCAAGCGCGGTGTTGAGTTCCGCCACGCAACACGCAATGTCTTGAAACTGGAAAGTGAAAGTGGAAGAACAGAGTGTCTTGACGCTTGAATATGTTTGTATTGTGAAAGAAAAATTAAAATTCGCCCCTAAACACGCAATTTTGGACGGAAGTATATATGAAGTGATATTTTAGTAGGTTCTATCTACATACTTCATACGAATTAAGTCTTTGAAAAAACAATGAAAGCGTTTAGGTCTACCATTATTAATATTTATACATGAACAACTATATAAATGAGAATATAAAAGGTGTAATTAAATAATTTTTCACAACGTTTTATTCTCTCTCATTTTATTTACAATGAGTCGTAGCCTGCAGTTCTTTTGTGTTGGCTATAAAATATCCCCGTAGGAATTTCAAGAAATCCTCTTACCTACCTACCTACCTACCTAAAAACGAAAATTCAGCTTTCTACGAGCAATAATATTTATCGTCTGTGCCCGGACTTCCAATCACTCAATTAGGAACGGAGGACTGTAATATACATTATATTGTTGACTACTATAATGAAAATTATTATTAAATAGTAAGAAAAGTTAAATAAAAATGTTGTCGATGTCAAAATTATAGTCTCCTTATTGTCAATGGAATATTGTAAACTCCACAAATAAGGTGAGAGAGAAAAACGTCGCGACAATAGCTAGTCTTAAAAATGTTGCCAATTCATTTCAAATTTATTCACCCATATAATTGCTAATTTGTACTGTAATAGTGTATTAAAAATATTTTTAGCGATGTCTTATTGAGAAAAAGATAAGTGTTACAAAATATATGTTTATAAACACTTTGATTTCACTTGTTTACATCATTTTATCTATCTATCTATTAATTTAAGAAAATAAAATATATATAATTTAATAATAGTATAAATTACAATTTGTTTAATATTTTAAAAACAAATACTTTTCTTATATATTTTTAAAGAATGTAATGCTGGCTGAACGAGTAACTGGCAGGTTATAATGCATAAAATAAAAAAAAAGAAAAGAGAGGGACAGTTTAAATTAAATTAAAAATAATGCTAATTTAATACGTGGAAGTGTGTATTTACGGTGCACAGACATTTACACTTTGACTTTGACTATAATTTTTCTAGTTGTACTCGTGGTTGGTAAGACTTATATTCTTAGTAAGTTCTTATTACATTATTAATATAAAAGTAACGTAAATCGAAAACTGTCAAAAATGAAAAAATTTAATCGTAAAATAAAAAGGTAACAAATGTTTAGTGTTCCTTTTATGAGATATATGAAGTTTACAATATAAATAAATTAAAGCGTATGCTGCCATCTTTGAATTGTGTTGTATGGACATGTTATTTATTTTAATAGATATAATGGAATATTTTGTATTGAGAGATATGATACGTTAAGACTAAAGAAGAGATTTAAAGTCTCTACTACGAGAGTAGTAGTAATATTTAGCTATGAAAGTACTGACATAATCGATTAACCAATTCTCAAACTCAAACGATATATACTCGTATATCTGACTCTAAGAGCTATATTTCAAGATTGTAATTTTTTATTTTGAAATTTCATTTAATTAATCAAGACGCCTGTCCGTATATTTAATACATTTTATACAATTTCCCTTGACATTTGAATTCACAACAAGCTAGTATTCACACATAAAGTCGTAGTAATGTCACGCGAGGTAATAATTAAAAGTTATTGCAAGAACGAATTGGGGACTTCTAAATATTTTACATTTACACCATTAACGAAATACCACATTTGAATATTCTGTAACTGAATTCTAATAACAACAATTATATTTAAACTCTACACTTTATTTTTATTGCTTCGTAAAGGTCGAATTATATAAAATATGGCATGGCGCAGTGCGACAGCGTCTGACTGCAAATGTTATTGTTTGTAGGTTCGATCCCTACTCAGACGAATTTCAGCTGCACAGCAGGGTAGGCAGAGAGAAGCTATTGCTAAGATACTCCACTCTCCAGTTTTCGCCCAAATACTAAGACATTGCGTGTTGAGTGGCGGAATTCAACGCCACCCTTTATCCTGTCACTAGAGCAGAGAAATTAAAACTATTGTAATATAATCATAAAACTATTTTAATCAATCAATACTCGGAGCGTATCATTGTATTTGGACACATGAATTAACAATTATAACAATTATAATTACACAACAGATATGGTATTTGTATAAATACACAGAATCATTGGTATTGTGAGAGAGACTTAAATTTCCATTAGAGGATTTTGGGATGTGTTAGGCATAAACTATATAACTGATGACCTTGGAGAGTGCAAGAGAGCACAAAGAGATGATATCTTGAAATTTCTATTATACTCGTAATGAAAAAGAGATATAACGTTTAATTTTTGTTTGTTCACGCAAAACAATTTAAGGACTATATCTGGTTTAGCATAAACCTTTTACTGTATATACAATTAGATACTTCCCCACTAGTGCAATATTGTATACCATATATATAGTATATGTGAGGACGTCAATATCATTTTTATAATATATATATATAAAATCATAAAACACTTTGTTGCAGATTTAAAGCCCCGTCGTTCGAAGGCGATATGAGCTCAGATGCTATTATCGAAGCTGATACAGGTGCAACGGTTTTATTTGATTGCCAAGTGTCCTCCTTGAGAGATAAAACGGTTGGTATACTCTAAATTAATATATTTCTTTTAGCTTTAAATCAGAATAACTCGTATTGAGTAGCGGAAGTCAACGCAGCATCATCTATTATTACAAAAGTTTGTTTTTTTGTACATATTTCAAATGACGTTTTTAGAAAAGTTTCATTTTAAAACTATCTTATCATATAAAGAACTTTCAACTTAAATGCATTTATATTCTAGTCTAGTGAGTTATTATAAGTTACTTTCCAAAAACAACTTCATTAGTTGTTGAAGGAGCCTTTACACGAGTAATTAATTTTGTCCGACAAAAGCTTAACATTGCAAACGCTCACGCCATACAATATAAACTTAATTATTTTGTTTCAAAACCAATTTTAAGCTTCTCAATAAAATACTTAACTGGTTTGGTATATTCTCACCCTTTTGTTTTGCAATGTAATTAATTAGATAGAAAAAGATCAGTCGTCAGTAAAAATATTTTTAAAGTTTTTTACTACACGCTTTTAAAGTATAATAGGTAGTCAAAGAGAACCTAGTGTGAAAACAATGTATTGAGTGTTGAAACTCAATACTGTGATTTGTCAGACAAATGGAAATAATTTAAATACAATCATTCCCCCGAGCGGGAATCGAACCCACAACCAATTATATTTACAGCCCAACGCTGTGTAATATCTTTAGTAACTAAGAAGTTGTTATAACTTAATATATCTTCTATGTATTAGGTATCGTGGATACGATATCTGATGATATCAGAGGATGAATACTTAGAAATACTAACCGTGGACTTGAAAACGCATACAGCTGACTCAAGGCTAAGTTAACGAGTTTATATCTATATTCATATATGAATAAAGTGGAGCTGATTTATAAATTAACAGTTCTAATGATTTATGTATAAATTTGACAAATTAAATAAGAATATATAATCCTATGAGAATTTTGACGCAGCTAAATGTGAACGTCTGGTTTTTAGCAGTCAGAGCGCTGGAGCTATTGTCCGAGAGGAATCCCGCTGCGTTTAAATTTTTATAAGTTTTCTAAATAAGTAAAAACAATGTTTGAAACATTTTTTTGTTGTATAACTTTTAACGCAGACCTATAATATATTATTGATTTTAAAGAGTGGAACACTTCATTCAGGTAATAAATAATAGACCAGCTTTACTATAATTTATTCAGCGTGATGGATATTTTGGTGGGAATTTATTGCATTGCATTAGTAACGTAATTTCTGTAAAGTCTATTGAAGTCTATTGACAAGGCATAGAATTATTTTTTTCATAAAATAATTTCATCATTTTCTAAAATGTCTTAACTGAATATAACAAAATTTTAAATACATATTTAAAAAGTCTAACTTACCGTAAAACTACATTTAGGTACAAAGTCGACGTAGCAGGTGAAACTTGGAAGCTCACTTTGTCCGACGCCAAAGTGCAGGACTCTGGTATATATTGCTGTCACGTGTCCACCCACCCGCCTATGCTGAGGCGATTTCAACTTGTCGTACATCGTAAGTACTTTGCTGGATAAAACTGCTCCAGTTTGATGTTGAATTTTGTATTTAAATAAAAATATTGATATTTTATATATCAAAATGTATCATTATCTAAACATATTTATAATAAAAATGTAACTGATCGCTGTCTGTACATAGAAGATATATTATTGGGGGCATTTATCAATGTTATAGAACCGTAAACAGTTTCTTTTTAAATTTCTTTTTGTCTGCTTATCTTTTCGACTGTTTGTTTGTGCACCCTAATCTCAGAAACGGCTAAGCCGATTTAAATGCATTTTGATTACTGTATTTTAAAACCGATTTTGATAATTGTATTTTAAAACCGATTTTGATAATTGTATTGTGGTAAACTTTCTTGAAGATTTCGTGTTTATTTCATTTCTATCGAATTTTAAACAAATAAGTTACAACCGTTTAAATTATAAATTTAGCCAAAGTTTGTGATTTAAGTGTGAACGTATGTGGGTGAAAAAAAAGAGTTAAAACATGTAGTTTACGCAGGCGAAGCCGCGAGCGGGTCGCTAGTATATAATATGTTAAGTATATATCATTTTATGCAAATAAGATGTTTGATGTATTAAGTAAATTATGTGTGTAGTTACTAAAAGATAGTAAGATGTACTTTCAAATAAAATATATTAAAGTTTCAATATATTGATTTGCGTATTCGCGAAAGAATATTGATTAATTGTAAAGACGCAAGTAATATTACAAAATTTCGCGATTCTGTCGTTTGTTTAAATCAAGTATGGCATTTTATTCCTCCACTAAATATTCAATCTTTGTGAAACAGAATATGTAATGTGTAACTGTACGGGAACTTTTTAACGCTGCCCTAAGTTGAATTTGAATCTAAAACACTTAGGTGCAGTCACGAGCACGTTTCAACTGTACTATAATAGCGAACATATGCTTAATCTGTTACTAGAAATACAGAATGAGACATATGTAGAAAACGTATAGAAATTTAAACGCAGCGGGTTTTGAACGATTTTCAAGAGGCGCGGGTTCAAATCTCGCTGCGTTCAGATTTTTATACGTTTTATAAATATGTCTTTTTCAATAACCCAAGTATGCGAATAACACTTTAAAAAAGTTAATAAATACAGAATACTTAGTAGATTATAACATTTTTATATAAATGGTTACTTAAATAATAAATATCGGCGCACATAAAATTATTGCAATCGTTATTTATGATTTAATTTTAAATAAATACCGTATGAATATGCTTTATTTTGACAACATTATTTAATTAAACTAATTTAATTATCGTAGCCACATAGCTTTTTGTTCTCGAAAACATATTTTTGAAACCCTGACGTTTCCATCGCTTTACAATAGTGTCCGTGGTCTGGTTAGAATAATTAAATTTCTTTCAAAATGTATACAAATCGCACAAATCTAAGTTCTTATTGAGTCGATAAACGAACTAACACAAAAATACAAAAACCAATTCATATTAATATTTAAAAAATCATTGTTGTAGCGCCTGAGATAAAAATGAGTACGGAAACTTTCCTTGAAAGCGGCGAGACGCTATCCTTGAAGTGTGCGATATTGCATCTGAGGGCCAGCGAAGTTCCACCGCAATTGCATTGGTTCAAAGGCAACAGTAGCGCTCCCTTGGACGAGGCAAGAGGCGGCGTTCTCATTGAAACCGACTTGTTGACTCTTACGAGCCAGCTTCAGGTAAGCTATTTTTGTAAATAATCCATACTAATATCATAAATGCGAAAATAACTCTGTCTGTCTGTCTGTGACGTGTCTTGTGAGTTTTCTTGGAGTTACATTATTTTATATAAATGCCGCCGAATATACAATATAGCTATAGTTCATGTGAGCGAAGAAGCAAGCGGTTCGCTAGTTTATATAAAAAACTAACTTTATGCCATTTCTAGCATGAGTAGTTAGTTAGAGAGATATTTTTTGAAATATAAAAATTTTCACTTAGAATCAACCTCACAATCAATTGCCTCGAATCTTAATTCATATCCAGTACTTATATAGGATTTATCATATATTAATATACATGTGTATATGTCATATGTAAGATTAAACGAATAAACTGGGGCATAAAGCTTTAAACTGACAAATTATTACTACTCTATTTGCCTACGAGTAATTTCAAATGAGAAAACGCTATAAAAATATGAGATCATCGTTTTTTCACATTATTTAATTTTTTAATCCATTGATGACAGCTTCTGAGTGTAAGCGCGATGGTTGTGGGTTCGATTCCCACTCAATGAAATTTTAATGTAATTAACCTTTAAATTATTGTTATTTTCTTGGTCACTATGCCGCCATTCAACATGCAATGTCTCTAATTTGGGCGATAAGTGGAGAACGGAGCGTTTTAACAGCAAGTTCTCTGCCTGTCCGGCTTTGCGAGAAAACGTGTGAAGCTTAAGAATATAATAAAATAGCTCAAGGCCGGCGTTCCCAGTCGGCCTGTGATACGAGTATAGCGATTAATAAAATTCCATTCTAATTACTTTTCCAATTAATTACGAGCACAATCTTATCTTACTTAACAAAAGTTCACTTAACATTTATTTCTAATGTATTCCAAGTCGTTATAATAAAAAAAGCTAAGAGATTTTTTATGTTAAAGAACTTTAAACCATTCAATGTGTTGCTTTTGGGAATTACGACGAATTTAAACAGCTATTACTTTTATATATTTTTTACTACCTCAGGGGAATGCTGGACCTTTTTTCAGTGTTCAGCTAATTTGATTCATCACTGTATATGTCCATTTGCTTATTAAATATCAGTTTCACGCTTTGCCCCGTATGACTGGGTAGGCAGAGAGAGCATAGTGTCAAGACACTCCGTACCGATACTCTTTCCAAAACAAATAAATTCCTATTCCTGTAAGTATGTTTTATATATATATATATATATATATATATATATATATATATGTATATTTATATATATATATATATTTTAGAGCGCTTGGACGGTTTCCAAGAAGCGCAGTTTAAAATCCCGCTGCGTTTAAATTTGTATACGTTTTCTAAAATTCCTAAGTGTGTAATTATAACTTTAAAAAAATAAAAAAAAAACATTTAAAATGTCTATATAGCATCAATTATTCATTCTTTACGCGACACGTTTTACACGCGAGTATTTAACTAGCAAATAGCAAATAAGATATATATATATATATATATATATATATATATATATATATATATATACAAAAAAATGGTACGGTAGCAATTTTGAATGATTTATATTTAAAATATTGCTGTAATTAAAATATATACCTAATTAAAATTACGCTATAGTGATCAAACGTATCATCTCATTAATAAAAGTAGTTTCACACCTTTTCCCGCATCGCAGGGTACCTACTGGCATAGAGAACTTAGTGTCTGATTTTAGACATATTGAAAACTGTTCAAAGATATTGTTAAGCAGAACACCGCCGTGCCTTGCCACACCAGATTGACGAATTGTTTTTTTTTTATTTAATTTAATATCAATTTATTGAGCGGCGAGCGAACCCACAACCACTGCGCCACGATGATTTTAAGATATTTCATTTATAATCGAAAGTATTGATTGGAAATTGAACGTACAACCAGTCACTATTGAAATTGTCGTTCTTGAACTTTAGTACAGAAATTATACTCTTTGTTTTGGACAAATGTCCATGCGAACATAAGCCGAGCTAAAAACTAGTATAACATATAAAAAGTCAATTAAGCGACTATTAAGCGGAGTATTTAACGGAAATTGTAAAAAAGACAGATAAAAAGAGAGAAATTGTTTAAAATAAAAAGACAACAAGAGAAATAAACTCGCTATGACATAAATAGGTCACACTGAATGTATGTATTTAGTGTGATTGAAACTTTAAATTCACAGATTCTATTGGATTTCCCGACTATCGTGTTTGCTATTTGCTAGTTAAATTGCTACTTATTAATTACTCGCGTGTAAAGAATGAATAATTGATGCTATATAGATATTTAAAAAAATTTTTTTACATTTTTTTTAAGCGTTAATCACGCACTTAGGAAATTTATAAAACATATAAAAATTTGAACGCAGCGGGATTTGAAATCGCGCCTCTTGGAAACCGTCCAAGCGCTCTGAACCGCTATCACAGGCCTTGGACGGTTTCCAAGAGGCGCGTTCAAATTTTTATATTTTCTAAATATGCATTTTAAATGAAGTTGTAAGTTGTAATGCCATTGTGGCGCAGTGGATAGCGTGTCTGACCGCAAAGGCGATTGGTCGTAGTTCGATCTCCACTCGGACGAATGATTATATTTAAATGATTTCCATATCCTCACCCTGGTACGAAGCTACACACAAAAAGCGCGGCATTGACTTCCGTTACTCAACACGCCATGTCCCGAATTCGGGCGAAAAGTACTTTCAGACTAGATTCTCTGCAATATGTCCTTGCTATATGGGTAGAGTGAAGCTATAAAGAGATTCGAATCCGCTTTAATCATTGTTATTTACAAATTCATTTTCTTACAAAATATTTTTTCATACAAATATATAGTCTTTAGAAAAATAATATAAAATATAGTTCTAAATACAAACACATAAAACAAGAGGAAAATTGGTTTAACAATTTTTCGTTTGAACAATTGTGGTCTGAGAAAATGAAGCTACATGTATGTTGTGCCTAATTTAATCTTTTAAGACAAATAACCTTAGCTGAGTCACGTTTTCGTGTAGTTTTATTTTCGCCAACAAAAATGCACGCATTGAGCATATTTTATAAGTCTAATAAACAATTGGGAGTTATATTCAACTACGCGAATAAAACCCAAATGTCTTTTAGCAATGATGAGTTATATAAAAATGAAAAATCTATATATAATGTAGTGGAGTGTTTTGACTCTAGGTTTTCTCTTAGTTCTGGCATACGGGAATAAGCGTGAAGCTGTAGGAAGTGTACTATAATGATGGTAACGGGTTCACATTCTGGTGATTTTTGTTAATTTAAATATTTCTAATACATCTTGAATGAAATTTTTAAAAAACGTTCTAGAACTTTGTTATACTATATCTAGTTGCATAGTTGTTTATTATATAATATATTTAGACTAGGGATGAAATAGTTAAAAAAGTGAAAGTTTTTAAATTTTTTGTAATAATTTAGTTTACACAATGGTTACGTAGCAGTACATATAAATACATTTTATTCTAGGTATGGTTAGTAAAAAAATTTATAAAATTAAAATTTATTTCAAGTATTATTATTGTATTATTAATATTTTATACACAACCCGGTTTCACCCATACATTTTGAACGTACGATAATCCGAAAAAGAAATCACAAGTCAATAGTTTTTTATGTACAAATATTATAAATGCGATATTAACGCAATCATTGCGGGCAAATCACTGTACCCAATGTGATTTTATACAAAGATACTTGAGAGTCTTGAGATTAACATAGGATCCTTTATTATCCAGAAATAAGAGAAAACCTAGAGGCAAAACACTCCACTACATTATATATAGATTTTTCATTTTTATATAACTCATCATTACTAAAAGACATTTGGGTTTTATTCTCGTAGTTGAATATAACTCCCAATTGTTTATACTTTTGTTTTACGAAACAGCTATAGCTCACGTGGGCGAAGCCACGAGCGTGGCGTACGTTATATTTTTTAACATTTTTTTAAAGTGTTATTCGCACACTAAGGAAATTGAAAAATACATATTTAGAAAACGTATAAAAATTTGAACGCAGCTGGATTTAAACCCGCGCCTCTTGAACGGTTTTCAAGATCAAGATATCTTATATCAACACTAGTTGTTTTTTCTAAAAGCTTCATCCCATGTTAGCCTTATATCATTGTATTATTATGAAGGTCGAGCACTAAGACTAATTTTCTTTCTTGTTCAATTACAAAAATAAATATCAAAATCAATGAGTATAGCCCAAAGAGCCTATCAGATATACGTTGGTAACAAGCCAAAATAATTTATTATTAGAAATTGGACTTTATTATGTATAAATTAAGAACCATATATGTTATGGGAAAAAATTGGTATAAGTACTCTTCTGCCATCGACCGTCAAGAGTTATTCAGATTATGCTCGACTTGAAAAATGGTTATTTAATTCAACCTCCATATTATGTGAAATGTTCCTGAATGCTATAGGGTTTGGTTTTTGCAGCCGTTCTTGCTTAAAATATATTTTTGTATAAAAATATGGTGGTAAAATATTGCTAGTTAAAAGAAAAAATACAGTTAATTTATTTTGATATGCCCGTTTGAGATGGGTTTATACAAAACCGGGCATTCAGTTTCGCCATCGCCGCTTTTGTTTCAGACAGTAAGTGGAGGACGTAGTGTCTTCACACTAAAATCAGCCTGCTACTCGAGAAAAAGTGTAAAAGTGTAAAAAATAATATATTAGTATCTAAAATCTCTCCTGTCTATAGTATATTCTGATATATAGATGTAAATATAAATCCTGGATTAGTATTAATTAATCCCATAATTTGAATTACTTGTTTGGATAAATTAGACTTTACAGACAATGAAATATATATCCGTAGAAGAAAATAAATAAATACGAGTATTGGATAAATTAGTGCTTTATTTCTCTTATTTATCTCATAGGTCTTTTCAATAACGCGCGCCTGCTCCCGTTACAAATGGCCTCGCGAACGCTTAAAGGTTAAATAAAAATATATTAATTTAAGATTTAATTATGAAAAAATAATTATAAAACTCACTTATAAAATTATTATGACGTCATGCGCAAAAATACACAATGGTCATATGACCATTGTGTATTTTTGCGTCAACATAATATTATGTTGAAATCTTACTTACGGTAACATTTACACTGATAGTAGGTTTTTCTTGTATTTGGTTACATAAAACGTGGTGTTAAGTTTCTTTTTCTTTCGTGATACACTACGTCACTCTAAATGGAGAGGAGAAAAAGCTTAATGAATTAAAATAGGCTACTTCCACAGGAAAATCTATGGGGTAAAATTAAAAAATAATTAACAGTTAACAAAAACTACGGGACCATGTGTGCCGTAAACCATATTGAATGGAATAAAAAGTAAAACCAAGATCTAAACAACGTTATAGTATCTTTATATACACAGCATTCACTACACAATAAATAAATAAAACATAAATTTTATTCGCCTTAATAGATTATTTCATATATTTATTTTACAGATATTTTTAATCGATACATAAATATATGTACATACATATTATGTATCATTATGTTAATTATAAACGTATCCCTAAAGCTATTATCATAATTATATTGTAATGATAACAGAAGGAATATAAATTAAGGGTTGCTTTTTTAAACCATTCTTTTCGGCTTCACGCTTTTCCCCGTATAGTAGAAGTCAAAGAGAAACCTCTAGTGTCACGGGACTCCGTTTTCCACTTTCCACCTAAATTGGAGACATTGTGTGTTAAGTGGCGGAACTGAACGCCGCCGAGCTTTGTCTTGTTCAGAAGAGCGGGACATAAAATAATTAAATAAAATTAATTCAACCGGATTTGAATTGAATCAACAAACAATCGCGATTATAATCAGAGACTGTCAAACTGTGCCTCGAAAATTTTATTGTTTATAATATTTGTAGCTTTACGCATCTCCCTAAGCAGAGATAAGTAGTTGTGAGACACCATTTATTCTCCATCTAAATATTCCCCATATTTCACCCAATTTCGTGACATTTCGTGTTAATGCCGGATTGAACCCACAACCCCCGCCGACATGAACACAACACAACACATTGTAAATTTTAATTCGAAATATATACAAAAGTGAACATTCCAAATACGCTGTGGTTTGTACATTTCCAGTACGAGAATGTGACCGAAGTAACCAAAATTATTTAAGCCGCAAGAGCAAAACTTTCCTGCTCCTTTTAGTAATATTAATTAAATTTATAAAATACAATTTTTATTATATTACATAAAGCCTAGATTTTATAGAGTACACAGAGAGAACCTAGTGTTAAATCAGTCCATCCTCTGCCCCTCTTTATGTGTCAGAGATTTCGGTTTACCTTTTTATTTATATTATAACTTTAAAAATAGTATAAAGTAAAGAACTGAGAGTGTCTTGCCACTAGGTTTTCTTTAAAATCCCTGTTAAAAAAACCCTGCGCTGAATAGAAGCGTGAAACTGGAACAAAAAATACTAAACCAACCACAAGTCCTTCACTCTTTCAAGCACAAAGAATTACTTTGAAAACAGTATAAATTATAAAATTTCCCGCCGCTGTCAATACATATTTAAATACTCTTGTTCAGAATAAAAACACCTCTAAAGCGAAAGCTAGTGGCGCAGTTTTTTGATACTCTAACTACCCGTAGCGCGGTAACGCAAAATTGGGTTGTTAGAAACTTTGATCGTTAGTGGCGCTGATCGCAACAAGCTGGTCATTTTGCTTGTCAAATATAAAAGTTATTATTTAAAAGTAACAAAACTTGTTTGAGTAATTTGCTTGTATGCATCTTAATAAATTTATTATTTTTATTTTTGTTTGCAAATTTCGAGTTCATTTGAAGGAACGAGAGAAACTTGTCCATTTTAACAGTAGTGTAGAAGCAATTGTGCTTCTACACTTCAGGGTTAAGAACCCTTAAGAGATATAATAAGTTACATTCATTCAAATATTTATAACTAAGTTATGCGGTGTTACTTAAAATATAATGCAGATGAGTATGTAATATTTTATATGGAAGTTTAAATAAGCGTAGAAACCGTTAGATAAGTTTCCAGGATGTCAATATTCCTAATACTTTCCCTTCCGTTAGAGGATTCTAATAAATCAACGTCGCATTGCTAATTTGTATTCTTTTTTTAAAGATGAGCCCATGCAGCAATTTTTTCTACAGGGAAAGATTTTTGGGCTTCTCGTTAATCAAAAATCTTAATCTGTTCCCCTTCTCGGCAACGCGGTGGGGCGAAAATACTAAACTGTTATAGTAATTTAGTCCTTTATTCAAATAGACTTTTGCAAGCACTTTTGAATCGCCGAAGGAACATAAAGCTACCACCAGCTGGGAAGGCAGTTCTGCTTAGAAGAGCCGGCGAGAAATAGAACAGTTGCTCTTTTCAAATACAAAAGTTACAATTTTATCGTTTAATACAGTGGTAGCTAAGATGCGCCAAACTCAAATCATATTACTTCCACACATTTCTATCTTCGAAATATTCTTCTACAGAGTATTAATTTCATAAACTGTTATATATCATTGATGTATGAATCAACAGTTATGGTTTTTTCAGTTTCGGTTTTATTATACTTGAAATGATTTTTGGGGTTGTTAAACCCGACATTATCGAAACAACTCTAATTATAAAGAAAATGAATTTATTTTTAGGTCATTAATTACTGTCTCACAGTATACTGCACCCATTTTATTCCATGTGGAAATTTGTACATAACATATAATTACACTTACTTAAGATATTGCTCGGATTTCTATCGTCTGGTAAGATAAGCTACAGCGTTAAACCCCACCACTATATACTACCTTTAAATAGATGAAATGCGGAAAACGGAGTAAAAGGTCACTAAATTACCTCAATCTATGCGGTGTATCTATATATATATAAAATTATGACGTTAAGGTAGTCTAGCTAAAACTCGAGAACAGTTGGGCCAATTTTGTTAATTTTGGTTTCAAAATTAGGTTTAAAAGGTCAGGACACAAAGAAATTGCTTAGAACATAATAATCTTCTCATTCGCAATAAGATGCATTCGAAAATTAAATACTAGCCTAGAATATGGAATATTAAAAGACCTAGCATAAGTAAAATTCGGCCTCATAATTTAACAATAAATAATAATTTATGCATTCAATAGTTTGGCCGATCATTAGAAAAATCACACCAACAGTTATAAATTAGGAGAATTTTCGTAGAGAATGTCATCGCCAATTTTAATTATTGTTTTTTTTTTATTGCATATTTTTATTGAATATTTTGATACATTATTTAATTCTTAGGTGGTATGAAGTTCACCGAGTCAGGTAGTATATTATATATATATACCCCTTGTACTCATATGAGTAGAGGGGGATTCATGTGAATAGAAGGGAGATTTTATTAATAGAAGTAGAAAAAGATTCGTTGCCAAGAGATACCAAGGCTTCATTGATTCTCAAGAGCTGGAATTGGATATTGCCACCTATGCTTTGTGTTAACTTGGATTGTCGTTGCAAAATCCTATTATTTTTGACCTGACTGACCTATTAGCTTTCTTTCTAACTACTTATTTCGCAGCTCTTATAGTGAGAATCATAGTGAAATTCATAGTGTTTTCTAGATCTAATAAATTAATAAAAATACATTTTTGGTAAGTATAAATTTTATTCGATAGTGATAAAAACTCTGTATATAATCTCAACATTTTTCTATTTCACGCTAAAAACGGGGTAGGTATAGAAAATTTACAAGTCAAGTCAAGTGATATCTACAGGTGGAAAACCTGAATTCGAAATATGGCGTCCTGAGTGGCGGAACTCAACGCCACACTTTATCTTCTAAGAGCGGAGAAATGAAAATTAATCATAAAATAAGTCCATTCTCCTTAGTGGGAAACGAACCCGCAACCATCAAGTTTACAGTCAAAGGATTTTTTTAATTGTATACTTTTTATTATAATACCATATATGCAAATTATTTATCAAGCGAAACAGAAGCAATTATCTTTTAACAGGCGAAGGTACCTTCTGTACTCTCAACTAGAATACTAGCTTTAATTCATCCATTTTGAAAGACTAGAACATGCGACAAAGCCTTTTATAAGCTTTTGTGAAAAAGCTGACAGATTTGACAATTGAGTCTATTGGCAAGCTTTTAAGGCCAGTCAAAAGAAAGGTTTTGACTCTTCGTTATTACTGAATATTGATAGGTGTTTTAGACATTATTTTCTGAAAAATACTTTTGTTTTGTTTTATTATATTCGTTACAGTATAAATTCAAGATCGAAAAAATCAAATTGTTTATGTTTTGAAGTTTAAAACCATATGGAATGAAATATGTGTGTACTCGAATAATCACGTGTTCGATACTCACTTAGAGAATGATTATATTTTAATTGTATCCGTTGTTCAGGGTAACAAAGCGCGGCGGTTGGTTCCGCCTTTGACCACGTAATATTTCTAAAATGGGCGAAAAGCAAAGAACAGAAAGTTCTCTATAGTAGAGGTTAGGTCAAATTTAACATCTTAGAAATAAATACACTGACAATTTAACACATAAGCTGTATTTTTATATACTGTATATGTCGAAAATTATACAGAATAAATATTTAAAATAAATGAGTAGAGCCGCTGACCACCATTTGGTCATTGGATCCACCTTTGTTTGTAAGCACACAAATAATAATATAGCAAGGTAGATGTTAAATAATAAACGGAAGCATAATTTTAAATTTTAATAATTTAAATAATTATAAGCATAAATATTGAATCATCAAAATTAATAACTAAACAGCAAATATTACAGGATTTTTAATAAAACAAGTCAAACATATTTTAAGAAAACATATAAAAATTTGAACGCAGCGGGATTCGAACCCGCGCTTCTTCGGAAACCAAGAGTCCAAGAGGCGCTGTTTCGATATTTTTTACGTTTTCTAAAAATATGTTTTTCAATTTCCTAAATGTGTTATTAGCACTTCAAAAAAAATGTTAAATACTAGTAATACCTTTTAAATAACTATTATTTTATGAAGCCAATATGAATTTTACTTATGTTTCTTTCCCAGCGATCGTCGAATTATGTCCTCCGACACAAATACAATTATTTTTCACATAATCAATCACTTCGCTATTTGCAACAATTTGTTTGTATTTTTAATTGAATTTTGAAATAAATTCAAATAAAAAATAATCTTTTAATTGCCTTAATAAATAATTCTAGTTAATTTTTATTTAAACACTCGAATCTTATTTACTAATAATGATATTGTTATTAGCGTACAAACATTATCTATGGATTTGTCAAGTGATGACTTCTTAATACTTTTATTTTTCTTAATACTTTTATTTTTCTTAATACTTTTATTTTTTTTTTCTTAATACTTTTATTTTTCTTAATACTTTTATTTTTCTTAATATTTTTATTTTATTTCTCTTAATATTTTTATTTTTGTTTTCCTTATTATTTTTATTTTTCTTAATATTTTAGGAACACAAATTGAATTTATTTAAAATAAAATCAGTATTACTTATTATTTTAATAATAATTAATGTTAATTAAACTATAACCGCGGCGACATATAAAATATACGAGTTACATTTTTATATATTGTCATAGTTATGTATAAAAAAGTTTCCAACGAAAAAGACTAAATTTCTGTCTCCGCAGCTTGTTTTGCTCAAAAGAATACTCGTTAGTGTTATATAAGAGAAATGGGTAAAGAGAAAATTTTAACAATATAATAATTTAACCAAAAAGTGTAGTACTTTTCTTATGCTTTTGAATTTTGGATATTTTATGATATACATGTATATATACATATATGTAGATACCTTATAGTTTTATAAATACTAGTTTTTTGCTTCGGTTCTGCTTAAGCCATTGTGAGGTATTAACTTTAGTGGACCAGTGGTAAGTTATTTAACGTTTAAAAAATAAAGAAGTTACACTTCTTATTTCAAATGATATTATTTTACTTTAATACATACATACAAACGTCTGTAAACTAAACAACCACACAGATTCATTTAATTATATTACTAATATTCATGTTTGAATATATTTAAATCAATACAGAAAGTACTATACATATAGTAAGGAAATACTTAATATTATTGTAAGTGTTTTAACACTTTGTTCTCTCTACCCTTTTCATAAAAAAGAGAAAAAACAAATTACTTTACCGAGTGATAAAGGATTAAATTACCGGTAATTACAAATCTGGAAGGGAACCTCCTTTCTACGTATATGTACGTGCTCTTAAGTATCGCTGTCATCTGCACCCGGTTCTTGGCTCGACAGTAAAAGGATAGACTCTAAAACGAGTTATAGTGCTATTGTTACAGTTTAAGTTTTACAAATAAAATGTTTGTACCGGAGTGAATATGTGAAAATAATTTAAATATAATCCCTTTTTTGTTGTGGGTTCTGGCTGTGGGTTCGATTCCCGCTCAGTAGAATGGACGTAATGTAGTTATTTTCATTTCTTCGCTCTGGTGTACGAGACAAAGCACGGCGTTGAGTTTCGCGACTCAACTCAAAAGTGGAGAGCAGAGTGTCTTGACATTAGGTTCTCTCTGACTACCCTGCTATGCGGGAAAAAGTGTAAAGCTCAAAACAAATATATATGTGTGTGTGTGTGTGTGTATATGTGTTCTTATAATATTACTACGTTTATAATTAAACAGCAAATTGAATACTAAATATACCTTAACATACGAACGTGACATACATAAGTATACGTCCATTTTTCGTATACTAGACAGGCATGTTCAAACAGGAAGTAAGATTGAGCTTGGTCAACGTCACGTTTTATTCTAATGATCTCATATAAATTGACCCTTACGCAAGCTGCAGTAGGCAGTTACATAATACTATGGCCCATTTGTTGAAATGCTTCAGTTATTCTGTTCATTCGAGACGTTATTACCTTTGTAAGAAGATATATTTTGCAATATGGAAATTCTATTGGTGTATGTATGTTTATTGTATTTTTTTAACTCCAGGCTTTTTCTGCATAATAAGGGCAAAGAAAATATAGTATCACAACAACTAGAGAGTTAGAGACGTTACATGAAATAAAAATAATTGTAATCTTTCCCCCAAGTGAGAATCAAGTCCACACTCAATCTGATGGCTTTCTGAATACCCTAAACAAAAAGCTTTTATTTTCTTCTTAAGTAAGTCTTTAAATTTAAAAACAACACCGAAATTCAACTATCGTAGTTGCTCGATATTTTCCAGATGCTAATATATTCGTCGCTTTCAATCTCTCTCGGTTGCCTATTTGCACAATTCAATTGCTCCCATGTAACGGAACACGGACAAGATAGTATTATGCAAAGTCTTGTCCCACCCTGGACATTTATTCTAGTAAAGTAATTTTACAAGTATGAGGGTTTTGGGAAACCTTCGTTTATGTATATTATGAGTATAGTATTATTTAGTTATTTTATATAGTGACGAATTGTATGCGTGGTCTACGGAACGTAACCCTCCCGGTATTTTCCCGTTAATTTTTTAATACTAGAAATAGGGTTAAACTTACCGCGCCTGTAACTCGATTGCATAGAACCCGTAATTCTTTTTGGGACAATGTGTACACATTGGGACTTTACAATAGGATCCCAGAAAACGTCCGAAAATGCTCTGACACAATTTTAAAAAGTTGCGAAAATACGTTTGTGTGTTAAAGGTTATAACCTAATTAACGATTTCATAAATGATAACACGCCTTGGGAATAAAATGCTTGCTCCAGACTATTTGAAAGGTATCGTTGTCACTAATAAATCTGTGAATTATTGTATTGGAAAAAAAATAAATAAATAGAAGTGCCGCTGAGTTTCTTGCGCTGGTTCTTCTCAGGTCTGAAGCATTAACTTTAATGAACCGGTGGTAAATTGTATGACGTTAAAAAATGAAGAATGTAACTTCTTTTTTTGAATAAAAATATTTGACGTTGACTTGTTACCATAGAAAAATGGAAAAATTCTCTCCTAATGATCCTTTACACTCTTTGAGGAACCTATATGCTAAATTTTAGTTTTCTATACGCATTAGTTATGGCTATGTGTTGTCTGTCAGTCATTCAGTATTTAAGATTTAATTTTGTTAAGAAAATTAGAATTTATGTAAAAAATTATAATATCAAAACTTTGTACAAGCATTCTTTCCTTAGATAAGTTCTACAGATAAAATTTAATAAATTTACACGTCTGTTTTTTATTTAAGTATACATAAATTTTGGATCGTATATATATATCGGTAATCTCATATACAACTCATAAAAAGGCGTAGATGGCAGTAACTTGTGTCTGTTCTTGTATTTAAATAAGATTTATGGCCTTGAATTATAATCCATAACTTGATTTGTACTCTAGGGATCATTTTGCAGCTACATAAAAAATATTTGTATATTTTCAATACGGCGATTTTCAATATATTATTTAAAAACTTATCAGAAAATGTATGTATAATATATAAATATATATATATATATATATTGGTTCTACCATAGTGCAACGGGACAGCGTCTAACTGTCAACGCAATGATTGCGACTTCGAACCCCATTTGAAGTAATGATTATATTTCAATTGTTATCATTTTACCGCTCTGGATAAGAAAAAACGGAGCATTTAGTTCTGCTATAAAACACGCAGTGCCTCGAATTAAAGCAGAAAGTAAAGAACTGAGTGACTTGTCATTTCTTTTTATTTGGATACCGGAAAGAGCCCAGTGTCCTGTCTTCCTATCAATACGGAAACGCTAATATCGCTAATATTTATCATGTAAAAAAATACGTGAAGCGTTACACAAATTTATTTCATAAAGTAAATTGTAATAATAAGTTACGAAGAAAATTAATATCATACAATACGGCGGTTATGAAATTTTCTACGTGTAAAGCTAAAATTTTTGCACCTCTCATTTCGTTGCCTAAATTGAATGGGTGAATATATAAGAGGCATAAGTGTCGCTGAAAAAGAAAATGAATGTATACTGCGAAAAGTTTAATATTTATCCTTGCAATATGCACAAAATTGTATATATAACATAAAAATCACTTATAGCCTCGTGTAAGTTATATTAATATTATGTCAAAATGAAGAAAAAGCCATTGCCGGTACAATTGAAGAAGCGTCATTTTTTTTAATGTAGACTATTTTTGTAGAGTTGGCACAGACAACTTAATTTAAGGTTATAGTGTACTTTATTTTGCCTACTTAAGAATCAAAGATTTACAGACTACATATGATTTATAATTAATCATCAATTTATTGTTTTAAAAATTCAATGACGAAAAAGAAGGAAGGAAAATGAAAAATACATATTTAGAAAACGTATAAAAATTTGAATGCAGCGGGATTTGAACCCGCGCCTCTTGAAGACCGTTTAAGTGTTCCGACCGTTCTATGTGTTTTCAATTTCCTTAGTGTGCGAATAACATTTTAAAAAAGCGTTAAAAAAGGGAAGGAATGGTTTAATTATTCTATTAAAAATTGAAAAAGATGTTATATATGGTTGAATCGTAAATCAACAACCATATTATTAAATTAATACGTGAAGAAAAATCTTTTGACGCCTTTTGTGTAAATTATTCAGACAGAGGAGGAGGAGAAGAGGCAGGACTATGAAATTTGACATACTCAAGTACGTCAGTTTATATAAATGGAAAAAAAGTATAGAAGGCCAATATATATAATAATATTGCGTTAGAAATACAAAAAAAAACAAATATTACACATACTACGTGTATGTACTAGCGTACACTTATATAAACTTATATAACATAATATATACCATGATTCGTAAAGAAACGTTACAGAGAGTAGAGAATATAGTGACTTAATACTAGATTATTCCCGCCTACATGATATAAAGCACAAAAAGGACTCCTAAAAATATATTTTCTTAATAAAAAGTACTAAAGAAATCTTGTAAGGTGAAAGTTTATATGTCGCCTAAAACTTCCATTGAATTGGAAACATCCAAACCTGTTAATATTTGATCACATTACCAGGTCCGGTCCCCTACGGTACGATCACCTTCCGTGGCTCTTTGTACCGAAAATAGATAATGATGGGTAAATAAAATAATTCCGTAAATTCACTAGCTTACATTAAGTAAGGAACAATATTCATTATATAGCTATTTTGTATATCCATTAGATGTCGGCGTGACATACTCAGACAGCATTTGACTGGACACGTGATTGGTTGTTAGTTCGATTCCCATACGAGGAATTATTATAATTATATAAATTATTTCATTTCCCTGCTTTTGCAAGACTTGGTGTCACTTCACACGCAATATCCTGACAGTAGGTTATCTCTGAAGCTGTAACAAATTAATGTGTATATATGTTTCGTCCATCTGGTTAAATAAGATTACTAGACAGTATTTGATTCCGCCACCATGCTAACAACATCTATAAGCTTCACTCTGTTTCCCGCAAAGCAGGGTCGTCAGAGACAACCTAGTGTCAAGACACTCCGTTCTCCACTTTCAGGTCGAAACTGAGACATTGTATATTGAGTGGTGAAACTCAACACCGCGCTTTGTCTTTGGTACCAGAGCGGAGAAAACAAAATCATTTTTTTATAATCATTCCACCGAGTGTGAATCGAACCCACAACCAATTTACAGCGTTTACAGTCTGACGCTATTCCACTGCACCACGATAACCTCAATATCTATAACTTGGTACAAAAAGCTGTTTTACATTTTCTTCTACTTTTTCCGCATACTTTTTTTATATTCATGTTTAAAATCAATACATTACGTTACAATTACAATAAAGTACAAGTAAATTTTGTGTTCATTTTGCTATTTTTTTATGCTATGCAATTTACTAACAAGATGTTTTTGTTCCAGGTAGCGAATCTCAAAGTGGAGGATGCTGGCAACTACACCTGTGCCCTAGAAGCGCCTATCACTATGAAGTCAGTGGCTAGAGTTCACGTGTTACAAGGTTTGAATTATTTTTTATATAATGTATGTAAGTGTAACTTAATATAAAAGTTATAACTTTAGTTATTGCGGCGTTATGTACCGTAACTCAACATGCAATGTCTAGAATTCAGACGTAAAATGGAGAACGGAATGTATTGACACTTTATTCTCTGCCTAGTTAGGCAGAGAGCAAAAAGTGAGAGGATATGTGAGAAAAAATGTGAAGTTCGATATTGTGGCAAAGACTGAATTTGATTAAAACAATCATGTATTCAATATGGATTCACAGTGCAGGTGCCGGGCCCATTGCATTACATAAAGAGAAGCTTGGAGCAGTGTCTGGGTCTTGCAACCCAAGTATAGCCTTGGTTCGCAAGTCCCAGGGGCCGCTAGCACTACCGAACTTCTCTTTACCTAATCTTTATTGTTTAAAGTTCAATAATATACTATCATATAGACTTGAGATAATAAAGGTGTATTAGCATAACTAAATATAATAAGTTACTGACTGAGTTATATTATCACCAGTCGATCTGACGTCAAAAAACTTCAAGGAACAGTTCAAACGGGCATTAGATAACTGTTGAGTCACAAACTTGAAGCGAAAGTGGTTCAAAAACAAATCCTGTGGAACCCAAGCTACTGATAGCTGTTTTAGTTGAAAATATCTCAACAAATTACTAGCTTTTATTAAGGTTTCACTTGTGCGGTTTTAATTAACGCATTGTCGGCTTTCCGATTAAGCTGAAATTTTGGTATATTTAGTTCCGATGATAATACAATTATGCATAATTTATGTCGTCGTTGTTATAGTAAAATATCGGAAGTAATCCGTTTTTTTTTAAAATTAACAGGTAAAGGCCTTCGTTTGAAAATATTATTTTTTTAAATTTACCACACTAAAACTGTCACTATATGATGGAGAAATATCTTCTTTCTTTACATTTTATTACTATTAACAAAAAAAAATCCCATCTTCACGCTGTTTAAAAGACTCCACTTCTCGCCCTAAGTCCAAACATTGCTTGTTGAGTTGCGAAATTTACCGACACGCTTTGACGTACGACGTATTTTGCAAAAATTTAAATATAATTATTCCTCGAGTGGAAATCGAACCCACAACCATTGCGTTTACACACAGACGCTGTCCCACTTCGCCACGAAGGCTTACAGTGCAATTTCAGCCCCACAATGTTATTTATTTATCCACTTTGTGAATAAATTACAATACATCATTTGTATACCAAGAATCAACAATTTCATAGGAAACGGTTCAAATCTGCGCGTTATTTAAATGAGGACGATATGAATTTCATGAGGCTCGTTACAATCTGGCATATCTGGGATACATTTAAAAGTGTTCGTGTAATGGATACTTAAACGTTCGCAGTTTTATTATTTTAATTGTTGTTTATAGATTCACCTATATCGTTATCTTCCTCGTTATTTTTGTGAATGCCCAGTTCTCATTATTATACATTCACTGTGAAATGCTTTTAAATTAAATTAAAACTTAAGAAAGAATTTTATTACAAAAGTCTTAATTAATTTTTATATGATATATGATAAAATCATGTTAGATTTAGATTTTACTGTTTTTGAGTATCACAATATATACACTTATTAATGTTTTTATTTGTAAACTATATTAATTTACACCATTTGGTTTAAATAGCGTCAATTAGAGCGCCTTTCCGTTAAGTCATCTTTTTATATCCCCAGTTATCAGGTAAAAAATGGTAAAAGCACTAAAATTAAACTATCTTATTTTCGTTTATTAATTTGTTATACATATACATACTAGCGACGCCCTCCTGGCTTAGCATGCGTAAATCTCACGACTAAACAATTTTATTAAAATTTGTAATTTAAACGGTTGTTACTTTTTTATTTATAAACCAATTGAAATGAAATAAACACAAAATGTTAAGGGACGTTTACAAAAATACAATAGTGAAAAATGTATTTCAATATGTTTAGCCGTTTCTTAAATAAGTGTGCACAATCACACAGACAAATTACTAAATAGACAAACAAAAAAGAAAATTATAAATATATTTTTTGGGTTCTATTATAGTACATTGATAAAATAAAATGTATATTTTTCCATATATCTTGCATGTACAGACTGCGATCAGTGACATCTTTGTTACGTACAGTTACATATAGGTAATAAGGTAATAAGTATAGTTAGGTATAGGGAATAAAGATATGAAATGACAAATGAAGCAACTACTCCATATAAACCATCTTAATTCTCATCTTATGACATGTCAAAGGAACATATGCAGGTACATATGCTTCGCTAACTACTAGAGTTAATATTTCATTATAATAATTTGCATCAATAATAATTTATGTCTTCTATAATTTCCTACGGTTTAATAGTTAATATAACTGTATTATACCTAATAAATGTATACACTGAAGGATATATTTTAGTACTAGCGACGTGCTCGCGGCTTCACCCGCGTGAACTACAGCTGTTTCGTATTTTCGGTGGACGAAAAAAGTAGCCTGTTTGTCCTTTTAATAGCTGTATATAAAATGTCATCACAATCGGTTCAGCGGTTTGGCCGTGCTGACGTCACTGACAAACAGAGTTTCTTTAGCATTTATAATATTGGTATGCATAGATCAGTATTGGTATGGACAGTGTCAGCGATTGAGTGTAAGTGCTAATGGTCGTGGATTCGATCCTCAATCACGGTGGAATGATTATACTTAAATTATTTTAATTTTTCGCTGTAGTAAGACACCGCGATGTAGTTACCCGCCACCCAATGCAATGTCCCGAGTTTGTACCTTTAACATTCTGTTATTTCAGCTCTGTTATAAAATGCGTTAGTTGTTATAAACCAATCAAAATATTGAAAGATATTTTACTGATTAATATAGCATCGATTTTTTGTTTAGTATGCATCTAAGCTAACGGCAAACGGAGAATAGTGATTTAGAAATATATGAAAATCTAAATTGCTGTAGGTACGGTAGTATAGAAAGCTTACGCGAGACTTAGTGAAGTGACGGGTACCTCCAGTTTACTACTTGGGAAGTAATTATTATTTATTATTGAGCAAAGATTTTTATTCTTTAAACGCATACCCATTAGCATACAGGCACATGGGCCGTTCCCTTTTTTCCTTATTACTTTTTGTTTTATTTTTATCGTTAACTTTATTTACATAAATGGTTACTCAGAACTAAAGGTAGGTAATCTTTAAGCTAGATTTTTTCTATTTTACTCTATAGTATTATTAATAATCTATATATATATATAGATTTATAGAAGTTTGTAATATATAAGAATACCTAATAAATAACAAAATGAAAGCTACTGGTAAAAGGCAGACATTTTCGTAAACGAATTTACATTTGCTTATTAAACTGAGTCATAAAATCTGAGGACACGGGACATTAATTTTCGATCCCTGTAATGGCAAAATGAATGTATTTTTATATAAAGCTTTTATTTTAAGCTCGTATTCCGGTTTTTTTTTTGTATTGTGTAACTTGTAACTTTTAAGTAGAGAAATATAATGAATAATATAAAAAATATAACAGTATAAAAATTTTACACTATTTTTGTGTCTCTAAATTATATAATAACATAAAATAAATCTATAATATAATAAAATAAACTTAGTCTGGCCATAAATACTACTAAACAAAATATTACTTTTGAATTTGGATTAAACTGTCATTTTTATATTATTGTTTTCTTATTTTCGCGCCAATATATTGTAAAATATTTTGTGATATTAAAATAGAGTGGGGTGATTAAGAGAACCATATCGCTGTGAATGCATTACATAAAGTAGGTATGGTGCCAAATACAATTTTAAAATCCTCCATACGCTTGTTGCGTTTGTGTACTGGGCTAATGATAGGTTTGAAACCTCCTCTGTTTGTGACAGAAAGAGTTCTGGCCATCCACGTAGTGTTGGTACGAAAAAGGCCATCAAAATCAGTAAGGGAAAGAATTCGAAGAAATCCTGTCCGAAAGCAATAGATTTTATTTTGGTTGATGAAGATACCACCTAGAACAGTGGTGGTAATTTTTTTGACTGATAATTTAAAAACGAATGGGGTCGTACAATCAAAATAACTACTAAAGCGGGATGGCGCAAAGGGATGTCACAGAAAAAAATTGTTTACGGATGAGAAATTCATTACAATTGAGCAATGTTTTAAGAAACTAAGTGACCATGTTTATACTGAAAGCTCTAAATTCCCAATTAGTCAACAGAGTACAACGTGGGTGTTATCTGACTTTAGAGCTGATTTCGTGGGATGTTAGCTATGCAGGAGTAACTGTGCCTTATTTCTGGGAAAAAAGTATCCAAAACATCGGTAAAAGTGTATGAAGATACCATTATTGAGAAGGTAGTTAAGCCCCTTAATAAAACCATGTTCAATAACCAAGAATGGTCCATTCAGCAAGGCTCGGTGCCGGGTCATAAAGCTCGATCTACCCAATCTTGGTTAGAAACGAACGATATGGACATCGGAACTAAAGTCTGGCCGTCTAGATCTAGTCCGGATCTTAATCCACTGGATTATGAGTTATAGACAGTTTTAGAGTAGGCGGCTTGCTCTAAATTTCATGATAATTTGGAGTCCCTAGAACAATCCAAACGATTGACAGTGAATAAGTTTCCCATAGAAATAGTGCGGGCTGCTATTGATGGTAACTGGCCTAACAATATTTATGGGAAGACTGAGTATAATATTATAGTAACTTATTGACTAAGTAGAGATATTTTTATATACATGGAAGATATATAAAAATATATCTTCCATCCGTATTATTGAGATGATTTTGAATTTTGTTTTCTGTTTGTCTGTTTGTACGTGCGTTTGTGCACGCTATTCTCAGAAACAGCTTAACAGATTTTAATGCAGATTTAATGCGTATTTTAGTGAACTTCCCTTAACATTTAGTGTGATTTAATTTCAATAGGTTCATAAATAAAAAAGTAACAACCATTTCAATTATTCATTTAACCAAAGTTTGTGAATAAGTGCGGTCGCGGGCGAGTGAAAACACGAAATAGTTTAGTCGTGTAGTTTAGGCAGGCGGAGCCGCAGGCAGGTGACTAGTATGAAATAAAATGAGTTTAATTTGTAGCTTCACCTTGATAATAGGTTCTCTCTAACTACCCTGCAAAAAGGGTGAAGCTGAAAGAAAAAAAATCTATATAAAGCTCTTACTCGCTGATAGACGGACAGACAAAGTACAGTTGAAACTATTGGACGTAAAAAGCGGAAATTTGGTATGTAGGTTACTCGGGGTGTACAGGTAGGAAATTATTTTTCAAATTTGTACGGAAAATAACAAAATTGCCAGATACGTTTCACAATCCAAACTATGAAAGATCGAAATGAAAATTTGATGACGGGCATATTTTCCACGAAAACGAACGAAAACTATTTTGCAGGAAATAACTAGTACTGTCTGTATATATGCAAGTAACAGTATGAATTTTGCAATATTAATATATTTTAAGACTGACTTCATCTAAATAATACAATTAAAACCCAACTATAATAGCATTTAGTGAATACAAGTGAAGTTTAGAGCGGAAGATAAGATAAATTTGATATTAATTCCTTTACATGCGAATATGATGCTGTTAATAAATATATAATTGAATCAGTTGGGTAGAACTCGATGGTTGTGAGTTCAATCCCCATTCGGGGAATCGAACACGCACTGATAAGATAAAATGCGGGATCGAGGTACGCCACTCATCGGGTAATTCGAATTCTGGCGCAATACGGTGGACGCTATGCGGCAAAAGCGTAAAACTGTAAAAAGTGTATATACATACATAAACTCTCTATACATATAATAAAAATGTAACTTATCGATGTCCTGTACATGGAAGATATGTGATAAATGAAGATATATGAATGGATCATAAATAAAAAATTACGACCATGTAAATTATAAATTTAAAGCAGTTTCTGATTTAAGTGAGAACGCGTTCGGGCGAAATAGTTTAGCCGTGTAGTTTACGCAGGTGACGCCGCGAGCGGGTCGCTAGTGTATAATATGTATATAATATCTTAATTATATTTATATTTACGAGTACCTATAACGATTGTTTATATATTGTCAGTCGCTTATAGGATTCGAGACTGATTTGAGACCAGCTTTATTTATTTAAATTATTGTATAATGTTTTGGACCCCCCGTTTTTATATACACACAACCAAGCAAAATGTACATTTATTTTGATTAACTGAGCCTGCAAATAGATTCTTGTGCCACTGATAATGCTAATATTGTGAAAAGGAATTGATATTTTTTCTTAAATAACATCTAAATTATACCAATTGTTTATTTATTTTACATATATATAAATGCTTTATATTATTGACTTATAAAATATTTTTTAAATTTTATTTTATGGTTTTTATAATTTTATAATTGCTCCACTTTAATTTTTGGTATTGGTTTAGCGGAAACTTTATTGGTTTAAGTGTTATGTAATTTGCCTTATTCGTATGTGTGCAATTTTCTGTATATTTCACAAATATAAATAAAAATACCTACATGTATGACATAATAAATAAATAAACAGGTAACAATAAAATAATATTCTCAATTAATAACGTATTATTTAAAACAATTAATAAAAATTGTTTTATCCTTGCCCCTTGGCCACTCGCTGCTCGCTCGCTTTCAGCTGCGCCAACATCGTGTCACGAATAGACCCATAAACGGACGTAATTAAGAAACAAGAACCCATCACAAATAGCAAATAAAGGCTCAGCATACCTAATGACAGACTGAAAGTCATTAAGAGCAAGTAAACAATGCTAACTAGCCTTCACATTCACAAGAGGCCGGATGACGGTACAGCAGTGAACCGGATGTTAGCCGATTAGAGAGCTGGAACAGAGGAACTAAATGAAGATTTTAGAATTGAAGGCTTTAGGCTAAATTGAATTTGTATTTGTACCTTATTTTGTAAAGCCTGTAAGTTTTTTATCAACATATCCTACACCTATATAAAGGCGCATTTATTATGTATTCTCAATTGCACTTAAAAACAAATAAGGTAAATACAAAAAAAAACTAGAAATAAAGTCAACAAAATATGGACTTATCTCTTAAAGATATCTCTTTTCCTGCGAACCCGTGGAAGTGGGTAAAAAGCAACATATAATTTATATAGGATGACAATATTGTGCAATATATTTTTTTAAAAAATATATATATATTTTTTATGTTTAAAACATACACATATATATAAATCCATACCGTTTCTTTGCAATGATAAAATGACATCTCAAATCGTTTCCCCTCATTAATTGATATTTAAAACCACTGTAATGAACTCACGACCCTGGTTTACTTTTATAAACAAGTGGTATTTTTTAAAGGAATATAACTATTGAAAAATTCTGCGTTCTTGTAGAAAATGAAACCCTAGACCGCGGCCTCAAATATCAAGCAAAATAAAAAAACTATTATAACGAGATGTCACGTTGTCATCGCAAAGAAGCGATAAATAATATTATTATATATAATATAAATCTATTATAGATATTTTAATGATTAATTTAAAAAATATACTGAAAGGTTTCAAGTAAATTCTCGTTATTCTGGACGTCGTTGCAACATTAGGTTTATCCTACGAATTTAAATGGTATGAATTGTATTTTCATCGGATCCGGATATGTGTAAAAGTTTTTAAGCAAATCAAACGGCAAGAGATTTGGCTAAATAACGTTACAAGATTTTCTTTCATTTAGATACAGATTTACACTTTTTCCCGCATTGCAGGATTGACAGTGAAAACCTACTGTTAAGATATTCCATTTGTAACTTTACGCCGGTATTCGAGACATTGAGTGTTGGGTAGCGGAACTCGACGGCGTGCTTACGTCATCTTGTTCAGAACGAAGGAATGAGAAAAAACTAAAACTCATTGCTCTGAGCACGATCAATTGCATTTGCAGATATTCGTTGTTCCACTGCACCACGATGATTAATGATTCTAGGTGAACTGTCTAGATAATTTGAACTGTCATCGAGTCCTAAAATTTCAACTATTTAATATATTTGCCAATCAATAATTTACGAAAAATATTCATGAAGTACAATATAAAGCCGCTTTAACTTAATATTATTTTTGTTTTCTTTCACAAAACCGAAGTCGATATATACGACTTTTTGTATGTGATACCCTAAGGGACTTGGCAGAAGCAAATACAAACATGTTATTACAATAATATTGAAGAACTTACGAGATTCTGAAAATATGGAGATGTGTATTGAAGTTTTAATAAATTTATTTCTCACTTGACCTTCGTATAGCAGACAATGTCGTTCAGAAGACAAATATGTGTAAATAAGCAACTAAACTTATTAGTAGCTCTATTGACGTGTAAAATTTGTGCAAAATTTGACACATGGCTTTGTGCATAATTTTTATTATAATGTTTTTCTAATGCCATATTATAAAAAATATTGTATAGTAGTTTACTTTCTACACTTCTTCTATTTGTAAAGTTGTAATTACCCAAATTTTGAGCTTCTCCGTCCTTTGAAGGGCCTCGCATAGAAGGGCAGTCAGAGACAACCTAATGTCAAGACACTCCGTTATCCAATTTTCGCCAGAAATAGAAACATTGCGTATTGCGTGGCGGAACTCATCCACGCGGTTTGTCTTTGGCGCCAGAAGATATGAAATGATTCAATAGTACTTAACAAGCTTTTTAACTTTTTAAAAATTAACCCACTATTTTGTCCACAGGTTCAAGTCTCGCTGAGTTACAAAGCGGCGTCAAAACAACAACTAGCTACATGAGCCTGTTATTCACATCATTACTATTCATATTTAGTACCTGCCAAAGCGATATAAGATGACCTATTTAGAAAGAAGACGTTGTAAGAAAGGCTGGATAACGCAAGAATTTCTCTGGGAACAAATTAATATTAATAAATCGCCGTCGCAATACTACGCGACTGTATTTCAGCTTCTCGAAGAGAATATTAGACGGCGTTAAATTTATCGAATGGCTCGTTTAAAGTTTTAATAAATGGGGAAATCATTTGTTTACGTATATATCAACGTTTGGGACATATCGAAAAAAATATTTTTTTTATTTATATGAAAATTAAAAGCGAAAGTCAAAATTTGCGCACTTACAAGTAATAATACTTAATCAATTACCTTTTTTTATGCTTTTATATATTTTGAATGTACATTTTAATCTTATATACATATTTAAAATTTAATGAAACTATATACTCGTATATATTTCGTCGTATATCACAACTCGCTTATTGCTGTGTATGTTACTGTTCGCGTATAATTTCGGTATTCGAAAATACATTTTAGAACCCAACGTTTCTTACATATGACAGTAGTCCGTGGTCACAGGTAGACTCAGTCAGTCAGTCAGTAGACCAAAATTATAGGCGATTAAGCCGGTTAAAATAGTTTCATTTCAAAACACTACTTTTAATACTATGAGTATATATTTGGGCATTTTATACATTTTGCATTTTACGTTTAAGTTAGAGAGAAACTAGTAAAACATTACTCCGTTTTCGCTTCTCACCTAAATATATATAAAGTCAAGAGTCGCACTATCACAGTAAACACCATCTAACCAAAGCAAGAATTCAAAAGTAGTTTAACTAAAACTGTTTTAATTGGATTAATCGCTTATGTTCTGTGATGAAAATGCAAAAATATATAAAAGATAATTGGTCAGACTTTTTAAAATGTATTTTAGTATGCCAAAAATACACGCGTTTAATGTAATTGAAATAATTTAAATTAATGTGTATAAATGCTGGAAGAAAATGATCTTATAAAGTAGAGTGTGAATTAAATTGAGTGAATTAAAAAAGAATAGTTTCTTTCAATGGGAATCGAACCCACAACAAATAACCTTTGCAACTAAGCGCTGTCGCACTGCGCCGCAATGACCTAAAAACGTAAAAATTTTATATCTTATTTCTTAAAAAGTAGCCTGAAACTACACACTCACATACAGTTTTCAAATATATAAAAAACAATAACCAGTAAAAAACTTATATTATTAGATAACGTATAAAAATTTAAAGGCAGCGGTATTCGAACCCGCGGCTCTTGAAAACCGTCCAAGATGACAGAGACTGGCTGCGTTCAAATTTTTATACGTTGTTTAAAAATATTTTTCAATTTCTTAAGTGCGTGATTAACACTTTAAAAATGTTAAAAATAATATCTAGTAAACTTTATATATGAAAATGTTTATTTGCTTGAAAATCTGTTGCATTTTATGCATGAGCTCAATTTGAAATACAAATATGAAAATTTGATATTAAATATTGAATCAATCATCAATTACAAAAGGTTTTTAATTTTCATGTTTGGTAGAACTGAGAATCTTAGTGACTCTATTTTTGTAGTTGCTTTCTCCTTAAATTGAAACGGACATTGTATCTCGTCAAATAAGCTAGAATGAATAAAAATCTTGAATCGTACAAAACTTTGCATTCACATTTGAGAATTTAAAATATTTTAATACTTCTTTCATATAAAGCTTTTAGAATTTTTATATTAAAAATATTTTTTCCATTAGGATTTCAATCAAAACAAAAACAGTAGAAAAGGGTGTCAGTTTAATTAAAACCTAATTCTTTATAGTTTTGTTATCTTTACAGTGATCATTTATTAAATTGTTTCATTTTTCTTCGTGAAATACCCTAATAAGCTTATCTTATTTACAAACAATTAAACATTGAGGACAACCTTTTAAAGAATTACAGGCATTAATCTGTGTAACAAGAAAAATATAATAATATAATTATATTTTACGTTTCGCAAAATTTATTATTCAATTGTAAAAACTGTAAGAGTTATTTTTTTTTGTTTGGTAGCGGAACCTAACAGAGCGTTTGTGTGTTACCTACTAAACTGGATTTTTTTTTTTTTTAAGTATAAAATCCTTAATCTCGTGTAAATTCTTAGGGTTCAAATCCGTAACCTGTACGAATATAGCTTCACAATATCATCATAATATATTTAAAGAGCGATAAGTACGTATATACAATCAGACAGCGTCCGATTCAAATTGTGATTTAAATCATTTTAGCTTACCCACTCTGGGGGTAGTAAAATGACGCAATTTTAGACACATTATTTTAAATCCCACGTTCCCTGCTATGGAATGCCAGGAAACTACTTTTTTATTGTAGTACGTATATAATATAAAAAGTAAAATTTTCCAAAATTTCCAGGTTTATAAAATCTAATTTTCCAGATCAGGATCTACGTATGTAATTATAACGCAACAGTTAATTAGGTTAGTGGGCGTTGTGTAAACACTTAGAACTTTAGTGCCATGAAGTTTCAACGACCGCGACCCCTGTAAATGTTTGCTTTGACGAAATTGTTACTTGTAACAAACTGCCTGTATAATGTGAAAATTCTAATTAAGTATGCAAATTTTGACTTTAACGTTTTATGCATTGATAAACATTATTGGTATACAGCTGTTTTAATTTAAACAAACTATATTAGGTTTGTATATTTACTATCATTTTTAAAAAGGCAATTTACACTTGTATTGTGTAATACGAATATAAGAGCAGAGAGCTGTTTTCCTTATTTTTATAGTAAAACATTGTCTTAGTACTTTATAAAGAAAAGGGAAATTACTCTTAAAAAATATTAGCCATGTGACTATTGTTTATCGTTTAAACTGAAAACTTGCTTATCCAGTTCAAGATCCACAGCATCAGCAACCGTCCTAGGATCTTTGTATATATTGTATATATTATGTATGTACATAGTTATATAAAGTAAAATATACTATCGTTAGCAAGAACTTTTGTAAAAAATATAGCTCTATATAGGGAATAGCTCTTCTTAGTTTAAGAAAACTTTTAAATTACACGCAAGTGAAATTCCACGGACAAATAATATATAGCATGCTTTTAATTTTTTTTATTTCATATTTTTTGTCGCAAATTCCAATGATAATATAATAAGTTATGTACTTTTTTTCAATTTATATCTTTTCGAATAATGCTGCGGAAATCGCTATGTTTTAATATTAAAAATATCATTATATACTCACTTTCCGCCCATAATCGAGATATTGTTTGTTAAGTGGCGGGTTTGTTTCATGAGAGCGGGGATATGAATATAACTCAACTATTAAAATCCCCCGACTTAGTATCGAACCCGTAATCAGAACTATTAGGTGATGACGTCATATCATATCTCTTAGAACATAACCTTTTGTACAACTTTTCAATATCTTACAGATATTACACATATCGTGAATAATATAAATTTGACCACTTTTTAAAACTAATAATTTTACCTGTAGACATAAAAGTAATATTGAAGTAATAAAATTGTGTTGAAATAATTGATATAAAAATTAAATTCAAATAACTAGAAACTACATATCGTATAATTCATTACATTTCAAATAACATTTCAAATGAAATGAAACTTCATTAGTGAATGAAACGAATACATGATGCGTGTTTTAATTTCAGAATAACATATCGGTTTTTTACAGAACGCAAATAAATTTACTTTTAAAAATATCACAAATTTGTAGTGTGCTTTAGAGTTTTTAGAGAATTTTAAGTACAGACTAGTGAAACATATTGAAGAAACTATAGAAACAAGCTGTAACGCGCCACTACGTTTGCATGCAAGTCCTAAGTTACCTTTTAAAATACACGTCATAGTTTTAGGTGTTATCTTCATCTCCCGAGATAAAATCTTTTGCTTGCGAGCAGGAAATTCTTCGAATTCATTCCCTTACTGCTTTGATCGTTTTTCGTACGAACACTACGCGGACTGCCAGAACTTTTTCTGTCGCAATTAGAGGAGGTCTCATTGTGCCTATCAATAGCCCGGTACACAAACATTTGACTGACATCAAGCGTATGGAGGATTTTAAAATTGTATTTGGCACTATTCCTACTTTATGTAATGTAATCACAGCGGTTCGGACCTCTTTGTCACCACACTCCATTTTAATACCGCAAAATATTTTACAATATATTGGCGCGAAAATAAAAAACATAATGATCAATCATATAAAAATAACATATTCCAAAAATATATATATATATATATATTATAACAGAACTAATGACCGGACTGTGCATATAAATATATATATAACGACATTAAAGATGTATATCTTTAATATTCATAGATATAATATCTTTAAAGATTTTTTTTATTTTTTTACTTGATATATAATGAATAACTATTCTCTATTCGACTACAACAAATAACTTGTGTACTACATATGCTTTAAAAATATATTTAATAAATTTTATCCATTAGCTGCAAAAATATATAAATACATTCCATAAATCTAAAAGTAGTGTGTAATGGAAAAATCATTTTATTTTTCATATATATATATATATATATATATATATATATATATAGCTTTGTTTATTCCAAAACTTCGTCAAAATGAAGTTTTGCATGACACGATACACGTATGGGGTAAGCTGGTAACGTTGGAAAAAAACAAAAAATGTTCAAAATAAAATTATTAATAAATATTGAACAATTACTATATAATATCATTAAAAGAATCATTTCATTAGCTTCGTAATCATTATGTTCATCATTATTTATTCATAATCATTAAATATAATGATTATATAAGCGCACATAGTCAAACACTTCAATTAATGTATTGGAACATTTGATTTCCAATTTTACTTTTTAAATTAAAAAAACATTTGTTTTTTTTTAACTGTACTTATGCTATGAATACATTAACTTACTTCGCTTTACCAGGTGTATTGTTTTAAATACTAATATTTTCCGAACTTCGTCAACGCTTAAACGGAAATAAGCTTATGTTTAACTTTTAATAATATTTATGAAGTATTTGTTACATACAATACTAATTGAAATTAACACATTTCTAAGACACTAATAGCTGTCGATTTTAATTTTAAATTACAATAATGCAACTTCTCTACGTTTTATATTATAAAAGTAGAACAATATTGAAATTAAACTTCTAGAATAAGGATTATAGTAATAGTGTATTATAATAAAGTGTTGTTATTATATAGGATATACCTTGTATTATATGTCTTGTTTCGAGCACTATTATATCGCTGTAATATAATGTAAATTTGCACTATATGTTGTAAGTATGAATTTTATATGAATAATTAATATCTTTAAATATATATATATCCTAACATAGTATTAAAATATAGCATTTGCCATGTTTGTATTTTGATTTATAAAAAAATATATCTGAAATCAATATAGGTCCATATATTTAATTATAATATGCTTCCAAAACCATTTCGATATTATCACTAATGTAGACCTAGGTTATTAGCTATTTCGTTCATTTTAAACAGTTTAAAAGAAGAATTTAACATAATGCTAGAACTAAACTACAGGCTCTTGCCAAGACTAGTGTTATAAAATTTGTAATAAACTAAAGATTTTGAAACTTAATTTTTTTATTTACTTTACGTGCCTTGATTTTATATTTAGAAATGTTGTATACATACATACGTGTAATAATTTATTAATTTGTAAAATAAAAAAAATAATTACATATCGGTGCTTTTGTTGACTGTACGTCGTATATAATAATGTTAATAGTAATATTGTGATAAGAATGTTTTTTAATAAAATATTTACAAATGATGTTCTTTTAATACTTTTCTTATGCTAATATTAAATATTAAAAAAAACCGAACCCTAGATAAAAAAATCTGAAGCCTATTTGAGTTTAGTAAAAATATTCAAGAACAAAAAGAAGTTTCATTCAAATTCATCCAATAAGTCAACAATATACATTTTTTTTAAAAATGCTAGGTCGGTATTCTATTACTGTATTTTCATCCTTTATATTTTTTTAGTAAGTTTATTCAATGTACATAAACAATTTTTATTTTCATTTCTCCGCGCTTAAAACGCGGATTTGAGGACTCAACATGCAATACGGCCAGAAACTCTAGAACAGAGACCACTAGATTTAAAAAAAAAAATAACGTAATTGAATTCATATAGCCTACATTTACCACCTATTGTGTACAATGAAACAGTTATACAATACTATACGTCTGTAAAGCACCTTGGTGAATACTTAGACCAGATCTTGTTCAATGCAAATAAATAAAATTAGCCAGTCGACACATTAGGTTCAATCCGACGTCTACGCTCCGTGTTACCTATTTCAACCAAAGTAATTTTAGCAAACTCTACTCCTTGCCATTCCCGATAATGCCAACGCAAGCCATGCTATGCTAGCTATGTCTTTTGCAAGCTATCCTAATTTAAACGAGGACTGTCTGATTTCAAAATCTTGTAATTGAGTTCATATTTAATTTGCGTAAATCTGAACGAGTATCTGAATTCCTTTTGAAGCCCAAGTGGGTCCATATCCACTGTCGCTAGAATCTACATACACTCTCTCTTCTGTAGTGTTTGTTATTTAATCATCATAAATCCTCTTTTATACTCGTACAAGGGAGGTGCCGAATTTCTAGGTACGTACGGGCGAATTTCATACACGCATAACAGACTGAGATCTCTGAGAACCTCTTTCGAACATTCTTTTACCGTGGATGCAACTACATTGTGAAATGATTTGCCACTTAATATTAAACGTGCGAAATCTTTAATACGTTTCTAAAAATTTTTTAATAATCATTATTTAAAAGTTGATCCATCTTAATACGTCATCAAATTACATACAATCTGTAAAATCTCCAATTCTAATATCACAATACTATATTTATTTTAATTGAGTCATTTACTCATATAGCGATATATATTTTATAGGTATTAGGATGTACTCGTAGTACAAAATTTCCAAATCTCCTAACTTTAAGGTTGTCTGGAAGAGATCGCTATTTAGCGATAAGACCGCCTTTTATGCACATATTTATATAAATTTTTCTGTTTTTTTTTAAAATTTTTACTGTGGTGTACAATAAAGTATAAAGAAAAATAAAAAGCCTAACTTTACATAAAATAAATGAAAATACATAAAAATACAACAGAACACTAAAAATAATTTCACACTGACATCGGCTTCTACAATACAATTTTTTTTATGGGAAGTTTCAGTTTTTGATGATAAGGCACTCCCATTACGGCACTTAGTACTGTTATAATGTACATAGATAATAATTATTAAATGAATTACAGTATAGATTGTAAATTATACTATATTGTATATAATAATCAAAGAGAAAATCAATTTGAAATTATTTAACAACGAAAAATTTAAAAAGAAAACCATACATACTGTTTGTATAGTACGCGTAATCTCTCCATAACACTTCACCGCACAATATACTAGTCTGTCACAAGCTGCGCCTAGCTTTAATATTTTTTTTATTTTAGCAGTCTTGTATTTGCATTGCAAAATGACTTTCGCCTGAATAAAACAAGCCAAGAACTAAATTATTATGTAGATTATTTATGTAGATATATATATATACTATATTAGTTACTTACGTCTGTTAGTTTTACACTATAAGCGTGATCTTTTCAAGGTCTAAATGGTATAAAAAATTCGAATATTTTCAAGTTATGTATTTTTTTCTAGAAATTCTAATACTAATTAATAATACTGAGTAATAAAAATATCCAAAGTCTAAGTGGATTAGGGAAATTGTTAAAAAGCTTGTTGTTACTAAGCCGCTGGCTACTGTGGTGTGATTCTATTAGTCATCATCATATATATATATATATATATATATATTTCTACTCACAATGCACGGTCTTTATACATATATCACCGAAACGTCAACCAAAGTTTGACAGACAAAGCTATTGTGAGAGACTGGTGTCCGTACTGGTTAAATACGTGTTTTACAGATCACCAGGCACTCACCCTTAAGGTATATTACATTTTGTAGCTAACAGGAAATATAAAAAGTACATTTTCTGCACATGTTAGCTATTAATTAAAGTGACTTCCCGTCCATGATTTATATAAAATAGAATATTACTGGCTTTAACTAATAAAACTCTCCGCATCTATATTTTTCAGAATTATTGTTGTGATTAGAAGGAGAAAACCGACAAAATGTAGAAAATCCGCTACACGTGTGAACACGTACAATCGTCTCCGCTGGTCGCGGTCGCCTCGCGCCTTTCGCTTTATCGTGGCGTCCATCGATTGTCTTCTTTTATTATTTGTACTGCTCAACTCTCTGAAGCGGTGCGAACTATAAAGATAAGTCAATGTAGGAGGAGGAGGAAATTTAAGCATATTGATTTTGTGAAGTTTGTTGGTTATACTCGTATATAATGTTCAATAATACTTAGTCATTCAGAGAAAAAACAAGTCGATTGAACCAACGTTATTTTTCTGGACTCTACTAGATGTATGTAAATTTCGCCCTCTGTGATATATGTTCGCAATTTCTGTTTTTTAAGACAAAAGTTTTACAATTCCGCTATAACGAAATCTTCATAAACGATGCATACCTATGGGTCATATACTATTTTTTATCGTTTTGTCCCGCACAGCAGAAAGAAGTTAAAAGTAAAAAATAAATAATTGTTCCTCAAAAATTAAACATTTGTAGAAAACGTATAAAAAATTGAAAGCAGCGGGATTTGAATTTTTATACGTTCTGCAAAAGTGATTAAATAACACTTTAAACATATTAAAAGAATATTATTATTCCTCCAAAGAATAAGAATTGAACCCACAAGCAAACACTATTTCGGTCAGACTATCCATACTAATATTATATGCCAATAACTCTGTCTGTCTGTCTGTGACGCCAACGCTGTCAAAACACTGCACTAATAGTGTTGAAATTTTGTGTAGAGCAACTTGAGGACATTGGAATGAACATAGTATATATTTTTTCCCATTTTTTTCTATTTCCAGGATTTTTATGGTGTAAAAGGCCGACGTAAATACGAAACAGCTGTAGTTCACGCAATTGAATCCAAAAACGTCAAATTTTGAAATGAGCTGAAGAGGAAAAATGATAGTGACGCATTCATTCGCCAACTTTTATCTTCGTCTATCTTGTATATTTTGAAAGATATTATAAAATAAAAGTGTTTTTCCTAATAATATACTGTACAGGACTTCAGGACAGAAGGACAGGGTTCTGACCCTGGGTTCTTCCCTGGGTTCAAAATTCAACGCCGCGCCTTGTCTTACCATTTACCATTACCATTTTTACGGAGATATGAAAATAATTGAAATATAATAATAATTCCACCGAGAATTATATATAAATAGATATCACTGAAATATTCTTCAAAACCGCATCACACTATTAAATTCTAAAACAATAAACTAATTGAAAGGCTGCTGTGGGAAAAAGCAATTTTATCAAATATATTCGACAAGGAAAGGTCAACTTTCCGGCTAATGGTTTTAATAAAAACTTATAAAAAGCGTAACTCCTCTCCAGAGGGAAGTCGAGTGAAATACTTCAATGAAGGAATATTTCAATTGTTTCATTACACGTTTGCTTTCGTCTACTCTTATATACATTTAATTTTTCTTACAATTCTTTGACTTCCACTGTATTGTTTATTTTAATAAGGTTTCTTTGCAAAATGAAATGCAGTTTTTTTGTGTCGTTTTCTTATAGTAATTAAAAGGCTTTTTATCTCTTTATAGACGTAATTATATACAATATGGTTGTGGGTTCGATTCCAATTCCAGGGAGTAATATAATTATATTACTTTCATGTCTCGGCTCTGGTAAGAAAAAGTGCGGCGTTGAGTTCTGCCACTCACCATACATTGTCTCAAATTCGTGCAGAGATTAAAAAACAAAGTGTTTTTAACGTCCACTATGGGCTAAAAAGAAGTGAGTCAAAATAGCAGTACTATACTTTCTTACATGTACTAAGAGATTTAAAACATTTTTTAAGTGTTCTTCAGATACTTTGGATATTGAAAAGCATATTTTTTGTAAACGTGTAAAAATTTAAATACCACGTGGGCGCTTGCACTATTTCCAAGAGGCGCGGTTTCAAATCCCGCTGCATACTATTTTTTATACGTCTTCTAAAAATAAGCATTTCTACAAGTATTTCTTTCAACTTAACAATAATTTATCATTTAAATATGGATTTAACTGACTTTCCTCCTAGAATATAAAGAAAATTTATTCAAATTACAATCCGATTTTATTTATAAACGGTTCGCTTTTGACCGTGAGTAATGTACAGCCTTCTGCGTGCCTTGTTATGTCCGACTGCATAAGGACTTACGTGACGAAAATAGAATTGAAAGCGTAGTGTAGCAAAACATTTTCTAGATTTCAGCATATATTCATGACTGATTCATATTTCAGACTTCAGGGATTTAACAGTTACGTAAGTATATTTGAAAGACTAGAGCAATACTTTGGTTGAGTTGGATATGTTGAATTTATTTTTATTCCCGGTTCTTACCAAAAGCACAGACTCGAGCTCCGCTGCTCAAATCCGGAAAAAGCAAACAATGGAGTGTATGGACACTCTAGGTTGCGGAAAAATGTATGAAGGTAAGTAATCTGTATATTAAATGCAAACTGTAGTGATTAGTCCCTCCTTATTCCAATTTCCGTTTACTGATATGTACCGTCAATTGGCTTAACCCAAAGTGACTTAATTTTTTATATGTTTTTTTTTAAAGGTTCGCCAGTAGTTGTTAAAAAAATATTCTTCAAAGGAATAGGGTACAACTGTATTATGGCAAATTTGCCAGTTGATAATAATATAAGTGCTCTTGAAACTAATCCTTAAAAGTTAATATAACCATAGTTCTGATGAAATCAACTATATTGAAACGGAAATATTTTCACGTAAATTCAATGTAAATTTGAATGAACAGAGAGTTTTGACGCTTCTCTCAGATAACCCTGCTCTGCGGGAAAAAGCGAAGATGCTGCAACAAAATATTTTTGACCCAGTATGAGAAATTGTTACACCAGCAATGAGATGGGTTTGCTGGGATGAGGGTGGGAGATACCCAAAACTTCCATGTTATTGAAATTGAAGAACGGAGTGTCTTGATCATAGATTCTTTTTGGCTACCCTGCTATACTGGTATATCATGTATCATGGTATATATATTTCAGTATCAGTGCCCATCGCTCTTTGTTACAAGACGTATAGTTGCTCAATATCACATTAATAGTATTCATAATTCTATTTAATGATTTATTATGGCCTACAAAGTATTTAACTTTGTATTTAACAGTTGTGAATATTGATTTGATATTTGAGTTACACTTAAACTTAGTGAATTGTGGTAAAATGTTAAAACAATGTTAATTATTATTTGAAATAAGTGCAAATGCAACAACTAAAGGAAATTTAAAGTACCCTCACATTATAAGATCAGAAGGAGCTGTTGAGTTGAATAGCCAATACGGTTATTTATATAATAGCCGGTCGGTAGTATGAATCTATAGAATTCATACGAAAGTAATTCGTGGATCAAATCTCTTAAATTTATTAAAGAGTAGTATATATATTTTTTTATTTTCTTTTTGATAATCTATTAATTAAAATGATCAATGAATGTGCAATTTGTAAAGGAAATGTATTGGTGACCCAAAAAAGAATTAAATGTTGTAGATGTCAAGCACACTATAACTTTGAATGCATTTCTTGAAATAACAGCAGTGTAATATCTCGATCACAGTGGATCTGTTCGGCGTGTGCTTCAAGTAAAGTTAACCAAATTTTAAATACACCTAAGGACAAAAAAAATAGTTTGGAAAACAATACACAGCTGGAAAAGTCAACTTCTTTGATATCGAATGAACTGAGAGAAGTAATATCTAGCAAATTAAGTGTCGAATTGAAAAAGATTCGTGAAGAGTTAAATGTTTTACATAATATAAAAGAATCTTTAGACTATTTTCCAAATCTTTACGACAGTGCTAGGCAGGAGTTGGATGAAGCTAAAACTGAAACTGTGAATTTGAAGAAAGACACGAATTGGAATTACGAAGTGTTCTTAACTACCACAGTGGTGTTATTAATTTGGAGAAAGAGAAAGAAGCGAGAGCAAGTAATATAGAATTACACTGTATACCTGGATTTCAAACTGAAAATCTTGCAAATACTGTCGAGCAAATATGTAAAATAGTAAATACAGTGATTACTGAAGGTAGTATTGTTAAATGTACAAGAGTTGCTAAGCAAAATAAAAACTCGTCTCGGCCTCGTACTGTCGTTGTAAAATTTTAATGTCTTCGATTAAATTCGATTTATGGCTGGCGTCATTAGCTACAATGAACAGAACGCTGATAACAAATTGAATACATCACATTTTCAGGGAAAAACCCCCCGTCAAAAGATATTTATTCAGCAGCAAGACTATTTGCTAAGGAAAAACAATATCGTTACATTTGGTCGCGCAACGGTAATATATCTTTTAGAGAAACTGCAGCAAGAGACGTCATATTTGTAAAATCTAAAGACTTTTTAAAAACATTGTAATAACTCATAGTACATATATTATATATTGTTTTTTTTTATAATTTCAAAATTATTTGGTTTTTTGTCATTGAAATTACTTTTTCTTTCTTTTGCTTAAATATTTAGTGATTTAAGAATTTAGTACCAGAACGTGAGGGGTATTAAGACAAAGACAAACTTACCGCTCTATACTTAATGATAACTTTGATGTAATTATCTTTACAGAAACATGGTTTAATAGTAGTATTAATAATAAAGAGTTCATAGACGATAGGTATGTTGTATATAGAAGGGATATAGAATCTAGCAATTCCACAAGAAATAAAGGTGGAGGTGTCCTTATAGCAGTCTTAAATAAAATTAAAAGTTATAGAATGATTGTTTGGGAAACTATCCATCAAGATTTGTGAATTAATTTAGTAATTGGTTCAGCAACAATTTTTATATGCTCGTTATATATTCCATCGCCCCTTAATTATGATTAACTGAAGATCATTATAGAATATGTAGAAAATTACTTATTAAGCAATCCACAACCTTAGTAGTTTGTGCCTTCAATATACCATAATTACATTGGGCATTCGATAGTAAAGTACCTACTTAATGTAAGATGAAAATAATAATTCATCTGTCGGCTCTTTAATTAAAGATTTTATGTCCCTTACAAATTTTCAAAGTTAATAATGTTTTTAGTAAAGCATTGGACTTAATTTTTACAAGTATTGACGATATTAAGGTTTGGTATAGTGGAACTTATATTTATCCCATAGATAAGTATCATCCTCCGTTAGATATAGTAATAAAACTGAAATCTGTAGAATTATTTTTAGAACCGAGTACTTTTAGCAAATTGAAATTCGTGAATGCAGATTATAAAAAATTGAACAAACAAATTCAGAAATTAAACTGGGATGTATTGTTTAATAATTGTAATGATATAGATGATATGGTCACAACGTTCTATTCTCAATTACGTAGAATTATAGAGAACTAAGTACCAAAAAAAACAATATATTAAAACTATAACAATAAATATCCGATCTGGTACTCATATAACCTAAAAAAACATTTAAAAGAAAAAAATATATAGAATGTTATTGAAAAAGTATGGTAATCCTCTTGATGAGATTGATACTCTGGGATAGATGCCAGCACCTTATAGATACAAAAAAGTACATTAATGACTGATTTGTGATCAATTTGCAACCTATTTTTGAAGAATTTTTATAGAATGCGATAGTTCTATTACTAATGTGTCCTGTTTTGATTGTATAGATACGAATAACTCAATTATAACAAATATTAGCATAAGTGAAACTGAAATTTTGAGTATATTGAAATATCTTGATATAAAAAAAGGAGCAGGACCCGATAATATACCTCCATTTTTTGTCAAAAAACTGCATTTGTAATGGTTATAATAAATTAATTGCAATTAAGGTATTATAATGCTGCAACAAGTTACATTAAAACTATCTCATCGCAGAGATATTGCAGATATTTGCTTTTTGCATAAATTAATCTCAGCAAATATAGATTATTCTAAGATTTTAAAAGAACTAAATATTTTTATTCCTAGATCAAATGATAAATGTACAAATTTTTAAAACAAAGTTCTCGAGACCAAATTTGGGCCTATACGTACCACTTAATAGAATGGGAAATCTTTATAATATATTTGCAAAAAAATCTAACCTGGATATATTTAATGACTCGCTACATTCCTATAAAGCTAACTTAAAAAATATATTTTGTAAAGTAAGAAAGCCTTAACCTCAAACCATTAATTTTTTATTTAGCTTAGTTGTATAGAAATTCTGAAAATGTAATTATAAATTAAGTAGTTGTTGATTATTCTTTTATATAAGAATCAGTTATTTTATTGTTTTTTTTAATAATTTTTTTTAAATCATGTATCATTTAAAATAGAAAAAGTTTTTTTTTTATACACACAAGGTGTGAGCAACATTTTTATTTACATGTACAGTTAGCCTGTAAGTGAGACATACTATGTAACAATGAATGTGTAAATGTATTGTACATTAATGTATTCTTAGTGTGTAACCTTGGCTTTCTAAATAAATAAATAAATAAAATTTTATCATTAACGTCATGGTGTTCGTAAGTTCAAAAGTCATTGGGATTTAATAATATATATTACCTATATATGAATTATCACAATGAATGCGGTACATTAGTAAGGGATATAGATACAAAGGAGCTATTTTAACTAAAAAATATGCTAAAGGTGACGTCGAAAAGCTTTGAAAAGAAAAACTAAACAGCTTTAGTTTTACAAGATACACAAAAAAATACAGTACTTCCAGTACTTGGTTTTTAATATAGAAAGTTTATAAGTTGGCTGTGCGCGTGCACGAAATTGCTGTAGGTACTAGTGGCCTCGTTATAATAGACAAAATGAAAATTTTCCCCAACTCTATTTTATTGGCGGTCAAGATATTTGTGTGCCCTAAAAATGAATTTAATTTTTACTTTTTTATTAAAAGTTTAAAATAAAAAAAACTATCTTTATGAGTTGGCAGAGAGAAGCTAGTGTCATGATACTCCGTTATCCGCTTTCTGTTCGAAATCTAGACATTAGATATTGAGTAATGAAATTCAACACCGCGCTGTGAGGTCATCACACCAGAGTGATGTCATCGTTCCCTCGGATAAAATTCTAACCATCGCTTTCCATGTGCTATGGCACATGCACAAAAATTACATCACAATCAGTTTAGCGATTGTACCGTGATGACGTCACAGACTGACAGACGCAGCTATTTTCGCAATATAATATTAGTATGGATAACTAAGAGAACAGGTTCAAATCCTGCTAACTTCGTAAAATAAATAAGTGTATAAAACATTGAAAAGGCTTTAAATAAAGTTTAAAAAATTGAACAACGTTGATTCGTGGTAGCTAAAGTATACATATATGTATATATTTATACCGTTACGAGTTTCAATTACGTAAGTAAAGACTTCCCATTTCAGTTTTATGGTGCATAGAGCATGGTAGGCTAAGATAACCTAGTGTGAAGACTAAAGATACTCCGAGACATTGTGTGTTGAGTGGTCGAACGCAATGTCAAAATAATTTAAATAAAGCGTTTCCTCCAAGTGGAGATCGAACCCACAACTATCACATTTACAATCAGAAGCTCTACCACTGCGCTATTATGTAACACTCCAACACTCTTAAATAACCTTGTTTTTGATTATATTGGACATTAGATTATATTCTTTTTTGAATATAAGTGGTACCTTGAGATTATTCATTGTGGCTCAGTGTGACACCATCTGGACTGTATATGTGATGATTGAGGATTTTATTCCCACTTGCCGAATAATTCTGTTTATTTTTTTTCCTTTCTTTGCTCTGGTCACAAGACAATTAACATATAACAAGGATTGATTGTGAGGCCAAAAGATTACATATAATCCTCATCATCACCAAGTCCCCGGAGCTTAGGGCGATGATTGTATTTAATTTTTTCTCATTCATTCGCTCTGAAAAAAACAAAGCACGGCGTTGTGTTCCGCCGCTCAACAAGCAATGTCTCGGATTCAGGCGTAAAGCAGAGAACGGAGTGTCTTGACACTAGGTTCCAGATAGATCCAGATATGTGGGAAAAAGCGTCGTCAAGTCAAAATTATTTTACTACGACAACCAATTAAAGGGATAATATAATATTTTATTATTTCGTTTTTATATTTCTAAGAACGAAATTATAACTTAATGATGCTATATACAAAGTAAACAACGTCGATTAAGCCATTATTACTTTATAAAAATATAGCAAATAATATTTCAAATATTATATGAACAAAATTCATCTGAATTTAATTGGCCTGCGCAAATGTTGGAAATGACACGATACTTTATTTAGTTTTTCCTCATTTTCCGTTAGTCGTCGAGTTTATTTTTCGCTTGACGTATGGGGAGGGAACTACAAACATTATTACAGAGTGAATCAACAGACACCTTATGACACCCATTTAGATGTGAATCTTAGTTTTGAAATATGATCGTATTATAGTTCGCGTCTAACTATTCAAGCGAAAGTGAATTCGATTCTCGCTCATGGTAATAAATTATCAAAGTATTAATTAATGTCTAATTTTTAAATAAAATAAAAATAATATAGCTGTAGCAAATTGCTCGCTCAATATATGCTTCCGAAATAAGCTGTCAAATTGACAGGCGAGAGGACATCACTAGTGTGTTAGCTATTCAGGTATAAAGTTCATTTGGTTAACTTTAATCACATTACCAATTGATGTACCCTATCTGTACAGGACGCCCTGCAGCATGAAGGACGGATGATCTAAAGAAGGTGGAAGGAGGTGCAATGGATACGAGCTGCTCAGGACCACGGTGCTTGGCGCTCTATGAGGGAGGCCTACGTTCAGCAGAGGGCAGCGATATGAGGATTAGAAAAAATCTACATTATAAGTATTTCGAGAAAAATGCAGTTTAACTGTCTAACCCATACACAACCTTGATTTCATCATCGCACATGCCTATATCAAATATCATTATTCAGATAGATTGGAATCTAGCTAGTAAAAGAGTGGCGTTCAGTTACTCTATTCTGTATACTACACAATGTTTTATATAGATTGACTACGGAGAGTTAATCGGTAGATTGTATTTATTATATATGGAGAGATATTACGTAATCGAGTACTTCAACCCTGCAATTTATTTAATCAATTTTTGTTTACTATCAAAGTATTGTACATTATCACATTGAGTTAACTTATAATCATCGCATTAAGTTAGGCTTCTTGTTTCATTTACAAAATTTATATTTTTTCTTTATTTTCGATGATATCGGTCATCGCGGCGCATTGAGAGACCATCTGAACGCGATTAGTTATGGGTATTTAGAAAAAATATAAAAATTTTAACGCAGAGGGATTTCAGCCGTTCGCTGCGTTCAAATTTTTATACGTTTTCTTTTTCAATTTCCTAAGTGTACGACTAATACTTTAATAAAATGTTAAAAAATAGTTATGGGTTCTTTTCCCACTTGGGGTTATAATTATATTCACTCGAGAACGGAGTGTGTTGGGACTTAGATTTTTCCTTACTATATGACCCTGCTATGCTTGAACAAAACCTGAATTTGTGTACAAAAATATATCGGTAACTTAAATTGGACAATACCTACCTACCTACCTACCCATATTGTAGTTTACCTATTAAAAAATCATTGTATAATGAAAACCAATATCAGTTTCGAAACTGTATATCAATCCAATACTGTGAACTATCATCAAGTTATTGATACATATCTCATATTTTAATACTTACTGTTGGCTACCATCCAACAGCAGAATCACCCAATTTATAACGGGACAGTGAAAAATTGTCCTCATTTAAATTCACCACGCAATAAACACGTGATTTACGTGTAAATTTTCTTAAAGGCTCCCAATTTAGTTTCAAATTGCCTTTTTAATGCCGCAAATTACTAGAAGCCAGCATAGTGTCGACGTACTGTGAAATATGGTTACAAGTATATATTACGCGGCAGTTTATGGAGCGTTAGATAGTGTGTAAGAGGTGCTTTAAAAGCACTATTAAAGGAAGTTTATTCGTTGAAAATATATATTTTTTTCAGCTTCTTGCCTTTTCCAGGTTTTTTCTGACTACCCTGTTATAGAAACAGGTTATTCAGAAAGAACCTATGATATATAGAGCGAACCCACAACCGTTCCCATTTGTTCCCAGTCAGACGTCAGTCCCACTGCGCCACAATGATCTATTCTTTAATATTCCATAAACAATATTATAATAAAAGATCACATTCACTTTCATTGCAAAAAATGTGTAATGATAGATAAGTAGTACAGCAGCTACTGAAGTCTAATTGAATTTAACTTACGCCTAAACAAATTCTCCATAGCACTTAGAAGTTCGGATTTCACTATAAAAATGTTTTACCGTCGGTAGAAAGAAAGGATTTTGTTCTAAGTAACGTAAACTCTTGCATAATTCAAAAACTACTTTCAAGATAACAGACGAAACACTTGCAAGGAAATGGCATTTGAAGAGTATGAATTTTATCGCCCTTCTAGTTACATTTTTCCTTTTTTTTAAACATTTTGAAAGTGTTATTCGCACATTTAGGAAATTTGAAAAAGAGATTTAGAAAACGTATAAAAATTTGAACGCAGCGGGATTTAAAAACCATTGAAGGTTTTGCGTTCAAATTTTTATACGTTTTCTAAAGATACATATTTTTTACATTTTACCTACTAGCGATCCGCTCGGGGCTTCGCTTGCGTAAACTACATGATTAAACTATTAATAATATTTTTTCGGTCGCCCCGTTCTCAAAACACAAACTTTGCTTTCATTTATAATTTAAATGGTAGTAACTTTTTTGCTTATGAACCGATTGAAAGGAAATAACCTTGAAAAGTTAAAGGAAGTTTACCACAAAACAATAGTGAAATAAGTCCAATTGGGTAAGTCATTTCTGAGATAAGCGTGCACAAATAAACAGACAAACAGAAAAAAGACCAACAGAAAAGATAATTAAAAATCATTGTTTTAGGTACTATTATATGCTCCTGTCAACATATATTTTCCTATATCTTCCATGTACAGACAGTTAACAGATCAGTTCGTTTTTATTATATAGATGAATGAATGAGTTTTGTTATGAATGATATTTCTTATAAGCTCTGTTTTTCTTTTATCTCCCTTCTAGTTACAAATTACTTATTTGCCAGTATTTACAGCATTTAGGTTAACCTGTTTATTTGGATTTGTATTTTTTAATACTTGTTATTGTAATCTGGAAAAAATATGTGTATACTATTTTGGTATCAAGATGTATTATCGGATTCTAGACTCTTATTAGATTAACACATAATTAATATAATTGAGAAAGCATACAAAATTGCTGGCTTTCATTTTCAGACAGGAAAATGATTTTAAAGATATACGCACTTTTAGTCTTTTATATAACTCTTATGTTAGATCTTAACTCAGGTATTGCCTTGCATGCCCTGTCCCTGTTGTTATTAAATTATTTCTAAATAATGACTTCAAGAATCAGAAGACTATTTTTGTACTAAAATTAGTTTAATATACATCACCAATACAAATAACTTTTCGCAAAAAAATACGAGCAATGGCAATATATGAAATACTGGTAATGTTTATTAAGGAAAAAAAAACAACTTGAACCAAGTATTTTTCCGCTTTTCATTCACATCGTTATGATCTGTCCCTAGCTATGAATATCTTACAGAGCATTCTCTACCAAAAGATATCTGAGGATTTGTCGAGCTTCCTGCATGAATACTTTGTCATAAGATTACGAGGATTTCGTTTACTCTAGTAACAAAAAATATTATTATTTCATACAACGAATTAAAGTATTGTCTATGTATATTGTAAATGATATTAGAGGTAATGATTTTTTTTCTCGACGGATTATCCGCATCATATGAAGATGCATCATGGCAGAGTGTAACAGGGTCTGATTGTAAATGCATAATTGATCGAGGGTTCGATTTTCACGCGTTGGAATGATTATACAAAAAATACATATTTAGAAAACGTATAAAAATTTAAACGCAGCGAGATTTGAACCCGCGGCTCTTGAAAACCGTTCAAGCGCTTTGACCGCTAAGCCATGCGTTTATGTGTTCTCATGAACATGCGTTCATGTGTATACGTCTTCTAAATATGTCTTTTTCAATTTACTAAGTGTGTGAATAACACTTTAAAAAATATATGGAATGATTATATTTAAAATATTTAATTTGTTTCCCTCGTACATAAGATAAAACGAGACGATGAGTTTCGCCACTTAACGTCGCCACTTAACGCCATTGCGTGTTACGTGGCGTAACTCATCGCCTCATTTCATTCCTTGAACTCGGGCAAAAAGTTTAGAATGGAGTGTTTTGACGCTAGGTTCTCTCTAACTGCCCTGCTATTCGCGAAAAAATATACTGTGAAGGAGAGTTTAGTGATAACCCATTCTATTTACTATTTTCTGTCCTTTTATATTGTGTGTTGAGTTGTGGAATTCGATACCATATAGTGTGGAACTAAATGAGGAATTCAAAAATATGTGCAATATGTAATTTTTTAGTGGGTATCAAACTCATAACTAATAACTATACTCTTCAGTTAGACACTTCCCAAATGCGCCATGCTGGTGTAAAAATATAATATTTCCATTAATGAGACAGCGTCTGATTGGTTGTGGGTTGGATTCTCAATCTGGGAAATGATTATATTTAGATTATTTTCTAACCAAAATAGGTATTTTTTTATTATATATATTTCTTTTGTAAGTTAATCACCCAAATTAGGAAATTGAAAAACATATTTAGAAAACGTATAAAAATGCGTATGGATTAGCGGTCAGAGCGCGAAGACGGTTTCCAAGGGGTGCGGGTTCGAATCCCGCTGCGTTCAAATTTTTATACAATTTCTAAATATATATTTTTTAACTGGTAATTTCCTTTTTCACGTTAAAATAATAACTCGACCTATAGAAAAATATATTCCAAAGCTTTGAACGTAAGTTACGACACAACGCGGAAAACATCGTGTCATGACAGGTTAATTTAACTAATCGCGCCATCAAAAGATTGGATACAAAGAAAATTTGATCAAAAACAGTATAATTGTATGAAATTATGAAACGTTAAAGCTTTTAAGTATTATAATTATTTTTTGTAAGTAAAAAACTTTGTTATTTTATTTTGTTGTATGAAAATCATATCAAATATTGTAGTACTTTTGTAAGTCAATAGAGATGAAATCAAGAGTAAGTTAGTTAAGTAGGAATTTTATTTACCAAAAAATAACAATATCGCATTCGATTTACTATAGTATTGTAACACAACAAAATAGAAGACTCTTTGCCTTGTGACAACTTCATATTCAATATTATTTCTTTATTGGATAGTTATCGCCATTGCAGTATAGCTACAACTTAACGCCTTGTCGTAATGATTATGGGTTCAAATACATATTAACTGATATAGCCTAGTAATAAATTAGCAGACGACTATAATAAAAAAATATTAAGCAGGTCTGATGGTGGCAGTGTATGTTAGCACCTTGATATTTACGAAGAATTTACAAATATGACTTTAGAACGAATTAATAAAAGCAATTAAGGAAATTACATAATGGTCCAATTTCAGGACTTAATTGTAGGCTAGTATTTGATATATTTTTTATTTCTAGTATTTTAAACAAAGCGTGGCGTTGAGTTCCGCCACTCTACATGTCTCGATTTGGGAAAGTGAAAAACGGAGTGTTATCAAGTTATCTTTGAATTCCCTGCCATGCGGAAAAAACCGTTAAGCTGAGAAAAAAATATCTAATCGAGTGCAAGATAAAAAATAAAGTGGAGAAATGAATCAAAATAATATAATTTTGAGTCACAAATTCAGAGTAAGACTAAAAAATGCATTACTCGTATAATAAAATAATTAGGTTAGTATATTAAAGTTAATTTTCATTAATGTTATTTCATTATTCATCAAGACATTTCACTATAATGACAGGTTACAGCATTTTACATCAGTTAAGTCAAAAGCTTGCGTGCTCAAAAAATGTAATAAGCACATTTAGAGGCTTTAGAAAATTAAAAAGTCATATACATTTCCGGTTAACATCCTTTATTTGAAACAAAATGTGTATAATACCTTTAGTAGCTTATAAAAGTGAATTTTAAATATAAGAAACAATAAGAACAAAAGAATTTAAATAGTTTAAAGGGATACTATAAAGGCATTTTTTACGGACGAGACTCAATTGTCACGTCTTAATTAAATAACTGTATTTCTTATTATTTTATTTAATAATATGTTCAAGAAAGCTCTAGAAAAAAATCCATGCTGAGGCTGGCCATAAATACTGTTATAACAAAAAACAAAATATTACTTTTGAATTTGGAATTTGTAATTTTTATATGATTGGTCATTGTGTTTTCTTATTTTCGCTGTGATTTCATTACATAAAGTATGTATGGTGCCGATACAATTTTTGAAATCCTCCATACGCTTGGTAGTCAAATGTTTGTGTATCGGGATATTGATAAGTACAATGAAACCTCCTCTGTTAGTGACAGAAAAAGATATCACAGTCCACGTAGTGTTCGTACGAAAAAGACGATCGGCAGTAAGGGATTTCCCTTTGGAATTTGACGGAACCCTTTCCGAAAGCAAAAGATTTTATCTTGCTAGATGAAGATAGCACCTACAACCATGTCGCGTATTTTAAGAGATGACTTGGGTCATTTTTTAACTGATAATTTAACAAATAATAAGAAAACAAATGTAAAATGAAAACAAACTACTTAAGCGGTACGCAAAAGTAGGTCACAGAAAAGTTGTGTTTACGGGTGGGTTAGTATTTTACATTAAAAAAATTGAGTAATATTTTATTAAACAAAATAACTGATTTTATGCGGAAAGTTCTAATGAAGCTTTCCAATCAGTCACCAGAGTAAAACGTGAATTTTATCAGGCTTCAGACATGGTTTGGTGGGGTGTTAGCTATGAAGGGGTGACTGAGTCATATTTTTGTGAAAAAGTTATCAAAACAACGGCAAGACACCATTCTTGAAAAGGTCGTTGAGTCCTTAACAACACCATGTTCAGTAACCAAGAATTTGCTTTTCAGGAAGACTCGGCGCCGGGTCGTTTAGCTAGACCCAATCTATTATTTTATTTAATTAAAACAAACATTCCGGACTTCATCAGAGCTGAAGACTGGTTGTCATCTTGTCCTGATTTTAATCCACTGGATTATGATTTATGGTCAGTTTTAGAGAGTATGGCGGCTCTAAACGCAATGATAATTTGGATTCCCTAAAACAATCCATACGATTGACAGGGACGATTTTTTCCATAAAAAGAGTGCGTGCTGCTATTGATAACTGGCCTCAACGCTCAACGGACTGTGTTGTAGCCAATGGAGACCATTTCGAATAAGCATTACATACTTTTAATAGTTTCATATTAATGTATTAAACGAACTCACTATAATAGTAATAAATGTAATGTACAATAAAAAAAATGCTTTTCTTTTTTAACATTATTTATGACAAGACTAAGTATACATCGAATTCCATGGTGAACCACCAACTGGTAAAGGATAAGTTTCTATGAAACTTGATTCCGCAAGCTTCCAACAATTGGCCTTTCGATCCGTTTATGACGATTTCAAAAACACGGTAAATTGAAACAAAATGCAATACATGGTAGACGACAATGGGCTCGATAATGAACTAAAACAACTTTGATAAAAGGCCATTATGCCACAGTGGGACAGCGACTGACTGTAAACGAGATTATGGGTTCGATTTCCACTCAGTGAAATAATCATAATTTAATTACTTTTATTTCTCCGTTCTGTTGAACAACCGCTGAGTTCAGATCTGCCACTCAACACGCAATGAATCGATGTCGAGAGGATAGTGGAGAACGGATTGTCGTTGTCTCTAGGTTCTCACTGACTACCCGCTAGGCAGGAAAATGCTTGAAGCTAAAAAAATACCATGTATATAAATTATATAAAATGGTTAATGAAAAATCGAACAATGGTTAAAAAAATTATCATGAGGCAAAATTTTACATATTTCATTTGATTGTTTTTTTAATATTCCATAGTCTGAGCTACCTCCTGTTTGACAGAAATAAACAGTTTGTATGGAAAAATAAATTTCTTCATTTTCCTCATCTTTTAAGCTTTTCTTGGACTTCTACAAATATTTCAATATATAAATAAGCCAAATCGGTCCAGTCATTATTAATGCTTTGTGGGACCAACAGATGTATTACGTTTTTATGTAAGTAGCTATTATTTTTAAATTTATATTAATGTTATATACTACATGTGTTGGCATGAAAATGATAAAAACTGTTGTATACTAGTAAGGTATCGATTCTACTCGTGAGCTCTGAACTCTTGAACTATTGACCAGCTTATGACATATAACTTTTATATGTTTGATAGAAAGTTTAATAGAGTTAGCATTGTTCAGTTACTTGGAGACTTAAAAATATCTATTCTTATAATAAAACTGTAACTAATCGCTATCTGTACTTGAAAAATATATAAGAAAAAATTGAGGAGAATTACAATGGGCGTTTATCAAAGTAATAAAACCCAAAACAATGATTTTTATTGTATTTTCTGTTTGTCTATGCGTTCTTACGCTAATATCAGAAATGGTTAAAACGATTTAAATACAGTTTTGACTCGCTTCATATTTAATTAAACTGTCGTTATCATTTAGTTTCAGTTATTTTATTAAAATCAGTTCATAAATAAAAAAGTTCAACAATTTAAATTTTAAATTTAAGTAAAGTTTTGATTTAAGTGGGAAAGCGGTTGGGAGAAAAAACTAAATAATTATTGTCGTGTAGTTTACGCAGGAGAACCGCGAGTGGGTCGCTTGTACTAAATGTATTCAAAGTTTTGTAACATTTAAATTTATAGGCTACTGTTTTGTGAACTATCGGGTACATAATATTCTTTAATATGCACTCAGAGAAAATACAGAAAACAATTAAATGTGCAAGAGGCGACTTTATCGCTAAAAAACGATCTCTTCCAGGCAACCTTTAAGCATTGGATATAAAGGCTAACAAATGAGTTTAGATGTGAACTATATATAAAGTATACATTATAGAAACAAATAAATATATATTTATATACCACACATATATTATATGTATATTCTCGTAGTCCTATAAGATGATAAAGACGAAACTTCAAGGGCCACACAAGTGTCCGTAGATTAAAGTAGGACTTCGTTCCCTTAACCGTTAGCTTAAGCAAATAAATATGAAATAAAATACGTTATACATCCCCGAACAATAAGCCCATGATTATATGATTTTTATTTCATCGTAGTCTAAAATCAGTATATTTATATAGATATTATCTAGATATATTCTAGAGCTACAGTGTTTTGCGTGATGGATAATCTTTCGATCCTATTCTTTGAGAAAGCTCACGTGGGCTTAAAATTTTGCTTTACAATTTTACACCCTTGTGTATTAAAATAGGTCTGAAAATACAATAGCATGTAATTTTCCTTATATTTCTAAATAAGCTGATTTATAAAAATAAAATATAGCCTTCTATACTCATGAAGGTGTGCGCAGCTAGTCTGATACTAAGCTTCGATACGTTATTGTAAAATTGTATACGTACTGTAGAAATATCGTATATTCAAATACACCTGAGGAATTCTCTTTGAAAATATTGGTTAGCATGGTTTACGATAATATAATAGCAGATACCTAAGTTTATTTACAAAACGATGGTCATTAGATATTTTTATAATGAAACTGTTTTAACCGGATTAACCGCGTATGTTTTGGTATTAAAAATACATTTTGAAGAACCCGACGTTTCGAACACTTTACAGTGGTCCGTAGTCATCACACGTGGTAGACACACGTGGCATTCAGTCAGTTGATACATTATTATATCAAACTACGAAAATGTATGAGATTAATCCAGTGGTAGTTTCATTTTATAAATGTGTAAAAATTGCAAAAATCAAAGACATTTTTATTGTCACTAGATATTTTCTCTGCTAGAAGAGAGGTAAACTGCTTATAAACATAGTATAAAATAAAAATTATACAATTGAATTAATATTATTGATCCTAGTAGATATGCTTTATAATTGTATGATTCGAGTTATATATATTTTCAACTTGACGTGTATTCCCGCATGCCAGGTTGGGAGAACCTAATGACAAGACACTTTGTTCTCCACTTTCCGCCCAAATTCGAGAAGTCCCTTTTGAGAATTAAACTTTTAAATTTGAGTAGCGTTTAAATCCGACCTCTTAAAATTTTATAATATCTAATAATTATATTTCCATGGTTAATAAAAATGTATTGTATGTCTTTATTGGAAGGGTAAGGTAATTCTTATTATTTTGTTGTCATAAATGTGTTCTTGGAATTTTTTTTTTAATTAAAGCTTCGTTAAGTAACTGCGTGGGTAAGTCAAATTAAGTAGGCTAGAATATTTGGAGGTATCTGTGTATTTTGTTGTTTGAGCAGGTCAAATTTCATGTTGAGGAATTTAAATTGTTTTCACCATTGTATTTATATTCTAAACGTGTTCTTAATAGCACTTCGAATATTAATATATTTTTTTAATGTAATATATTAATAAATTAATAATCTAGCGCCAATTGGCCTTTATTAAATAGCAAAGCTTAGTGAAAATTTTCCTACATACGATGCTCACAACAAAATCAAAATTTCCCTTCATTACAGGAATCTTGTATTTTTTTATTATATAGGCAAGGCAAAGAAGCGTTCGGGTTACCTGTTGGTATGTGATCATCGCCGCCCACGACCCCATGTACCACCAGAGGAGCTCCGAGGATAGCATGACTTAGACCATTAGACTAAAACTAGTACGTTAAAACGTTAAAACAAATCTATACATAATATCAAATACAACAATAGTCTGTAAATTTCTTACTTAGCTTCTAAAAGCACAAAAATCTTTACAGTTCAACAGTGTAAAATTATTTTAAGCTCGTCCTATTCACGTGATATGAATTTAAATGAAGACTTCGCAACTTTAGGTTCCGCCTCTTTTAGGTGTTGGAATTGTGCTGTTATATAAATATAAGTACATATAATCATATATAAGGAACTTATTTTGTTTTAGGTTACATTTATTTCCTTCCACACTTTCAGTATGCTGAAATTAAAGACATATCTACCACAGTGTGTTGTTGTAAAGTATCATGTTTTTTGGCTTCGATTTTGGTATAGAAAATATTCGTACTCATAATAAATAATATTTTCAATTATTATATGATTTATCAGATATAAATTGGTTTTATCACAACCAAAAAAGCAGCTTCCCACTTTTTCTTACATAGCAGGTTAGGGAGAAATAACCTGTTGGCAAACGCTGTTCTTGACGGTATTCGCTATCTGATTTCCGAATAATTGAATCTTGAATGGCGGTACTTTAAACCAAGCTTCATCTTACCAGAGCAGGGAACTGAAAGGACCCATCTTCTTCTTTCACCCATCTTACCCACAACTATGACGTTTAAGTTATAAGATCAATATTTTTTTTCTAAACCTCTCCCCATCCACTGCTGAAGGTAGGTCCTCATCGTGCACCAACCATCCCGGTCCTGAGCAGCTCGCATCCGGCCGCTGCCAGCTGCCTTCTTTAAATCGTCTGCCCATCGTTCTGCAGCGCGTCCTACACTACGCTTGCCTAAGCGCGGTCTCCACTCTAACACGTATCGGCTACTTCGGCTGTTGTTGCGTCTGAAGAAATGACCAGCCCAATTCCACTTTAGCGTGCTAATCGTACGCGAAATGTCAGTCACTTTAGTTCTCTAGCGAATGTTTTCGTTTTGAATTCTGTCGGCCAGAGAAATATCAATATAGTTAGTGTGTATACATATATTTGCTTATGTTATGTTATATATCCTATGTTTTGAACATTCTAGTCTGGTCGTAGTCTTGGTCACATAAGCCAATGGCCAAGCCAATTATATCCATTGAAAATCGTTTAGTTGATTTCAATTAAGAAACTCCGTAACGTCGCTGTGACCTCACATTCAATAGTCCATAGTGTCAAACACACAGTCTATTGGATCCTTTGTTGAACTAAAATAAACTGTTACGTACATGATAAGTATATGACTACCCTTGTCAAAATCCCAGCCAATCAATGTCGTACGTCCAGTGTTCAATATAGAGGCCGAAGCAGATGTGATTGACGTTAGCTAGTTCAAATGGTGCAAAAATATATAATGGAATAGATTTTTGGGGCCTAAAAAATAGTGACGGCATTTACGTGTATAAAGCTTGAATTTAACAACATCAATAACCAGAATCACTGAATTATGTATATACTAGCGACCCACTCGTGACTTCGCCTGCGTAAACTAAACTGTAAAATTTTTTCACCACCGCGTTCTTGCTTAAATGACAAACTTTTTTATTTATGAAACAACTGAAACACTAAATGTTAAGGTAAGCTATTTCTGCGATTAGCATGTACAAACGCACAGACAAACAGAAAACCTAATTAAAAGTCATTGCTTTCGGTTCTATTATAAATGTCCCTGACAATATTCTTTTTCATGTATCTTCCATGTACAGAAGCGATCAGTTACACTTTTAATATATGTATCTACTAATATTAAAAATGCGAAAGTATGTCTGTCAACCACCGGCCCGATTTAGATGGAATTCAAAATGCAAATAATTGAAGATCCAGGGTTCAACATAGGCTACTTTTGTTTTGAATTTTTTTTAGTTGAAAAAAATCAATCCCCAAAGGCTTCATCATCGATTTCGATTAATTTTCTCATGCAGATTCTTGATGACACAAGGTCAAACAACAGCTACAATTTTTTTAATAAACCAACTCGTTAGTGACTGAAATATTTTTTTATCACTTAACCGATTGTAATGAACTTTGGTACACATATAGTTGATACCCAGGATTGGTGAATCCATAGGACACTTTATTATTCAGCGTTGAAATATTTAATTAATGTAATATTAAATTTACATACAGAAATATACCTCGAAATAATCCTCAATTAAGGCTGGAGAGTGGAGATATGACATGAGCGAAGGCGGTACAGACACAAGTGCAGTGATGCAGAGGGAGTGTACGTCTCAAGCTACATTTACCCGAGCGCTCAATTATTGATGTACGTACAAAAAATATAAAAAATGAAGATGCGTTCAGATCATTCCATGTAATTTGGTTATTGTACCTTCTTATGGATTTTAATATTTATTTGAAACTTTAATTTGAGGCTTTTTATTATCCTGTTACTATGAACATTATCTATAGACATATACAGATAAAAATTCTAGATCATCTAATGAAAAACCATATAAGCCCAGCTTACTATAACAAATATCAACATTTGCAGTGGACATATGAAAATTTACGGTATATCAAGATATATCAACGTGATAGGCATTTTCTATTGTCATATAACAATTAAATATCTCGAAAATCTGACGCAGTACCATAAAACACCAGCTACACTATAAGAAATAAGTCAATGCATAGTATTAGTAAGCGGGGGCAGAAGCGGGAGAAGACCGATAGCGAGAGTCTGATAAGACAAATGAAGATATTGGAACTCGCCACTCAACATGTCTCGCAAATGGGCGAAAAGTTAAAGGCAAAGAACTTCCTCTCTAACTTCATCTGCATACAATGCTGTATTTGGAAGATGGGATAAGATAATAAAAATAATGGCAAAACAATGGCAATGTGCTTAGTAGAATGATGTATGATAATACTTTTTTAGATTCTACGATATTTATATTATTTTAAGCTATTAGCAACTATTTCAAACAGATTAATTAAGTGTTAGATTGTATTAAGTAAACATTTTTTGATCAAACTGTAAAATTTATGATTGTACATCCACTGTCCGTATTCGCAGCCTTGCCTGATTCATTTAGTATACGTGATATGGGTCTAATTCCTACTAACACATGTAAATTTACTTATAATTCAATTATATATGACTACAACATCGTTTTGAACTAAACAAGGCTTTATAGAAGCTTATATACTTTTTGTACATAAAAGTAACAAAAACAAGTATTTTTGTTGTAAGACTTTATTGAAAAGAATAAGTTAATACCGTATTGTATTTAATTTTAAAGTAACATCAGGCTGTATAATGCCAAACAAACAAAATTCATAATCGTTTTAACCTACAAAGTATTTTCATTTTAAGCTCATGTAGGTATGTAATTTTTCAACAAATGAAATGTACATTTTTACCAAAAAATTTTTACTAAAAAGTCTTTATCGCATTCAGTTTTTATTGTATCATAATCAACTCCCAGAAGATTGTTGGTTGCGAAACTGTTTTGAAAGGAAACAGCGCTTAATTTTCCAAGCCATTATTTCGCGTATAATTGAGTGCTGGAGCGTCAGTTGTTATGGTAACGAGGCGTGGCTTTTACTAGACTAGTGTCTTATTATCCATTCTATCCAGATAGTTATTGTTTAGAGACAAATCACTTTGTATTGTTTACTCTTATAACGTTTACGGCAAGATTTTTATTTTTTCCAGCGTCACAATTCAGAGAGAATCTAGTATCAAGACACTCCGTTCTCCACTTTATATTGATATAGCGTGTTGAGTGGCAGAGCTCAACGCTGCACTTTAACTTGTTACTAGAGCGGAGAAATAAAAATAATATAATATAATCGTACCCCCGTATGGGAATCGAATCCACAATCATCGTGTATACAGTCAGCCACTGCGTCACGACAGCTTTTTAAACTTAATAATATAATAATTATTCTTTTTTTTATTGGATTTATTTTATTGTTTATTTAATTTTCACCTATTCTCAGATTTAGGTACTAATTCCTGTACTTTGCCTACTTCTTACGTCTGGATCCTGACATTATACATATTTTATGTAAGTTTATAAATAATTAATCTTATAAATTTCAAATACGATATGTATAAACATAAGACAGTATATATTTATTCTGTAATACCATTAGTTATAAAAAAAGTACTCAAAACCATAGTAAATATATTTCAGCGAGGCGCGTTTGGACAGCGGACGCAATTCATTGTGGGTGCGATTGCCACTCGAAGAAATTATTATATTTTAATTTCCTTGATATGGTACGAGGCAAAGTTCCGGTACTAAACACGCAATGTCTCCGATTCGGGCGGAAAGTGGAGAATTTTGACCGAGTATTTTGACATTAAATTCTCTCTGAAGGTGAACAAAAATATATAAATAATTTATATAACAGCTGTCATGTTTCACAACGTCTGTAACAAAAATAAACCACATTGATTTTTTTACATATGTACCTATAACACTTAATACACGAACTACGTAACAGAAAACAGGGGTTCGGGACATATTCGGTATCGTAAAAACCTCAATGTTCATTTGTTTTAATGGATTTGCGCTATATACATAAAGCACTTAGGTATTATTGAAACAGTATTGTAAAAGGGTATTTGCTTTTACGTTATGTGCGATTCTAAATCTTTGAAATAATATGACATGTTGATAGTTAGGTACTTATTTGATAATTGTAAATTAAAATAAAAATAAAACTGAATTATGCAATATTTTTATATTCATTCATAAGGCAAAGGGTAGCGTTGAGTTCTGCCGGTTAACAGGTCGAGGGCAAAGCCGGGCGGAAAGTGGATAACGGAGTGTCTTGACACTAGACGCAGTGTAAATTTCAAGTTATAGAGTTTGTGAAATCAGTGTTAGTGAAATAACAGTTGGTGTTATCAGTGTTTGCAAAAAGTGTTGTATTCTCTCTGTGTAAGTGAAAAAGTGTCGGGAATAATAATTTGTGGCCAATCAAGGAATTATCGTGATTAATGTTGATACCGTATAAAGTGTTATAATATAAAATGGAAATAGTTTCTGTTGTTTTCTCATGTCCTGAGTGATTATCGTAATATTTAGAACGTGTGTAAAATTGATAAGGTTGAGACCACCTATCCCATCTTATATACTCGCAGCTTAAACTCCGATGTATATATAAAAATATTATTCTGTTTAAAAAATACATAAGTATATACTAAGGACAAAACACTAAAGGTTTTTATATTAATACAAGCCTTTTGCGGCACATATAAAGAAAATATAGTAATATCCATTCTTGGCTCTCCTCACTTTGCATTAAACAGTTGTTGAATGGCGTAACAGAACACCGCTCGTGGTTTAGCTAGACCACGAAAACAAATATATTCCAAACATATTATACAAATTACAGATATGTTCTGAAAATTTCAAATATCTTTTATAAAATACGTCACTGGACCATATCACATTCAGCAAGGCGCAAGTTCAAGAACGCCACAAATTATAATTTGAGCCACAAACTTCTTCCATAATCTATTCTAGAATATAAATAATAAGAAAACACTCACTGTAACTTTAAACTGTGAATAAAACATGAACTTTAGTATTTCCTTCTAATGAAATAACTTCAATTATTCAATCATTTCGTAGCGCTAAGTAGTATATAGTTTATACGTGTCACTGCGGCATCATTTATTACTACGAACACTTGCTCTTAGATTTTCTTTGTTGAATTTGTTGGAGTTAAACTATAAAACTATTTTTTTAAATTCAATTGGTATGAAAATACACACAAATGTTGCCAAAACGAAAATGCCGGTAAATTTGTTGATACTCCATAATAAGGTCTTTGATTTTCGCGATTGCTACACATTTTGGTATATTTGGTATACGAAAATATTGTGCTGTAAAGTGTTCGAAACGTCGGGTTTCTAAAATGTATTTTCGAATACCAAAAATATACGAGATAACCGAATTACGGTTAAAAAAAAATTCATTTCAAATTGTCGATACTCACTTTTGTAGTTGGGAGTATTATTTTAAACACTTCTTTTACCATATAAGTTTTTTTTCAATTCTAGAAACGCGTATAAATACCTGCTTTGAAACCAGTGTCCAAGACATTTTGTTTGCCATTTTCCCCCTAAATGTGTTCAGTGGCGGGACTCAACGCTGTGCTGTGTGTTACCTGTGCTAGGATATAATATTAAATTTAACACAATCATTTCTTCAAGTAGGAATGGAACCCACAGCCGTTACAGTCAGACGCCCACTGCATCACGATAGCCGCGGAACTTCTATCTACAAATATATTGCAGTAAATTATATAACAAGAGTGAATTACTAATTATTGAAAATTGGAAATAGATAGAGACACTAAGCTTTCTATGAACCTTATAAGATTACTTTTAAGTAATGAAAATGGAAAAAAGAGATTTAAAGTAGATTAGATAGTAATTCAAACAAGGGTAAGGTAAAAAAACATAAGTAAGGTAAAAAACACAGGTAAGCACCACAATTATTACTGTAGCGTGTTAATAAGAATAAAAAGAAAATAAAGAAGAACTTTTTCACAAAAAAAATTAAGTGAATACGCAATCATCCCCTATTTCTGTACCTTTAATAGTAGATTTTTTTTTCAATGTTTATTTTATGTGACCAACTTCGGATTATTAATTTAAAAAAGAATTATCAAAATTGGTCTACTCTTTAAAAGACACCGAAAATATGCTTGTCAAATTGAGAGCCTACCCGTTTTTTTTTTCATAGTCGTTTATATATAAATCATTTATCAATAATCTATAATTATCATATGAATCTTGGTAAAAAAATACATTTTACTATAAAACATAAGTAAAGGACAGTACATACTGTTCAGCAAGTCAGAAATAGGTCGGCTGGGAAATGCAATCACCTTTGCTAATTCAGTTGAGGTTTCCGCCATGCGACGCGACGTGTAGCTACTTTAACCCAGGGATAAAGATAAAATTTTATTGTCACTTTATTTCATATGTTTTTTTTAATTCAAAGTAATTTAAAATACATATTCACACAATTATAAAAATGGATGTATGTGGTATAAAAATTTTGATGTTTCATTTGTTTATTATAATATAGTATAGATTATTTATTAATAATACTAGTAGAGTAAAATAGAAAGTTCTAAAAAACCATTCATTTTAATTTAAATTTAATGATTTAGAAAACAAACAATAATAAGGAAAAACACCAACCTGTATATACCAAATGTCTTGTATGATAAAATAAATTATATATATATACACTAAAAAAAAGAACGTAAATTTGTGTGAAAATCACTCGAAGCTATCACTGTAATCTATTTAAATATTATATTTTATATGAATTCCAATTCGTACTACTTAATGTGAAGCATAAATTATGGGCGTAATGCTGAAAAATATATCAATAAATTGTCTTGGTTTGGCACACCTATTCGTTTGCTCTATCTTCATATACCATAGACTATTTTTAACATTTTTAAAGTGTCATTCACACACTTAGGAAAAGCAAAGCAATCTACTCTGGTGAGTCAAAGCGCGGCGTTGAGTTCTGCATCTTAACAAGCAATTGTTCGAATTCGGGTGGAAAGTGGAGAACGGAATGTCTTGACACTAGGTTCTTTGTGACTAGCCTTTGTGGCTATGCAGGATCGTTTTTACAAGCATATTGGTTTATTTTCTTACCTTTTATATTTATTCTTTACAATCAACTTTAATTCAACAGTTTTAAGCTTTTGAGAACAAGGTTTAAATTATTCTAGTATCCCCATTGACGCGTTGACGCGTTGCCGTATCAACGTGTGTGTCACTTTATACAAGAATGTACGCCCATCACACGGTAGTGTTTGTAATATTTATTTCATTAAATATTCCTATTAAGTATTTGTAATGCTAATTGCCAGAAAACCAGCATTTTTCATAATAATTTATGAAAAATGATGGTTTCCTAGATTATTGCCCTGAATTGTCGGAAAAGTGTGATGCTGAAAAAAGAAAAAAAAATTTAAAAATTGTAGACCCCGTTACGTTTTTGTCCTATTTAGTCATTTAGATTATTATCCCAAAAAACCATAAAATTATTAATAATTTATTACATACACATAAATAATTAATTAATTTATTCCGTTATCATAAAACTATACATCGCTTAAACCTTAAGCTCAAGGAAAACATAAACAATATTGACTGCGTATAAATAAAATAGAACCAAGAAAAAAAAATATCTCTCGAAATATAATATTTGAATGTTTGAAGATCCGCGACTCGAATACGAAGGACAGCCTCGTTCACAGTGTAGTTGGTGAATAGAGGAATGAAGTGCAAATTGTATGAAATATATCCAAATTGTATGAAATATACGCAAATTGTATGAAATATAAGCAAATTGTATTAATATGGGTAAACAAATTATTAAGACCTTAGTGGCAGTGGAACAGCGTCTGACTGTTAGCGCGATGGTTGTGATTGTTCGATCCCTACACGAGGGATAACAACAATTATAAGTTGTAATAAGCGTATAAGGATTTCGACGTAGCTGGATGTAGAACGCATGGCTTAGCGGTCAAAGCGCTTGAACGGTTTATAAGAAGCGTGGGTTTTCTAAATATGTCTTAGTCTTAGTATTTCTTATCCAACTACTCTGTAAGATTGTCAATCGATCTACCATATTATATATATATATAAAAAGTTTTATCTGACAACTAAGTAGTCTATGAACGACTTATGACTAGCAATTCGGTATTCCGATCGAGTTGAGCGAACTTTTCTATCTAACTCTGAATAATTTCATTTGTGAATAATTTCCTTGAAACCCGACCCGAAGCCCTGCATTCACGAACTAATTACCAAATATAATATTAATATTGTTATAGTAACGTTATAATTATATATGTAATTTAACATATCTATGTAAGATAATATTTGTAGCTTAGTGATATGAATATATGCATAGGTTTAGAAACTATAATTGTATATTTCTACGTATCAAAATCATATTTCTATCCAAATGCCATCGTGGCACAGTATAACTGCGTCTGACTATAAATCCAATTAATTGTGGGTTCGATTCCCAAACGGGGGTGTAATTAATTAATTATTATATATATTTAAAATATATTCATCCACTCTGCTCTGGTGTCTTAAACAAACCGCGGCGATCCTTGCAAGTAACTGTATTGTCAAACTATATACTCAAATACTTTATATGAATTGTATTATAAATATTTATGCAATTAATTTTGTTTTATCCAAGTTTAAAGTTAGTTTGTTATGGGCTAAAAAATTGTAATTGTATATAGCGATCAAGGAAGCTTCAGCAAGCTTTCCCTAGCTTCAAACCAACATTTTGTTTGTACATTGTCGTTCTTGTGACAGTTTCATCAGCATGGGACATAATTGTGCAGTTTGCTAAAGATAAATAAAACAGTATATTAACATAAATAAGGAACAAGATAGGTACGAAATATAGAATTTCGCCACAGACGATAGTATTGTTTCGCTGTTTACGACTTTACCAATAACCACAATCTCGAAAGCTTTAGACTAATCTAAAAGGATTGTCATTACTTTTTGCTTGCGGTCAAAACAAATTTTATTATTGAATTTGATGAAACTAAGTTGTAGTTTACACGTATTCATTGAACTTTAAGTCAAAGATTGACTTGAAATAAAGTATTAAATTCTAAATAGTTGACAAGTCTAGAATTACTTAATTTTTCAAATGTTTTGGACTGAATGGTAAGAATTAGAATAGATCTGTAATTTTTTTAACATATTTTAAAGTGTTATTCGCACACTAAGGAAATTGAAAATTACATGTTTAGAATACTTGAACGGTTTTCAAGAATGCGGGTTCAAATCACGCTGCGTTCAAATTTTATACGTTTTCTAAATATGTCTTTTTCAAGATCTGTAATTGTTGATCATACTACCATTTCCACCCTTGTGTATTGGGTGAAATGAATGAAGGAATGCTCTCTTAAAAACTAGGAAAGCTACCTGATGCAATAGACAAGTTAAATGTATAAATAATGATGAATTTTTATATCAAAAAATATATTTAGCTTTTTATATCAACAACGTTGAGATACGATCCCATCCTGTAGCAAGTGTATTTTTTAAATTAACAATAGTATTATAAAATTGAGTATGACCAGTGATGTATAGTGACATTGACGACGTCGGATAACATTGACAATTGACCGAGATGCTAGATAAATCTAACTCAGTCGTTAAGCTTCATGGCATAGTTACTACCAATAGAAGCGAAATATTTATAAGCCTCTCAAACAGCTGAAAAAACGGTTATTTTTTGCAGTTCTCAGGGGATTTAAAGATGTTTTAGGTGATTTATTTAAATTACAAGTTTTTTTTATATGTTCCCATATCAGTCTTTAGTGTTATTTTTTAATTTCTTATAATGAACCTGATCAAATTCTCTTTTCAGTCGATTAGATAAATTATTGCAAAAAAAATATAAAATTATATATATAAAAAATCTGTCTAATAATTAGTTAACAGCTATATAATTATTATACATGCTTCTTGTAAATATTGGTATCGAAACATAAAACTCTCATGTTCAGTATCGGATATACTACTGCCTTTTCGTAACATTCCGGTATTGAGCCAATGCTTAAGAAGAGTCTGCTCATATTTTCTAAGAAATTACTTCTTTATAATAAATAAAAATGTTTCTTGTTAAATAATCTACAGGGGGTGGTAATCATCCATTAGGTTCATAATTATGCAAATCATGTATTTTTAATTTCAAATAAGTGCATATTTTAAAGAGAATAAGAAATAACCAGATATCATCGTGTCGCAGTGGGACAGTGTAAGCACGATTGGTTGTGGGTTCGATTCTCACTAAGAAGAATGGTTATATTTAATCTATTGTTATTTCTCCGCTCTGGTACCTAAGACAAAGCACGGCGTCGAGTTCCACCACTCAACACGCAATCTCTATACTGTGTGCGGAAAATGTACAACGGAGTATCTTGACAGTAGGTTCTATACGACTACAAAAGAAATAAAAAAATAACCTTACAGATAACTTAAATTGCATATCTAATAAAAAAATAGTTAGCGTCTTTGTTGATACAGGTAGTCAAGGGCTCCTCTTTCTTAATATCAATAATAACATTTTATTGCAAATTACAATTTAGACTTAATATAACAAAGTTAAACTTAAATGATGCTTAATAAGTGTAATGGCCTTATTACTAGAAGTAATCCCTTCCAGGCAACCAATAACAAGAGAATGCAGAGAGGCGTATTACAGAATGCAGAGAGGTGTATATAGAGTATTATACCTAAGTAAATATAGCAAATTGACATTAGCAGACAGACAGAAAAAATATACTTACATAGAATCATAAATACTCACATACATACAAAGATACATTAACATAAATACACAAAATATACATTGAGAGTATTTTTTGTAATTTACCTATGGAAGGATTAAGTATGATGCAAGAAAAACGGGTACTGCTCTATTACAATCTATTTTTTTCGAATTTAGAATGCATTTATTCTTTTTTTTAATACTTTTTTTTATTAATTTTATATGTATCTATCTATATTTCAATCATTCAAACTAAGTAAGAAAATCTTGCAAGTTTCTAATTAGACCTACTTGTTGTTATGCGATTAGAATAGCATATTTTTATCTGTTGTACCTAATATAATATATCTGCCAGTATTATCGGAGAAAGAAACAAATTTAAGAGTGATCTTTTTTTTAACCTCAATCTTTTGTATATAGAAAAAATAGAATCATCAAAGTAATATTTCTTCTTATCTATACTGTCATATTTCTAGGAAACATTAAATAAAACAAATCTTACTGAGCTGCCTAATATCTTTAAGCTATGGCCTTTCTATCCGTACTTTGAATTTTCAATTGCATTGAGAGTAAATATCTGTTCGCCATCTAACGCAAAACATGGATAAACACTAACTTGCCTTGTACATTGCCTAAATAATTAAACAACTAATTAATTGCCTTATAACTGTATTTCAGTAAAGTTAATTAATGTGATGTTGGTATTTTTAGTAATAAATCAGAATTTGTTTGTTTTTATACGTACTGTTACACTTATGAGTATAGTAACCATAATTACTTAGTATATAAGAGACCTGAATATAATGTTTGTAGGATAAAAGGATTTCTTTTTTATTTATTTATGTATCATTCAACAATATATATATAAATAAAAATTAAAGGAAATATGTACAAATGATCTCTTCCAGAAACCCTTGAATGTGAAAAAGTTTCAGGTTGGAAAAGAAGCGATTCGGGTACAGTATCTGTACTATGTGCTCTTTCTCTCTTTCTCCTACATAGTTTCATCTGATTTTGGTGTCTGCTTTCTTTGTCTATTGGACGCATCGTGACAGGAAACGTTACAGGCGTTCATGACTTCCTAATGACATCTGTCCATCTAACCTTCGGTCTTCCTCTTCTTCTGAATCCAGAGATGTTCAGATTAATTGTTAAATTATAGTTAAAATATATTTAAAATATAGTTAAAATGAATAAATATGACATATGTAAAATTATTTAGAGGGAGTAAAATGTAACATCTGTCATATGAAACTTTGCGTGGACTTTATGAACCTATTCTCCATAATTTCGATTATGAAACATAATATACCGGTGTTCCCGTTCCTGTAGGAGTTTTAAGAAATCCCCCCTTAGTGGTTCCCTATGTTGCCTAACAGACAAAGTGCTAATTATATTATCAGCATCTACGCCGATTAGTTTCGGCTAAGTAGACTGACAGACACTGTCAGTCAGCCAATAATGGAAGAGTTACAAAACACAAATAATATTGAGAGGATACCTATATTAGAGGACATGGTGGCGCAGTGTAAACGCGTCTCACTCTATATGTGGTAGTCGTGGGTTCGACTACCACTCATGGGAATGACAATATATTAAATATTTTCATTTTTAGCTCTGGTCACAACACAAAGCACAGCACTGAGTCCCGCTATTCAACATAATCTGTCAGATTCAGGCCGAAATGCAGTGACCCTAGTGACCTGTTCTTTCTGCTGACACTGCTATGCCGAAAAAAGCGTGAAACTGAAAAAATAATATTGACTGATTGATAGAATTTTATTTTATGCATGCAATGTCTTATAAAACTAAAATCTCTTAGGTTAATCACTTTACCTTACGAAAATTTAAGGAAAAAAGAGCCATTTACAAAGAAAGCTAATTCTAATTTATTTGTAAAGTTATGTAAGCCCTTATAAAAAAAGCAAGAAGATGGGATTTTTTTCATAAATTAATTAGAAATTGTTTGCAATGAGATAACGTTAAGATAATTACAGAATTTAATAAGTTTAAAAGGAACTTTTGCTTGTCAGCTTCATTTCCTTGTTGGCAGAAACTTTTAATTACTGTTGATTCATCATAATCATTTGTTTAGGTAATTCTAACTTTGACAACGTTATGGTACAGTGGGGGCGAATCTATTTATTACCTGGTTTTAGATTCAAATTCGAGTCTAGGAAAATGTTTATATTTATAAAATATTTTCTCTCCTTCCAGGTTTTGTAAATTTCGTCCTTGTTGGATAAATAATAATAATTAAGTTTTTATTTGCGTTTGCAAATAAAAAAAAGAGGCAGATTCTACAGATTTTTTTTTAAATGTAAAGATTCAGCCTTATTTATCACTAAAATAATAAATATGAATGTAAATAGTGCATCTCTTAGGAAAAGCTAAATATTATTGGACATATACACACACACACACACACATACACACACACACACACACACACACACACACACACACACACACACAACATATATATACACACACACACACACACACACACACACACACACACACACACATATACACACACACATACATATACACACACACACACACCAATATTATACGCGATTAATCCGGTCAAAATAGTTTTATTTTAAAGCAAAATAAGTTTCTAGATAAAATATAAAGATTTGGAATAAGCTATTTTATTACGCAACGAAAACTAGTAATGGAAATACTTTTTTAAATTCAAAATTGGTTAACTATATATGAATCGTGATTTTTTTTTAGTTGGACCACTGGACAATGGTCTTGACGCTAGGACTGTCAGAATAATTTGCTATGCCGGAGTAGGCGTGAAGTTGTTATACAACTTTTTTGTATTTTTTTGTCTTAACGGATGAGGGAAATAAAGTCCGAGATCACAACCATTAAACTTATAGACACTATAAATAATAAAGAAAAAAGTTAATTACTATATTTAAAAAGTACAATCAGTATCTACTTTTCACCTGAACTTCAAACGTCGCGTGTTGAGTGGCGTAACTGAGCGCCACGCTTTCTTTGACTACAGCGCGAAAATGGAAATAATTAAAATATAAACATTCCACCAAATCGGGATTGAACTTATAACTATAACGTTGACATTCAGATGCTGTTACACTGCGCCACAATGACCTCATGAAGACAGAGTGTTTTGACACTAAGTCTCTTTGCCTAGCCATGAAGAAGCAATATTGAAAATAACATGAAATTGCTTTCTTTAATTCAAAAGTATACAGAAGAATTGAGAATTTAGCTCTGGATGAGTGTATGCACATATTTTATCCGATTCGATGCATTGGAGAAGATTCTATGTTTATGTAACCGCACTACAGCGAGGTACTGTGCTTTACTGAAAAAGTGAAGGATTTTAATAAAAATATACCAAAATCAAATACTGTTATTGGTTTTTACATTTTGAAATACAGCCACTTCATAAGTTGTTAAAGTATGATTTTTTGCTTTAAAAATACACTAATAAAGCGTAATATATTGTTATAATATTATCGAATATCGAAGCCATCTTGGTGCAGTGGGACAATCTCTAACTGCAAAGGCTATTGCTAGTGGGTGCGATTCTAACTTGGAGCAATGATTATATTTCAATTATTTTAATTAGCAGGACGCTTCCTGGTGTTCAGTTCCGCCACTCAACACGCAATGTCACGACTTCGGGTGGAAAGAGATGAACGGAGTTTTTTGACTCTAGGTTCTCTCTGATTAGCCTGGCATGCGTGATAAAGCGTGAAGCTGATAAAAAAAAAGTTTCAATGTCAGGATTTCAATGTTAAGATAACACGTTCGTCGCTATCTATTTAAATAAACAACCGTGGTAGTAAAAGCCTTATCGTCGTGTAAATATTCCGTAAATGTCAAACAAAAAACAAAATTACGTAGCAAATTATAATTGAGATTAATTGAGAAGTCATCGCTAAAGAAATATGACTGAAGGTTGTGGGTTCAAGACTTGCTCGGACAAATATAGTTTTTTCTAATAAATATATATGTATATTTATATGTTAAATGAAATTATAATCAGTCTGATTAGACAAAGTCTACTGCAGTTTATAATAAGATAATATATTACTTAATATCGTACCTTTTTACAGTTATAGTTCTAGAACCCGACGTTTCGTAATACTGTAAAGTGTTCAAAGCCATACCTATATATACATACGTATATATACGATCTGATGGAGATACGTCTAAATTTTAAACGCTTGTTACAACTTATTTATTTATAACTTATCTCTGTGGTGATTTTTTTTAAAATTTTCGCCATAGATTATTTCAAAGAATACTAATTTGTCTAGTCACGTATACATTCAGATAATGTTACACTGCGCCACAATGTATGTAATGAATGAATGACAGAATACTAAAGAATGAATGATTTCTTTCTAGTGCCTATAAAAAGGTAGAAAAATCGGAAAACATACAAAACATAAAAAAAATTGTAATATTTTCTATTACTTCCAAGAAGCGCGGGTTTGAATTCAGCTGCGTTTTAACTTTTACACATTTTCTCTAAAAATGTGTGAATAGCACTGTAAAAATGTTAAAATCTTTAATCAGTATTTTTCCGAAGAAAAAATGAAAATTGTGTATTCATAATAATTAAGCAGTTAATATTTTTTTAAATTACTTCTTTATATTCAGAGAATGAGAGCGTAAATTAACTTTTCATACTTCATTAAGGCCTCCGAATGAGTAAACAATAAAAAATGTTGAACGTCCATCGACTTTTGAAAATTATAATCTGTAGGAATTATTACGAGATTAATCAACGTGAAATAATACAAAGAGTGTTTATTGGTACAGTAGCTTCACGCTGACAGGCAGACGTAGTGTCAAAACACTCCGCTCTCCACTTCTAGATCGAATTCGATTTTAAATTTCGAAAGTAGGAAGGTCATTTTAAAGGCAGTTTTAGTAAGTAGTAGTAGTGTTATAATAAGTTATAGTTTTAGTAAACATAAAATTTACGAATTCTTGCGCGGCTTTCGGATTTGCTCTCTCGATTGGCTTGTGATCATTATTTTGTGTCATGCTTTTTAAATAATATATATATATATATATATAACATTTTTACCCCGTTTACGTAAGACAAACTGCAGTGTTGAGTTCCGCCAATCAACGCGAATTCGGTTGTAATGTAGAGAACGCGTGGAACAAGCACGATTGAGAAATGGTAAAATGCTTTTATAATTTGCATTGTTTTCAAACTTACAGTTCAATAATCATTAATCATTTTAAATGACTCTTTTATTTTGTTGACTGATAAATTGATTTCCGATTGTTAACTACAGTACATAAATAAAGGGATCGACAGAATTCGTATTTATAAATAAATATGGGCGAAAAATGTAAAAATCTTAATAAAATTTTGATGCAAAAAATGAAAAACTGACATATGGCTTATTTACCTTTCAAGCATAATCTTCGAGACGCTTCAAATCATCAACCAAAGAAATTATTTTGGACAAGTCACAGGGGGGGGGGGGGGGTTATTCAATCTAAAAACCAAATCAAGATTTTTACTAGGTATGACTTCTGTCACACATTTTAAGAATATATATACATTTTTATTTTACAAAAAATTATAACTTACCATCTCCAAGATTCGAACCTATCATATCTGACATAATACAAGTTAATCTTGAATCATGAGACAACTATATTCTTTCTTTTCGTTTCTAAGTTAAAATGAAAGGCTGTACATATTGTTATTAGATTTAAATTTCATAATACTGGTGAAATGTACAGTTAATCAAAAATTTCATAATTTTGAATTAAACAATGTATTTACTAATGACCTGACCTGAAAAAGTCAGGCGTTTAGTGGCGGAGGTAATAACAGTGAAATAAATCTACGATAATTTACTTAAAAATATCCCGATCTGTCTATAACTATTATCAGTTCATTTCGAGTACGTATTTCAAAGTCAGTTTAATTCGGACCTTTTCAAATTTGGTTATGTATACAAATGAGTTTGAACAATGGAGGCAAGCTTTATGCGGATTTTAAACTTGAGCAGTTACTAAGAGATCACAAGACCACTGCTGTCAGTTCCTCTTCCTGAAAGGTGACAGGCACATTGAATCCATCTAATTCTAAGGAGTTTCCTCATATACTTAGTTATGATACTTAAAGGTCACCTTGACGTTAAAAAGCTTATAATAACTATTACATACAACATTATCTTTGTAATATATGTTTTTGTTATAACAAACATTTAAAAAGTCAACAGGTAAGTACTGTGTTACCAAAATAAAACAATTAATTGTCACATTATTAATTTTTATTATATTTACGTACATTTTATTTATCACCAGTTTCTTTGTTCTCTTTGTTAACATTTGGTAGAAAGTAAACAAGTACGGCGATACCTGAAACAAATAGTTGTATAAATTTAATAATTTACAGTGGCATACAGTACAGTATAGTACAGTACAGTACAGTGGCGTGAAACAGCGTGCTGTTAGTGCGATTGGTTGTGGGTTCAAGTCCCATTCGGGGGACGGATTATGTTTGAAATATTTCAATTTCTCCGCTTTAGTACCTAAGACAAAACGCAGCGTTGAGGTACGCCACTCGCAATGCACACGCAATATCTCGGATTTTGGATGGAAAGTTGACAATGAAATGTCTGTACACCAGTTTCTCTCCACCCTGTCTTTCCGGTCTTTCCCATTTTTAGGATAATCTACAAATAAAAAAAAGTATTATCTACATTTTGGTATTTGTACTACAAAAAAACATATATTTGTCATATACTTATAGGTTATCAATATAAACATATTTGCGTATTTGCGCGTTATTTGCGTAATGACCTTTTGAAATATTCGGATATTAAATAAACATAAAGAGTTTATTGATAGTGTAAAAACACTATCAACAAACGAACAATTTGATTTACCTAATAATATATAATTTATAATTAAGATAACACTCTATTCTCCGCCTTCCGTCCAATTTTAAGATCTTACGTATCGAGAAGCGTAATCTTTTCAGGTCAAGGAAATGAAAATAATTTAATTAAATATAACAATCATAACTACGAGCTAAGATCGAACATACGACCGTGGCGTATACAGCCCGACTATTTCCACTGTGTCACGGTGGCATCATTTAAATATACGCTATAATTATAATATTTTTGGTTTATTTTTTTTGAAGTTACCATAGAAATATTTTGTAAATAGATTTTAAAAAATGTTTTAAATCCGCCATAATAGGCGAATCGAACCGAATCGAATAAAAGAGTATTGACTCTGAAAATATTGGCTTAAAAATGAATTTAAATTAGTTTAGTCATCTGCCCAATATCCTTTTTTAATGGTTTTTTTTAAACTCTACAGACGCGTATTCCACTATTTGTTAACAAAATTTGAATTATTACAATATTTTTGTTTTTGGTTAGCCCATTGTTGGTTAGCCTATTGTACGGGTGAAACTCAACGCCGCGCTTTTTGAGTCATTTAATACTGTTTTTCAATGATAAGTATGCTTTAAAGCACCATCTCTATTGAAGCTGAATGTGTAGAACAGCGCGTATTTTCAATAAATTGGATCCGCCTACTTTGTTTATTTTCAGATATACTAGATATATAAAAAAATTAGGAAATATTTACCTGCTGATATAATAGCAGTCGATATGAAAGGTGCCATACATCCCATCTCTAGAAGAATGGGAAACAAAATGTTCCCTGATAATGAGCCAATGCGCCCAACCATTATTATTATTGACATTGCTAAAGCTCTAAAAATAGAAATAGACGATTTTTAGAAGAGAAAGTAAATAAACCATAATAAATGAAAACCGAAAAGCTTATTTTTATAACGAATTATTAATAAAAAATATAACATAGGTCATCTAAAAAGACCGGGTCCTGCACCGTGATTTCTTAAATACGTAATATTTATTTTTTATTAATGTAACATAAAAAATATTTTACTCGATAATAACCGCATTAGTAAAAAACTTTGTCGGTGTTATTAACGTCTGCCTCACAATTGCCATTTACAAAGTAAAACTAATAATAATACACTAAAAAATATATAATCTAAAAAAATAAGTGGCTGTTTTTATTTTTTGATATTTATTAGGCATCAGTGGTTTATTACTGATGTGGTATTTTTTTAAGAACATATTATGAGACTTAAGTCTTAATAAGACAAACGATGCCTATTCAAATCCATTGTGTAGTTGAATATACAACAATTGTATTACTCAAGATTTGCAGACATAAATTGGCAAAAGTAAGTATGGGTGAGGGAAGCTATCAACTAATCTAAATTGTATGGAGGAGGCCTATGTCCGGCAGTGGACATATTCCGGCTGCTGATAATGAGGGAGTTTATTCAAAAAAAATATGAAAGATAATTTGTATGAGACTTTTACAATATCTAATTTTGCGATAATGGTAACACTGATCATAAAATTTACCAACTTGTACATAAGTCGCAAAACTCGGCATTTCAGCATACTTAATTTTACAATACACTCCAATAATATTAAAACCATCTTACCTTAATGTCGTAGGGAAAACTCGTACAAATAAATTTTGCTGTAAGCTCAAAGCTGTTTGTAATAAACCACAGGTAGAAGCCATTAATATTGCAATTTGGAACGACGCATTAGTCCAATACAATGATGTCGAGCAAATAGTGCTGAGTATTAATATAATAAACATTAATATCTTTTGGCCGAGATAGTCTACTAAAAATCCACTAATAATAACAAAAACTAAAGAAACGAACCCTAGAATTATGCCATTTATATAAGTCTGTGCCCCACTCAGTTTCTGAAAAGGATTATTAAAATTTTAAACAAAATATTTTTTATTCAAATAGGCTATTACTAAAACATTCGAATTGTCGAAATGTCAGTTTTGTCAGTCGTAGCGGAAGCTACAGCCGGCTCGGCAGGCAGTTTTGCTCAAAATAACTGGTAAGAAACAGTTGCTCTTATCAAATATAATTTTACAATAACTTCATAGTTATCGTCAGCCTCCCGAGTGAGCATCAACTGCATTTAATTCCACAATATCAGATTATAGGAAATTACTTATTTTAGGTCATCGTGGCGTTGTGTGACAGCTTCTACGTATGTTTTGGGTTGGATTCCTATCCAGGGAATGATCACATTTATATTATTTTGATATCTCCGCTCTGGTAACAAAACAAAGCGCGCTGTTGGGTTCCGCCATTCAATACGAAATGTAACAGATTCGGGTTGAAAGTGGAGAATGGAGTGTTTTGACATTAGGTCAGCTATATTGCCGAAAAAGTATGAAGCGGAAAAAATATTTATTTTGAAATTTTCATAGATAATTATAATTTTGTTACGGCTATATATGTTAGATATCTATATAGTTAAGATCCGTAAGTAAGAAATTGTTGTATGTTTATTTCAACAAAATTATTACGATTAGATCATTTTACTTATTGCAACTTCACATTTTTTCCGCATAACAGGGTAGTCTGAGAGAATGTTTTGTCAAGTCTATCCGTTCTCCACTTTCCGCTCGAATTCGAGACTTACTGTGTTGAGTGGGAGAACGTTTGTACTTTGCACAAAGTTGTTTTTTTATGACTCAATATTATTAACTTTTGATGTATCCTTATTCTCATTTATCTCTCAGTTATTGATATTATTTTTTTCTTTTAAAGATTTCAGGAAAGCCAGTTGACTACAATTAACTTAGCCAAAGTCACGTAGAACTAAGATGACACGATAGAAAAGGAATCTGGGGAGTACGAGAGGCAACTAAGAAGTCGTTGGCAGTAGTTTGATATAATAATTGTATCAACTGACAGACGCATGCCACCTCAGTCTACTTGTGACTACACACTACCGTAAAGTGTTCGAAACTTCGGGTTTCTAAAGTGTATTTTCGAATCCCAATAATATACACGATTAATCCGGTTCAAAATAGTTTAATTTTAAAATGTGTAAAATCACGATAAGCAAAGATCTTAGTACGATGGAAATAAACAACGCAAATTTACTTTTATAATTCCACAATGACATTTGAAATTGACACTATGCCTGGAAACTTACAAGTTCGCTTGTTTCTCTCTAATGTAAATAATGAAGGTGGCTCTATATATATACGCGCGTTTATATAAATTGAATAAATATACCGCGTAATATATATAAATATTACGCGGTATTTTTTATTTAACTTTGTGCGATAGTAAGAAGTTACAGTAATATTCTCAATAACAATTAAATTTATATGTATTTCGGAAACGAGTCACTGATTCGTAAATGCGTTCATAAAATATTTTCTTTTCACCAACCTGCTCATTGACCACTGAATGTATAAGAAGACATCCGCTTAAATGTCGGAGATGTGTTAGTGTCAAAGTAATCTACTATATATATAAAAAAAATGTAACTGATCGCTGTATGTACATAGAAGATATGTGAAAAAAATATATTATTAGACGCATTTATCAATGTAATAGAACCCAAAACAATGATTTTTAATTTTCTCTTCTGTATGTCTGTTTGTTTCTACACGCTAATCTCAGAAAGTAATTTTAATAATTGTATTGTGATAAGCTTTGCATTTAGTGTTTATTTCATTTCAATAATCAAGCAATGTTTAATTTTTTGATTTAAAATTAGAAAAATAGTTTAGTCATGTAATTTACGCAGGCGAAGCTGCGAGCGCTTAGCTAGTTATGAAATCTAGATGTAATTTACAAAAAGAAAAGCTGTTCTGTTTTATAAATTTAGTAAAACTACGTACTTAATAAGCTATCTAAAAACGAGGTGGGCAAAGTCTTTCCTCTCAGCCAGTTCTTTTCGACAAGAGAATTTTTTTTTTAGTTCTAAGACATTTCCTTTTTCATTTATCACCAAACATCGATACATTACATGCTGAGTAGTAGCACTAAATGGTTTTGCTTATTGGAGCTGGTATATGAGAATAATTTGGGTATATATATTCGTACCTCAGAGAAAGGATAGAATCAATGCGTCACGATTGCCTCAATCATATATTTTTTTCAGCTTCACGCTTTTTCCCGCATATCAGTTCAAATCCCGCTGCGTTCAATTTTTTATAGGTTTTCTAAATATATTTTTTTCATTATCCTAAGTGTGCAGATAACACTTAAAAAAATGCTTAAAAATATATATATTTAATAAAATAGCACCCTCTCTTGCCTAACGATTGTTCGTAGAACAATCATTGGGTAGCAGAAATTTGTAAAAATCTTTCTATAGAGATGCTAGCTAACAACAAATATAAGTTGTAATAAGCGTATAAGAATTTCAACGTAGCTGGATGTAGAACGCATGGCTTAGCGGTCAGAGCGCTTGAACAGTTTTCAAGAGGCGCGGGTTCAAATCCCGCTGCGTTAAAATTGTTATATATTTTCTAAATATGTCTTTGTCAATTTCCTAAGTGTACGAATAACACTTTAAAAATGTTAAAAAATATAAACCTATTATCAATATACTCCGTTCTTCACTTTTCGCCCGAAATCGAGACATTGCTCATCCGCGCTTTCTTTTAGATACCAGATAGAAACTTAGATAAAACATGAAAATAATTTAAATATTTCCTCCAAGTTTTTATACCTCCATTTGAAATTTGTACCCACAACCAATCGCGACGATGGCAATCGTGTCAACGTATCAATCGTATCAACGTCAGTAGTATCATATTATTTAATCTAGTAATACTTACTGGGACGCACGTCGCTTTTTCCACTACATTAGATATATTTGCTGGGTATACTCTAACACTTTCCATGTACTTGTCTATCATGATACAAAATCGTGCTGTTTCTCCGTTTTCTTGATCGTAATTCTCAACCATTGTCGATAGCTGTGGAAACCATAGTCTAAGTGATGTGAATCTGTAAGAAAAAATAATATATATAAAATAGAAATAAAAATAATTTAAATATGTGAACATATTTAAATCTAGATCATTTCGTCTGTGTGTTGATCGAACCCACAAACAATTGCGTTTATAATATTATAGTTTCTAACTGGAATCTAAAGGAATTTGCCACCAGCATCTCTCCGCGCTTCACCCCTACGCAGTACCTACTGTGCTTTTGAGTGAATATGTAAAGTAATACTTTACTAGTGGCTGCCCGCAACTTTGTTTGCTTAAAATAACCCCCCCCCCCCAAACTATCCCCAAACTTCCCATTACACTGTACAACGCTAACTAAGGCTCTATTTTCTTTCTATTTAATTTATAATTTATAGTTGTTCTATTATAGTTCTACATCAGGTGCTCCTCCTCTTTAAATGCTATACAATAAATAAGGTTTCATCCAAATCCGTCCAGTTCTAAAGATTAAGTTTTAACTGTTTTATTATAATACAGATAGATTATATGTATAAAATTTAATAGTAACGGTATTTTAATATACACAATTTTGAGGCATAAGGCCGCTCATAGGAAATTTCTATCTCGAATACAAAATTATTCTTATATACTCATTCTTTAGGTAGTAAATAAACCTCTTATCTAATTTTTGATTTAAAGAAGATTTAACAAAACTTATTATATAGTAATTGAGTGTTTTTATTATAATAATATCTCAACGCACTTAATAGACGAAATTACATTACAATTTTTTTTTATTTTTTTCATTAGCAAAGAAACTTCGCTTTTCGCCCGCCTATCAGCTCAGCTACACGCTTTTTTCCGCTTAGCTGGGTAGTCGAAAAGAACCTAGCGAGCGCGGCGTTGAGTTCCGCCTCTCAACACACACTGTCTCGTATTTGGACTGATGTGCGAATAAAGCGTGAAGCTGTAAAAAAACGCGTACATTATGGTTTGATTCAAAAATACATTTTAGAAAACGCAAATAAACCGGTTAAAATAAATTTTAAAAAATGAACGAAACAGTTCTTTTTTTTAAAATTTGAACTTTTTTTGTTACAATTTTTACGATAAGAACAAAATGAGTTAACTGTTTATTGCAATAAAACAAATTACGTATAAAGAATACAATAATAAACATTATATTATATATCATTCTATAATGTATTACAATGTAGATTATGTTTTATCAATATTATGACAGTAAATAGTTTCTTTGCCTCTCGTGTGTTTATATTATAATTTTATGTAAACAACGTATCAAAATGTGTTACAAATTTATTTATTTTAAGGGAACAATTTACATATAAGTATGAAACTTTAAACGTATGGGGACTCGAACCCGCGCTTCTTGGAAGCCGTCCAAGCCATCTGACTTCTAAGCAATACGTTCTCGGCTAAGTCGAAATTCTTATAACGCTTATTACAACTTCTTTTAGTAGTCCAAAATTTAATGCTAAATTTGATATAAGAATTTTAACGTCGATAACGTTTTTCATGCTAAGTGTGTGAATAAAAGTTCAAAAATTATAAAATCTCTTTATGTCGTTTTAACGAACATTTAATTTAAACAATAATTCATTTTTAAATATATACTCACGCTTCTAATCCAAATAATGTTATTAAAGAGAAAAATATTAGTCTAAAAAATAATGGCGGCCGGAAGAGCTCCTTCACTTCAAACAACGCATTTACTATTTGCTTCTTTAAACTAATTTCTAGTGTTGGTTTTAATGTTCCAGTTGTATTAAATGATAAAATCTGAAAGATAATGTTTATATAGGAAATAATGTATGCATTACCTACAAGGTTAACCAATTAGATAATTAAATATTGAATTAGTTCTTATTGAAGCAATTCTGGCGTTTGCGTCTCATTGCAAAGCTTTGGTTTTCGGTTTGATGATACCTCAGAGGTTTTTTTTAAATCATTCTCACTTGTCCGCTCTCGCTTCCCGACATAACGCTGCGTTTAGTTTCACTGATTTACATGAAATGTCTCGAATTCGGATGAAAATCTTACTATCAGGTAAAAGGCATGAATCTGCTTTTTTAATCCACATACCTAGTAGTTGAACCTGCGACCCTCTACATTCAAAATACCAGAAATAGCGTGTATTGTTGATTCAAATAGATAGATTTACAAACATTAGTCGCTACTAAAATATTTTACAGCATATTGTTATTTTTTGAAATATGAGAATCTAGATAAATCTGAAATTTTGTTGGCCTTCTATTGTGAAAGACAGACGATGCTATGTCATATTTAACAAAACCCCAATTAATGTAGCCTGACTAGACAACATTTTTAATATAAATAAGTCCTAAAAAGAAACACATAATCTACGGTAGTAAAAATTACATAATAATATGTATGATGTTTTAACATTTTTAAAGTGTTACAAAAAAATTAGGAAATTGAAAAACATTTTTATAAAACGTATAAAAATTTGGACCCAGCGGGATCCGAACCCGCACCTCTTGGAAACGATCCAAGCGCTCTGATCGCTAAGCCTAGCTAAATGTTAATGATATGATGTTTATCGTAATAGAGACAATCACACGCGATGGTTATGGATTCAATTTTCACCTGGAATAAAACAGTGCAGAATGCTCTGTTATCGCTGTCTGTACATGGAAGACATATAAAGTATATACTGGAGGCATTTATCAATATAATAGAACCCAAAACAATGACTTTTATTTTCCTTTTGTGTTTGTGTGTTTGTCGTTTGTCTGTTTATCTGTCTGCCTATGCGTTTGTGTACGCTAATTCAGAAACGGCTTAACCGATTTTAATGCAATTTTGACTTTACTTATGTTTATTTCATTTCAATCAGTTCATTTCAATCAGAAATATAAGTGACAATCATTTAAATTATTAATTTACGCAATGTATGTGATTTAAGTGAAAACGCGAAAGAAAACCAAATAGTTTACGCAGGCGAAGCCGCGAGTGAGTCGCTAGTAATTAAATATAAAATCTAAAAACGGATAACGGAATGTGTGTTCCCTCTGACTATCATGTTAGGAAAAAGTATGAAGCTAAAAGAAAATCTGAAACTTACAGGAAAAGTATTTTTATCACTCCCTGAGTTTTCGCTATATATAGTTTTCAAAACATCTAAAGCTTCCGTTTCTTTACCATGAGAAAGCAAGAACTTTGGACTCTCTGGTAAATGATAGTACATTATAAATGCCACGAAACTCCACAGAGAACATATATATAAATAAAAATTCCATGCATGCAATTCTGTAAAAGAGAAAAATTAAATTTAATATTGAAAAGTAAATATGTCAAATTCAAATAAAGCTGGAAAGTGGGGATCGGAGTCTGCAAACTTGAGATTCATTTTTAATTTTGCTCGCTTTAGTGCATCAAGAAGTGTTTTGAATATTATATCTTATAATAAATATATGAACCATCATACTTTATAAATATTATAATTTAGATTTGTTTAGAACGTTCTGTTAGAATTTATCATAATACATACCGAAATATCCTGGCCATATAACAATATCTAACTTAAAAGGCAGTATCAGCCATGACATGAGGGCTGCCACAATAATTCCCATTGACATAAAAGCGCTGTATAACAACAATACCCTGTCCCGAACAGCTATAGGGCAAAATTCTGATATATTTGTTGACATCGGGCTGAAACTCAAACTTAATCTGAAAGAGAAACAAAAGGAAATCGATTTCAAACATAATTTAAATTATCAAGCGACGTTCCTTGATAAATTATTACCTGAAGCATACATTGCTGCCTGGGGTTGTGTTTAATATTAAATTTCAATACATGCCACGTAATATATCAGTTAATTACGCGAGCATATTTAAAAATTGGATATTTTGTATGGTTTTTTTTTACTGTTTGCTTTATATTAATCGGATTACTTAAATATTATCAACATTCCTAAGTGTGTGATTAACATTTTTTATAGTGTTAATCGAACACTTAGGAAATTGAAAAATATATATTTAGAAAACGTTGAAAAACTTTTAACCCAGCGCGATATGAACCTGCGCCTGTTAGATGTGAACGGTTTTCAAGAGGCGCGGCAGTAATATATATTTACCAGATGTAAAATATATGTTATTTATTTTATTTTTTATTTAATAAGTCAAATATTTCTATATTATAATTATGCTAATATAAAATAAAATACTTAAGCCTTCGTGGCACAGTGGAATAGCGTCTGACTGTTAACACAACGGGTTGTGAGTTCAATTCTCACTTGAGGAAATGAATATATTGAAATTATTCTGATTTCTCCGCTGTATTAATACAAGATGCGGCGTTTAATTCCACAAATCAACGCGCAAAGTTTCAAATGCAGGCACAAAGTGAAGAACGGAGTGGTTCTCGAGTAAAAAAAAATACATACGATACACCTTGGAGAACTTTAATAAAGATCATCATCCAATAGGTCTGTGTGAGTCCTTCTATAATTGTACTTATAAATATGCCTAAATTACCACCTACAAGGAATAGCTTCCGTCCAAATGCATCTACTAGGAAACCTGTGAATAAACTCGCTCCTATTTGACCTGAAATAAAGACTTTGTTATTAGAAAATTGTAACATAATAGTTAAGCCTTCGCAATTAGCGAAGACAGAAATAATCATATTTTTTGTAATATTACTTTAAAAGGTATACGTTTTGTTTATTGTACTTGAAGTAGTTTAAATTGAAGCCGCCATCGGGACCTAATGACTGCGTCTGTCTAAAAAATTAATTAGTCATGGGCTCGATACCTACAGGAGGATGTGATTATATTTAAATATTAAAAAAAAAACATATTTTTAGAAAACGTATAAAAAAGTGAACGCAGCGGAATTCGAACCGGCGCCTCTTGGAAACCATCTAAGAGGTGACTTTTCGAACCCCGCTGCGTTCAAATTTTTATATGTTTTCTAAGAATATGTCTTTAAATTTCCTAAGTGTGTGATTAACACTTTAAAAAAATGTTAAAAATATATTGAAATTCGTTAATTTCTGCGTCACTGTTATTTCTTTTGGCATAACAATTGGAGTAACAATGTGTACCTCAAATAGGTGGTCGTTGACGCTGCGCAGCAGTTTTATAACTTTAGTAGTTGTCAATGTATATTTTGTTTATGTATGATTTCATTTTTCTTTCCAATAAAAATAAAAAGTCGAAAAAATTATCTGCTCTGGTGAGACAATGCGTGACTTTGAGTTCCGCCATTAAACATTCAATATCTCGAATTCAGGTGGAGAGTGGAGAACGAAGTGACTAGACACTATGTTCTCTTAGTCTTCTTAAAACTAAATACAGATCTGGAGCCTCAAAGCACTTAGCAACATTTTTTAATATATTTTACACAATTTTGTTTCCTGAGCATGACATAAAGGTAAAAAAAGCAGCTTCAAACATATTCTCGTATATAAGGGATAAACACAGATAAATCTTTTATCGAAAAACTTTGTTCTCAGGACCTCATTCTTTCTTCTTTCCATTGAAAGCACCTTAAGTATCGAACTCCAATCGAATCGAAATCCAATCTTATATCAAATTACCTAAAAACGGGGCAGCATTTAACAGTCCCTTATACATCATGTTCATTTTTAGATCACACTCAGCCACGGGCAGGATGTATGAAGCGGTCGTCGTCACCAACATCGACGCGACCGCCGAGCAGAGTGTCGCAGCCAACATCCTAATGTGAAATTTACCAAATTTACAAAACGTCAGCGATTCTTCCAACACTTGCATAGGGTTCTTTGTTTTATCTGAAAGTAAATTATTTGCATACAGTTAGTGCTGCAGTTACACAATGATATTTAGTATTTAATTTGTACAACTGCTGTATAGTGTTTTATTTGCGCATTAATTATATGCATTTGTAAGATAGATTACAAACTTGTCGCAGTAAATCAAGTGGCAAAAGGATCATTTGCTCGTTAAATGTACATAGCTGTTACAACATAAAAATTATTAATGACAATCTTAAAACAAAAGAACAGTTTAATTTTGATCCAATAAAAAAATGTGGAATCGTTTTATGTCACTAACATAGTTTTTGTTTTTTTTTATTTCTATCTATTTTTAAGCTAAGGACAAGCAGAAAGTGGCTCATGTTATAATTTCCACTGAGCAAAAATATTATTAAACACATGAAAATGAAAAGTAAATAAACGTTTTTATCTATTACTTAATAATTATTATTGTGATAAAATTCTTCCGCTACTTTTTTTATTATCATTCGTATACGTCAAAGATGACTAAACTATATTAGGTGTGTTTTAAATATTTATAGAAATATACTATATTGTACTATACACATTTTTGTCCTATAATTTGATCTTTCGTTAAAAGAAGGCTATCTTGGCACAGTGAAACGGCGCGCGCATATTTAACCTTAGGCTTTACCTAAATCATATGTTTCAAAAATTATGTACATATTTAATATATGCTATAAATACAAAATACTTTTTCACGCATAGCATATATCTACTCATACTGATAGTACCTAGTCAGAAGACACTTTGTTCTGCACTTTCCGCCCGAATCTGAAATATTGCGTGTTGATTTTGTCATCATTCCCCAAGTGGGAATCGAACCCACAGTCATCACGTATAGAGTCAAACGCTGTCACAGAATAAAATCCATTAATATTTTCCTAGCATTTAATAATAACATTTGTTTTAAAGTTATTCTAAACAACTTTTATATAAAAATGATAATTATTATAAACTACCTTTTTCACGGGCTTCATTATTTTTATCATCCATATTTCTATTTTGAAAGCACAGCTTCAACACAAATTAAAAGCACACTTATAATCTAAACACGGCCACAGTCACTTAGTCACTTTGTTTGCACAATGTTTAATACAATATTTTGCCTACAATTTTGTTCACACCGCCGTCTTTTCTCGTCGCACGAGTTTAACTAGCCTTCTCACAACATTTTGATATTATGCTATAATTATTTATATGACGATAAGTATCCAGACGTCATTTTGTCAACACGGACTGTTATATGAAAGTTTTTCTTGCTATTTAACAAAGAAAATATTACCTTCTCTTTAATATTTTATTAAAAAGTCTATTTTAAAAGATTTGTTTATTTACTATAGTCTCAATCACACACGTGTATGTCACTATACAGACGTTAGAGGTATGGGTCATTTGGAATCTAAAATTACACATTGTAAATTCTAATTCTAGATTATGGAAAATAAAGAAAATTTTATAAATATGTATCGATTCCTAACATATCCATTATTCATTTTATTAAGCCATACAAAATAATTTTAATTGGGCAACTATTACTAGATATATATTTTGTTAACATTTTTTTAAAGTATTATTCCCACACTAAGGAAATTGAAAAAGACATATTTAGAAAACGTATAAAAATTTAAACACAGCGGGATTTGAAGGGCGGGAGGTTCAAATTTTTTTACGTTTTCTAAATATTTCTTTTTTATTACTAGATATCTATTTGAAAGCAGTTCTGTCAAGAGAAAGCAGTATAAGATTTATAACTTGTATGGAGTTATAGAAGAAGCTATATAAGGGGATTTGCATATGATATTTTTTTACACACAAGTGTAATAAAAATAAACATTACATAAAAATACCAATTTTTAATAATAGAAGTGTTTACAAAAAAAATATTACAATTCATATATTTATAGATAATCTCACAATTAGTCAAAGAACTGTCATTTTTATACATCTAAATTTATAAAAACCAATTGATTAGAAAACAGACTGCAATAAGTAACATTTTATTATTTGTAACATTTTATAAAGTGTTATTAGGAAATTTCCTAAATATGTCTTTTTGAACATTTCATTATTTTGAAAAAGCCTAAAAACTAACTAAAAACTCAAACTTTATTTCTAATTTTGTCACTTAAAACTTGATTCAATATAAAGTCCTTTCATTGCAACGTCAATTTTCTTGTTTGACCGGTTTACTAAGAACTTACATATGAAGAAATACTCGCGTACTCGCGTATACGAGTCGGCATTTGTGCTTCCAGTGCCAGTTTTCCTGCATAACTGTATAGGCATAGCCTGGCTATCCTACATTAAAATAGAAAGTTTATATTAAGTTCTTTGGTTATATTTATCATATGTACTCGTATGTATACACGGTAAATATACCAAGATAACATTTTTTATAATTTTAGTCTGTCTGTTTGTTCCATCTTATCTTCGGAACAGCTGGACCGATTTTCCCTCGACGGAACTTTCCCTGGCAGACAACTGATGTAATAAGCAGTGACTTAGGTTACTTTTATTTTAGAATTCCACGCAGACAAAGTCGCGTGCCCAGATTGTTTGAAAAAACCAAAGTGACGCCATTTAGCAAAATTTTGGCAAACTACTGTAATCGTGATTGGTTGTGAGTTCGATTCCCACTCGAAGGAATGATCATTTTCATTTCTCCGCTCTGGTGAACTAGCCAAAGCGCGGCATTAAATTTGGTTGCTAAATGATTTCAATTTGATTGTCTTGACACTGAATTTCTCTCTGGCTACGCGTGGAAAATCGTGAAGCGTTTTTTTTATCTATATATCTTGAAATATATGGATTGCTCCTGTCAACACAGACAGATATTAAATAATAATAAAAAAATAACAATTTGTAAATGACGACTGCCTCTTTAGAATATCTTATAATTTACTGAAATAAGCTTAAACAATTTTACCGTATAAGTTTGAGTTATAAATTTTGTCATTCTCAGGTCTTTCCTAGCTATTAAAGATAAATGGTTCAATCTTTAGAAATTATGATCGTCTACATATTTTACTTCAAGTATAAAAGACTGGATTTGGTTAAGTAACTAAAATTATTTACTGTGCGATGTTAAATTGTGTATGCAGCTTTATGCTTTTTCCCGCATAGCAGAGAGAACCTAGTGTCCAGACACTCGGTTCACAAGTTTATTCTTCGTTTTATGTACAAATTTAACAGTTTTTTTTTATTTTTATATACAATTACGCAAAATTTTTATATACCTGTAGCTATGAGTGAACTATATAAAATTACAGTTTCTAACGTATTATGAAAACTTTATTTTTTCTTATTATGTATAGCAGACCTGTTGTAATATAAAATATACGTTGGCAAGTGTACATCTTAATTTATACAAACGAGAATTACAAACACGTGCAAGCGTTTACAATATTAATATTATTCATTGAATATGTTTCTAATACTGTATTATAAAAATATAGTATTATAAAGTATATACAGTATTATAAAAACTTCGTGTCTTTAAACGAACCTTAAATACGCCAAAAACTCTTTCATAGAAGTTAATTACAAAAGTATTGCATTGCATTTCTCCAAATGAAATGAAAGTGTGCCAAAGTACAAATTCTTTTATACGAGTAATTTAAAAAAAAATGGCTTCTTAATTTTTCATTTATGTATTAATATAATGATTTTTTCATTATTGCTCTTTATACAGACGGAAGAACGACGAAAAATATTATTACGAATATACGTTAGTATATAAATCTAATATATCGAATTGAAAATACAATCTATCTAATAAATATATGTGACAGTCTGATATGCGAATAGAAGTATTTTTTTAAATTAAGTTGCCACAGTCTAAGTAGCCGGCTAATGCTAAGAGTATAGTAGCGACATGGAGAAAAACAGAGAAATAAAGAAGAAACTCCTTAGCATCTAATGGATTCACTGAGCGGATGTCCAACATGCTGCAGAGAGAGGAGCTCAGAGCAGTGCGTGGGACTTGAGACCTGAGTGTAAACTTCTACGGCCGAAAACGGCTAAAAATGCCCTATTCTACGGTTCCTTATATAATAGGACATAAAATATAAAATATGAAGTATATAAAATGTATATTTTAATCATAAATAACATCATTTTACAATATTCCTTTAGACAATACAAATCTAAAATGAACAAAATTTAATTGAATATTATATATATAAATATAAATATAAACCATCTACCTAACTTTTTAGTTTAATCATAATTAATTCATTTAAAACTAGTTTTTTTACAGTGCATATATTTTTTTATTAAACTATAAGTAAAATATTTAGTCATATAGAATAATTTGAGTACTGTTAGAAAGGCATGATTCACTTTGAAAAGTATCAACCTATACTATCCAAATGATCTCAAATCAGATAAAAAAAATATATAAACACTATCTGAATATACTTTATAGGTATGAATTTGAGACTTCCGTTTTATAGTTCTATAGGGTTAAATAGACGAAACCTGGGGACACAATTATTTTATCATTGTTTTTCAACCTACCCTGCATGAAGAATGAAGGAAAGTCGTAAGGAATCACTAAATACTCTTCAGATCTATTTTAACCATTAATAAACGGAGAACGCTCTTAATTGAACACGGATATTATTTTATGTTAGAGTACGCATAACTTTTAACGAGTGGACCAATTTTGATAATTATTTTAATGGATAGGCTATACTCCGAAATTGGTCCCATTTAAGTAATCATCAAAAATTCTAACCCTATGGGTGGGTAAATAGGTGCCGATAGCGTATTCACTGACACTTCGGTTTAATTTCCATGTTAAAGAGTTCTTATATAAACACTGTTGCATTGCTGTATCGTAAAGAACAAATGATAACTATTTAAAACAGAAACAGTAGTGAAAATATAGAAATGTAAAACCTTGTCATTTGTGAGAAATCCGAAAAACTAAAATCACTTTTCAATTATTTACATGAAGCACTGAACTAAAAAACCTCAAGTCACTTTAAAACATATCAACTTTAATATGTGCAAATAGAATGGATATAATAACGATATCATTTTCTACGGTACACTGCTTATCTACTTTCAGTGTGTTTCAGTTTTTTTGAATATTCAATATGATAAAAACGCATTTACACTGCTATTTATAGACACGAGTAATACAATTTATTTTACATTAAATATGATTAAATGTGGCGCTGTTCAAATTGAAATAATATGATGGGTGTTCTAAATTCTGTTTGGTATTGATTATTATTATTGGATTCACGCTTTTCCCCGCATAGCATGGGCAGAGATAACCTAGTGTCAAGACACTATGTTCTCCACTTTCCGCCCGAATCAGAGACATGACGTGTTGCACTCAACACCGCGCTTTGTCTTATCATCAGAATTCAAAAATTTAAATATAATCATTTGTCTCATTGGACATCACAACAGTCAGACGCGATCACAGTACGCCACCATGTCCTCATAAAATGCTTGTATTTCTAATATCCTATGCCTTAGTTATTCAGTAAAATGGCGAAAGGAGTGAAGTGCCACCAAGTTTTTTGTACCAGTAAAATAACGTAACAGACATTATATAATTATACATTTAAAAATTGAAGTTTTAAATATATTTTTCAATTTCCGAAGAGTGTGATTGACACTTTACAAAATGTTAAAAATAATGTCACAGAAAAGCGCAGAAATAAATAAAGTACGTAAAAAAAAAGCTTAAATTTTTTCTCTTATAGCGGGATATAGAACCTAGTATTAATATACTCCGTTCTCCACTTTGCTGACTTTCAGACATTGTGTATTGAATGGCGGAACTCAACGCCGTGCTTTATCTTACGAGATCATTGAAATTAAAATAATTTAAATATTGTCGTTCCTCGAGTGGTCATCGTCTTCGGATAGCCGTAACTTTCCAAGTTTCTAAGAGACCTCCTACCCCCATCCAATTCCTGGTCGGGTGCCGCGAGAAATCCCTACGGAATTTCTACCCCATATGAAGAAATTCCGTAGGGATGTCTCAACTGAAGAGACAAGTTTTTTACGGCACTCATCGATGTTATCCCAAGAAAGGTATATACGGAGTCCACCGTACTATCATGTCATTGTCATTGATATGCAGAAGAAACAGTGTATGGTACAGCACACAATCTTGGGAGACGCCAGCGTTCATGGGCATGTAGTTTTTAGCAAAAACCGTTGGCTGCGGCCTTGATGCTGCGCCCATAGAGAGAGCTGGCGACCCAGTTGCATAAATTCTCGGGAAGCTATTTCACAATGAACGTCCCGTGCCACACTTGATAAAAGGCCTTCACGGTGTCCAAATTAACTGCCAGGCTTTCGATAGCAGCAGCCCAGCGTTGGGCTAGGTAAAGTAGGAGTTCAATGTTAGGCCATGCTGGAAGACATATGCGGTCGTTGATCCACTGGTGATCCTTCTGATAAATCAGGTGCCGATTATGCCCTCTATTCATTTGGAAATGTTTCCAAAAGCTATAATTTTCGACTTTCTGCCTAAATCAAAAAGCTGTGTGTTAAGTGGCGTAATTCTACACCGCGTTTGGTCTTGCCATGTCATTGAAATAAAAATAATTTAAGTATAATCATTACCCCGAGAAGGAATCGAACCTTAGTAGGTTCGAGTGTTTTTAGAGGTAGGAGTGACAGTTCTCAGAGGTGAGGAGGTATGGCAATGGATATACCATTGTCCATTGCATATACCGTATGATGCTGTCAGACTACGCCACGGTAGCCTCTTACACATTCTATACATAATACAGTAAAATAACTTTATAGATATAACTAGTTTAAATAGTGCAAACTAACGTAATTAAATTCTTATTACAAAGTATAATCGTTCCTTAGAGAGATAAAAGCCATAAACTGCCGGTACCATATTACATGAAACTTAAACCCTGACCTAATTAAATGTAACTTAGTGCTTGAATGAAATAATATTTCTAAATGAATTATAGTAAATGAAATTAAGGTGGAAAGAATTAAGTGACATAACATTCCGCATTTTTTCTTATTATGATTTCACCACTATAACTAAAATTGTATATACATATTTTTGAATTTATATAATTAAATGAATTAGGCAAAGTACTGGGTTCGCGAACTTCTATGCGGATAAGGCGCGAAGTTGCTTTTTTTAATGAAATTATTGAAATGAAATGTTCATAACGAAATAGGCAGATATAACATAAAGTCAAGACACTCCACTCCACTTTCCCCTTAAATCTGAGATATCGCGTGACGAATGGCGGAACTCAACGCCACGCTCTGTTGTCACCAGAGTGGAGAAATGGAAATAGTTTAAATATAATCATAGAGTAGTAATCGAACCAGTTTCATTCAGACGCTATCCAAATGTGACGTTAACTAGAAAATGCCATTCTTAGACTCACCGCACATTAAACACGAAAAATATTTCAAAAATAACCATTTGTATGAATGAGAATTGAACCAACAATCTTCGTAACACTTTTCAACTGCCATCAGAATTATTGATATTAATTATAATATAGATATTAAATACTATTATCAATTTTTCAACGCAAGAATCTTTTGCATTTTTATAGGTTTATCCTTTCTTCTTACGCTAGCCATGTTTAAATTATATTTACTTACACACATTCTTAAAATATACTTTGAATAATTGTGCTTATATTATTTTAAATGCTGAAATGTTTTTTCATCGGCATAGTTGCCTATCGTTAATTCAAATGAAATCTAGCCAAGTCAGACTTTAGGATTTAATGTAATATTAACCTAAGTTATAAGAAGAAAGGATATTTTTAGTTGTTACAAAATATATTATGTCGTTAAAAACAAATTTCAGGATTAACCATTGAACTTGGCACCTTCTTTTGTCGTTGAAGTCAACAACCAAGGCATTTATTTATCATAATATTGGACTTGGCTCTCATTTTACATTTATGTTTCGATGAGTGTTAGAATGAATTATGTGAACATCTTTAGATTTACCTAATATAAAATGCCATCGCCTCGTATAGGAAAATTTTTTTTTTCAGTATGGAATTTAGTTCCGACACTCCGTTCTCCATCTCTCTCGTCTGAATTTCAGAAAGCTGAGAAATAATAATTTAAATATTAATAATATTATGTAATATGTTAAATGATACACGATCATAGTAAGTTCCAGCTTCCATCCCACTTAAATTTATTTAAAAAAATAAAACAAGTAACTGTAGCTCGTACATATAACAATCAAATAAAAGTTCATGAATCTTACGAAGTCGGATATTTTATAAATAATAAGATTAATAAATAATATAAATAATTCCTTTAAAATAACAAAATATATGGTGTTGAGTTTCGCCACTCAACACGGAATGTCTCGAACTTGGATAAAAAGTGGGAAACGGAGTGATGATACTAGGTCATCTGCCTACCCGACGAAAAAAAAATTCAATATCGTATCGTATAATATCGTATATCGCAAACAATATATCGTAATCGTATAATGTAAATCATATTTAATTACAAAGTTTGCTTTTTCCTGTAATACAGAGCAAAGTTCCCTTACATGATAAAGCAACTCGGATGAGTTGCATATTACTTGCATACCAACCACTCTCTAGTGTTGAGTGTTTAAAAGTTAAGATTTTCTTTAAAGTATAATATAATTAGCGTACGAGTGTGTTTTGTATGTAAAGAAAATAATTATTAGACATTATGGTGTACTTTTCAATGAAGGTAGTTCATGTAATTAGGTTTTTCTTCGTAATAATAATATTCGGATCTTTATGAATCACCAAACCGGTAGCTTCACGCTTTTTCCCGCATTGGGTAGGCAGCCAAAACCTAGTGTCAAGACACTCTATACTCCATTTTACACAGGCATCTGACAGTATTTAGTTTTTAGTAGGTCCTCTCTTTTTACATAGAGTATAAAAGTTATCTAAAAATATTTATAGTATGTGACAATATATATCTCCTTTTCAAAAAAAAAAGTACTGGGCATATAATACATTTTCTTCTTGAATATCTTATGACATACAAGTAAAGGTATCGATTCCTTATAAATTTACTTAAATACATTTTAAATAGAAACAAGGTAAATTTCCATTCATAAAATATTACTTACGTATGTGCTTATTTCTGGAAAACGTACAAATATTGATTGTATGGCTTAGCGTTAAGTGCGGTTGGAAGGTTTCCAAGAGGTGCGAGTTAGAGTCCTGCTTGATTTAATTTTTTATACTTTTTCTAAAAATGTCGTTCCATATGGTAAATTTGCGTAGTAATCATCTGCAGGATAATCAGAGAGAACATAGTGTCAAGGCACTCCGTAGGTAAAATCTTTTATATATTTTAAATAAAATCATTCCTAAGAATGAATAGAATCCATAACCAAACGTATTTACAGTCAAACGCTGTAAACACCTTTGTGTTACAAACGATATGGAGAAACTGTCCAATAATATAATAATTTTCTGGTCCTGCTTAATGTGCTGCAAAAGGTGTTTGCTTGTTAATCAAAGTAGGTTAAAAATGAACCTATTGCGCTTCGCCCAAAAAGCGTTCGAGAGTGTTCTACGTGAAATTAAAAGCTTAGGAAATGTAGTATGTTTGTATGTTAAACTTTACCTTGTTACACATTTTATTAATGATAACAAATTTTGGGTCCAATCTATTTCAAAGGTGTCAATCATTGTCACTAATAAATAATTATAAATTGACTGGCGCAGGTTCTTCTTAGACCTGAGGCATAGTTTAGTGAACCAATGGCAAATTATTTGACGTTCAAAAAATTAAGCATGTAACTTCTGTTATTTTGAAAAAAACTCTTGATTTTGATTTTTAGGTCGAAAAGTATATATAACTGAGTCATATAATTAATATTTTGCAAAAGAAAAATAAACCAATGAAGCTTCTTCTGAAATTAAAGAGGCAAAATTTTAAGTACTTTATGCGTCTTGAAACGTTGACCCTGACAGATAAAATTGCAGACAAATTTCCACACAGTGTTTTGAATTTGGCTAGAAAGTGCAGAATGGAGGGCCTTGACACTAGGTACTCTCTTGGAGAAAAAGTGTAAGTGTAAAGTGTATAACATGAAAAAAACAGCTTCTCATTTTTTTCCGCATAGCATGGTAGTCAGAGAGAACCTAGTGTCAAGATAACCCATTCTCCACATTTTGCCTGAATGCGCGCTTTGTCTTAGGTTATATTTAAAATATAATCATTGCCCCGAGAGGGAATCTAACCCACACCAATCGTGCTTGCAATCAGACACTATATCACTGCGCCACGATGGGAATAAAAATATAGCATCCAATTTTTTCTTTTACAAATATTTCGAACTACAGTTTTATATACCTACATATAAGTCGTTTGCAATTCTATGTAAAATAGGTCAAACGTATCGTCGGAACTCGAGATGCAGTTTTCAAATGCAAATCGTTGTAACAATTGGCTTATTGCTTCAGATATGAAACTGCTGTTTAAATTTAATATTGTAGAAGCGTGTTGTATTTAAATTCATAAAATTATAATATTCAAATGTTTCTGAAATTGTTTGTGTCTTGCAAATTTTTAAAAGAATAACATATTCTTATTAACATATTATAAGCAGTATAGAGTCTTTTACTTTTTTTGTTAATGTAATTGACTTATCGCGGTCATCGTGGCGCTGTGGGACAGTGAAGCTGCACATGCGATTGGTTGTGGGTTCAAACCTCACTCTTATTATATTTAAATAAGTTTCATTTCTTCGAGCTGGTACCAGACAAAACGCGGCGTTGAATTCCGCCTCTCTACACGCAATGTCTCAAATTCATGCAGAAAGTGAAGAACGGAATGTCTTGAAACTAGATCCTCTGTGACTACCTTAATGCAGGAAAAAGTGTAAGACTGAAAAAAAACTTATTAGGTGCTTCAAATTAGTGTCACTATATTTTATTTTATTATAAGAACGTATAGCTTTATTGACTTAAGCGCTTAGGTTTCTAAAAGAAGTGGGTTAGTTTTCTTATACGTATAATTTGTGTAATTTAAATATTGACAACCAGACAAATATTATATTTTAATGATAACGATACAAAAGTGAAAAAAAATCTTGGCCCTGATATTTATTTCCAATCTTCTAAACAAACCGTTCAATTAAGTCAATGTAAACGAATAAAATTTATTAGCCTTTTTGTTGTCTACGTATTTTGTAATATTTTGGTGAATAAGCTCTTGTATTGTGTTTTTCTTTCAATAACGGACATAATGTTTAAATTAATGTAATAACAAATCACATAATATATCCTCGCTTAATTATATTTATAGAGAAGAAACGAAACTCCTTGTTATTTTATGAATTTACCGTGCAGATACCGTGCCCATCGCGTTACAGAAAGTGAAGCTCGAAGCAGTGCCAGGAACTTGCGACCCAAGTGTAGGAGTGTAGGGGTACTTTTAAAATGTATTAACGATCTTCTCCACTGTTTCGGGCTTGTCTCTCTACCTTACGGAAATTATTAAACTAACCTTTAAATTTTTCCAGCCTTTTTCTCCCGTACGTAGCAGTGGTGGTGATAACTTAGTGTTGAGACACTCCGTTTTTTTCGTTCCTGGCAAATTTTGGCCACGTTGCACGCCGAATGAGAAAATTGAACACCACATTTTGTCTTGACAGACCGTGGTAATCAATATTAAATATATTATAGCAGCTTAACGCTGTTTCCTGCATTGTAGGTCAGTCTAAGAGAAACTTGTATCAAGATTATTATAAGATTATTAGTAGATGGATTGTCGCGATTACATTACATATATTTTGAAATGTAACTATTTCTAAATGGCTTAATCGCGTATATTTTTGATATTTTGTTTTTCTAGCCTCACTTCACTAGTACTTGTCGTTATCTACTTAACGAACTTGAATATTTGTACACTAACAAATAAAAATTATCTATTTTATCACTTTAAAAAGCAAATAAATAAAAGTTTTATTTTATGCAAGACATCGTGAATTTCAAGGGCAAAAGTTTTCGTGTAAATTAGCCGTGGAAGTTCGTCAACAATTCAAAACCATCTACTGTAATATAAAGGGCGTCTCAGCGTCCTTATTCATTCAGCTCATCTCCCAAGTTTAAAACGCAGCTGAATTTCAAGTAGCCTATTATTACTGTTATGGGACGCAGTTAGAAATTATAAACTTATTAGAATTTTTCATAAATATTGTATATGTGTATGTATTTTGTACAAGGTGGGCCAAAAGAAGTCATTCAGGCCAAAAGAAGTCGTCCGATGTTGTTTGGCTCTCATTTTTTTTTTGTAAATGAAAAACTTCGATTCTGTTGATTCTGTCAAAAATATGTTTTGTTCTATGTTCAAAATAAACATATTTAAAACACAGTCTCAAGGGATGTAAATACTGAAAAAAATTGTAAAGTTCTTATATTAATATGCAAAACAAAAGTTTTATTTGTAACAACATCCGATTTAAGCTCGATTCTTAGTCGGTGTAAGTTTATTTTTAAAATAACGAAAGATGGATAGTACCTGGTGGGTACTACCGCCCCAACTCTACATAATTTCATTCTTATAATATAAGATCATAAATGCAATATGATTGGTTGGTTATATTTCCTGACGATGTTGGTCTTGAATTTTGTCGTTAAATTCATCGAAGAACAGACAGGTCCTATTGATAAGTATAACAACAACAGATCCTATTGATAAAAAGCTCAAAGAAAAGTGTTAGAGAAAAAGTTTTATTTCGCCACATTCTATTTCATAATTAAAGGTTTGATTCGTGTATGAGAACGTTTATAAAACAAAAAGTTATGAGTGTTTTATAATATAATATCAATAAAAATAATTCATACTAATATTATAAATGCGAAAGTAACTCTGTCTGTCTTTGCGTCATTATGGCCAAACCGCTGAACCGACTGTGATGAAATTTTATATATAGATACTGAAGGGTCTTGGGATGAACATACACATGCTACTTTTTTCTTTTATTTTCTTTTAGTTGTATCAAGAAATTCATTGTTATACGAAAAGCCTGCCTTGAATTCGAGAAAGGTAAAGTCACACAAGTGAATATTATATCATATTTCCTTAGATTGCGAATAACACTATAAAAAATGTTAAAAAATATATAAAATTCATCATTGAACTTCGTCATCTAACAGAAAATATCTCTAAACTAGTCATAAAGAAAGGAAAGTAGGAATACAATTATATTACAAAGAGAAACGAGACACTCCGTTCTCCACTTTCGACTGAACCCGAATCATTGCTGGTTCAGTGGCGGAACTAAACGCCGCGCTTTGTCTTGTTTACCAGAGCGGAGAAATAAAAATAATTAAACTATGATCATTTCACGGAATTGAACCCTCAACCAAACGCGTTTACAGTCTGACGATATTCACCTGCACCAATGGCCTCACAGGTATATATTTTGTTGGAAAAAAAAGCCCTTTAAGATAATTTAGACACTAATATATTTTTCACTTTTTCTTACTCCGTTCGTAGCATTGGTCTGCTTCAGCTTCACGTTTTTCCCGTATATCATGGCAGACAGAGAGAATCTTCTCAAGATACTCCGTCGCGTTTCACTTAAATTCGTTTCAGAGCGAAAATAATTTAAATAAATGCAACTGTGATGCGGAGTAATATTTCGAGCCTCACATGAGGCGCCCTTGCGTCACCGTGGAACTATTTTGATGGTTCCCTCGGGAAGTCTCCCAGCCAAGGTCGGAGCTCTTTTAGCTCGGCCTCCCCCAAAACCTGGTGACGCTGTAGCGGCCACTATGGCCAACAGCATACTCAACAATCGACAAAAAAGGGGAATATTTATGATCATTGTCCTGAGTGGGCAATGAACCCACAACTTTTAAATTTTATAGTTACACAATGTCCCACTATGCCACGATAACCTCAATCAGATAGCGTAAAGGTATATTTATAACAAAATATATATTTAATAAATAGCATTCTCTCTTGCCACACGATTGTTCGTAAAATAATCGTTGGGTAGCAGAAATTTGTAAAAATCTCTCTACAGAGATGCTAACAACAAATATAAGTTGTAATAAGCGTATAAGAATTTCAACGTAGCTGGATGTAGAGCGCATGGCTTAGCGGTCAGAGCGCTTAAACGGTTTTCAAGAGGCGTTGCTTCAAACCCCGCTGTGTTCAAATTTTTATACGTTTTCTAAATATGTGTATATATACAATTTTTAATTTTATTCACGACTTGCCACTTACTAGACAGTTTCAGTTTGTTTTTTAATTCATATAATATAAAGGGTATTGTAACCATCTTTCATCATTATCTATCATTTTATAATTATAATAAAAAATATTAGTAATTAATTATAACACAAAGTAGATATAGAAAAATAAAAGTTAATTGATATTAGTTACGTTATCATTTTATTTATTTATAAAATACTTTGTTAGAATAATATGACAAGTTAATTGTTATTTTTTTTCTTGGCTTAGATACCATTCTAAGGTAATGGCAGGCTAGTGGCCGTCGTGGTTCAGCATCTGATTACAAACTAAATTGATTGTGGATTCGATTCCTACTGGGGCAATGATTTTATTTCATTTTTTGTCATTTGGTACTGGTTCCGGTACCTCAGATAAAGTGTGACCTTGAAATCCGCCACTCAAGCAACGCTGCCACTGATAGTAAGACAGTCCCAGTCGGATGTGATATTTAAGCGACGTCTTAAAGAGCACTGCCTTAAACAATACGTATAATCTCAATGTATATTTTGTATGTATGTATGTATGTGAGTATTTATAATTCTATATAAGTATATTTCTTGTCCTTCTGCTTATATGAATTTATTACATTTTAGTAAGTCTAATACTCTATGCACCTCTTTGCATTCTCTTGCGGTTAGTCCTTTAGTTATTGGTTGCCTGGAAGAGATTGCTTCTAGTAATAAGGCTGCCATTGCACATATAAATTAAGTTTCATTATGTTATTAAATCTAAATTGTAATTTGTTGTGCAATTATTATAACCGACTCTCCGACTATCCAAGCTATTCGGGAGAAGTCGTGAAGCTGTAAATAAAAATGAAAGTAACTGACTGATTATAAGCGAAAGTTGAAGGGGAAAATATACTGTATATTTCTTATTGCTTCTAGACTCGTTGATGAGGAAATTACACGTTATTTGTTCGTTCGTTAGTTTATACAAAATAGAATGTCAGTCTATAAATTTTTTTTTTAGTATTTTGATGAATTTCTATAAAATTTGGAAAATCAGAAGGAGTTTAGCATTTTGAAAGGTTTTTTCGTATCGTACTGACATAATTAATACTCAGGTGAACAAGACAAAGGGCGGCTTTGAGGCGGCGGTTGAGGTCTGTGCCTCAACACGCAATGTCGTGAATTCAGGTGAAATGTGGAGTGCAGTGAAACTAGATTCTCTTTGACTAAATATAATAATGATATCGTTATAGGTTACCCGTTCCGCCATTCAATACACATGTTTTATTTATTATTTTATTTTATTTATTAAGACTGCTAACGGTTGTTACATTAATATATATCCAGTAATTTTATAACTTATACTACTTAAAGGTAAAAAACACACGGAAAAGAGATATGAAAAGGCAAAGTTAACAAGTCTTAAGTATAGATCGAAGTAAAGAAATATATAAAAGACCCGAAAAATTAAATATTTATTATTCAGGTGTTAGGCTGAAAGAATAGAATATTTTTTTCAGAAAAAAATTCATTTAGAAGATGTACCTAGAGATATGATATAGCTATGATTATTAATATCTATAAGCCTAATCGATTTGATATAGTTTATATGGTGTAAGAATATTATTGTTTTGGCAAACAATAATTTACATATATTTTTTTAACATTTTTTAAAGTGTTATTCGCACACTAAGGAAATTGAAAAATACATATTTAGAAAACGCATAAAAATTTGAACGCAGCGGGACTTGAATCCACGCCTCTTGAAAACCTTTAATAATTTACATACTATAGTAAATACCTAAGTGAAAAATTTACATTACATTCTCTTCATCTCACAAAGAAAAGTGATAATTTACTAACATACTTCATAAGGACAATTCGTTTGTTCTTCTATAAAATATAGGATAACTTTAAAAACTTGCTATGCGATAGCAATGGATGTTTTGTTAGAAACTTGCCAACTTGCGGCGTCATTTCCATAGCAAGTATACTGTAAGTGGCTTCAGAAACAGAAGATAGCCGTAATCAGACAGCAGTTATTAGCCAATTCGTGTCACTGTGTTTAACTAAATGGGTACTATTATTTGAATTTTAGGACACCGTGGCGCAGTGGGCGTAAATGCTATTGGTTTTGGGGTTCGATTCCCTCTGGTTGAAAAGATTATAATTTTATTATTTTTATTTCTCCACACTGGTGGACAAGACAAAGTGCGGCGTTGAGGTCCGCCTATACACACAAACGAATTTGGGCGGAAACTGGAGAATTGACACTAATTTCTCTTTGGTATTCAGCTACTATTCGGGAAAAGCATAAAGGTGAAAAAACATTGTTTTAAACCAGATGTTTTTTTAACTCGATTTCAAATTATTAATGTTAAGTAAGTTATTAATGAATCAAATTAATATTAAATTTCGAGGAAAGATTTTCAATATTCATTAGTACAGTTACTGTACAGCTAGAGTTAATACAATGAATAGTGTAATAAATTTTGTGACAAATAAAATTTTAGAGGCATTGCGTGGTGGGCGATGAAATCAACGTAAAACGTTGCGCCATACTGACATTTTCTTTCTAGTTTTTATCTCGCAATCAGTCGCAAATGATAACACACCTTGGGAATGAAATTAGTAATAATTATTTATTTCAAAGGTATCATTGTCACTAATAAATTTGTAAATTATTGTGTTTGGAAAAAAAAGGACGTCGCGCTGAGTTTCTTGCGCCGGCTCTTCTCAGGTCTGAGGCATTAACTTTAGATAACCGGTGGTAAATTCTTTGACGTTCAAAAAATAAAGCATGTAACTTCATATATTGAATAAAATTATTTGACTTTGACTTTGTTATTTAGGTCTGAAATCTGCGTAGATGGTTTTTGTCATCAAAGAAGCTGTTCCAATCAAAGCAAAGTTATGTTTCTTCAAAATTAAAGAAGCGAGATTGACTATATATGCGATGGTTGTTGGTTCAATTCTCACACGGAGGAACGATTATGTCTAAATTATTTTCGATTCACCGTTCTGATGACAAGATAAAGCGCGACGTTTAGTTCCGCCATTTAGCACATAATGTCGCGGATTCGATCGGAAATTAGAGTCGTAGGTTCTCTCTGCCAAGCGTAAGGAAAGCTCCCTTTCTTCCACAGGTATAATTATAAACCTTTTACTTTTATCACCTCACTTTTTTTCACACATGCACTCAGTTCTATCTCTTTAACACTTATTCACTTATATTCACTTTGTTAAACTTATTTATTTGGATACTGCTGTTCCCTCAGCGTAGTAAGACTGCCTTGAACAGTGTATTTAGTTGCTTAAATAGGACCGAACCCCACCAAATTTACATAGTTTATTATAATACTACACCCAAAAACTTGACGAACGCATCTCATGTAACTACATTTTAATCGTAACTCGTATTAACATACATTGTAAAACAATTTAGAACATTACTTTATCAACTTATCAGCCTTTATTTTTTTTACTTACATTTGAAATTATCACTAGTGTGAGTTTTTGGTAAACTAATATACCAAATCAAAACAATTGCCTTTTATTTTATCATTATTGATTATAGTCATTATTGATAATATCGCGGCCAAAATCGTGACGTTGAAATAAAATTTAAACAATTATAAATTATTTTCGAATTGTAATTTCTAGACTAAATAAAACTATGTTTTGTCCCGAGTATTTTTCAATGTCAATGTCTGTTTTCAAATGATTCATATCAAATGTTTGTGGCTCAAGTAAGTATTTAGACTGTCAGAAAATAGAATCTGTTGTTTGATCATGACAAACTAAGATAACTTATTTGCAATGATGTTATATTATTTTCTTTGTATTTTGTACGTAATTATGCTTTTTACGTATTTATATAACTATAATATATATATATATATATATTATACAGTCAGAAAGAATAATACGCCAGTAATCACGGTGTGTCCTACCAGAGCGAGGTAATAAAAAAATCTAAATATATCATTTTCGCGAGTGGACATTCGATTTCCATTCATTTAATTTACTATTATATTTAAATTGTTTTTATAACTCTTCTCTAGTACTCAAGATAAAGCGGGGCATTGAGTTCCGCCACTCATAACGATTTCAAGTAAAAGCGGAGAACGGAGGGTCTCGACGCTAGGTTTTCCCTAACTACTCTGCTATGCAGGAAAAAGCGTTTTCTTTTTAATTTCCGCATGACATTTACATTTTTATATCAACAACTCATATTAGTGATTGCTCTAAGGCTAAGCTAATATTTTGAACATTTCCTGGTTCAATAGAAATAAATTTCCACGTGCTTACTAATTGCGAACAAGTACCCAGGAGTGTACTTTATGGAGATAAGAGCTTACCAGCGGTCAAGTATTAGTAAATTACAGCTGTCACTTGCTTCATTAAGCTGGGCTAGAGTTGTTAATCAGTGTGAATTACTGTTTGAATGAAATTAATTGTGTGTGAAATGCTGATTAGAAATATTCTATGGTAAAATTGTCTATAAAAGAATACTGTATAAATATATATTGAAATGTAAATAGAATACGAAAAGTGAAATTGTATCAACCGTTCAAATATTAATTTAAAGTGAATTTAATTTTTTTGACGAAGGCTTGCTAATAAGTAAGTATTAATACGTTTAAGTAGCACTTTATAAAAGACAGTCTCAGATATAATGGTTTTATTTTTATACTAATATATAAATTCTTATTATTATTTGATAAGTACGAGACCACCGTGGCGCGTCTGGCTGTAAACGCGATTGGTTGTGGGTAGGATCGAAATTTAAAATATTTTCATTTCTTCGTTCTGGTAACTAAGACAAAGCGCGGCGTTGAGTTACGCCACTCAACCCGCAATGTCTAGATTTCTGGCGGAAAGTGAAGTACGGAGTTTCTTGACATTAGGTCCTCTCTGACCTCTGAAAAAATCGTGAAGCTGTTGTTTCATTAATTTTCATTAATTTAAATTATGATACGATGATATGATACTTTTTTCTGTTGTCACTATATTTAAAGAGTACATATTGAAATAAAATTTTATTTTATCTACGAATATGAATATGTCAAAAAGATAAATAAAACTTTAATTACAGGTGACTAAGATTACAATGCTTATTTGCGTACGACTAACTGCGTTAAATATTTGACTCATCAAACAAACAAGCAACTCTAAATAATCCTATAAATTAAATCAAAGTTTTAATACCCTACCCCCTCCCATACGTTTCTTCCATACGGAGCTCTTGTGTCATACCGATGCTTAACATTCCAAAGAGCAACACAAGATTCCTGCAAAAGTCCTTTTCTAAACATGCAGTACAAACAAACATACAAACTCTCCAAATCCATCTAGAAAAACCCGTCTATTCTGTCTTTTACGTCCTCATTTAAAAAACATTTAATTTCGAAATCAGACAGCACTTATCAATAAAATCACCATATTACTCTTATTTTATATTTATTATTGTATATATTGTTATATTATATATGTATTCGAATAGGTATATATGTATTTATGTATATGTGTATGTATATATATATTTTATATTAGTAATAGATTTCGCTTAAAATTTTATGGTGTTTATTTATTGGACAGTACTGCTATCCCGCTGTTTTGCCTTCACCCACCACAGGTAACAAGAAATCTCTTTTAGAGATAAGTGCACCGGTGCTCAGTTAATTTCTGTAAAGTGAATTGTAAAAATATATTATTTTTTTAGTGTAAAAATACATTTTTTAAAAGTGCAATAAAGAATATATGTATATATATATATATATAAATTATCTACATACGTTATATAGCAGTTAAAAGCAATTGTTGCATCTATTGCAATTATTGTTGCAACTGAATATTGTGAATGCCTATATATATTCAATTTCATTATTTTAGTAACATATACAGAATATTTTTTACTTATAACTTAATTTTTTAAAGTAACATCCATTAATGCTTCCAAAATGCTTGTTACGATTTCTATACAATGTCCATATAATTTATTCATATTGCATGTCGAATTATATTTATTACAAAACTTCTAAGCCATTTTTAACTTTGCTTCATAATGACTTCTTGATAGCTACTGTTTTATATTCAGACTGTACTTACAACTTTTATAAGAGAGGAAGTAAATTCTAACTTCGCTTTAAGTAGCGTGAACATTCACTATTAACTTGTGAGTTAAAAAAAATAAATTTTGTTTAAAATATTGCTGGAAACGCTAAAAAACGCAACATCTTCCCTCTATCCTTGTACGAAATGCTGCATTTTATCAGAACTTACATAAATAGATTTCTTTATTTTTTACAAATTTATCCAAAAGAGGCTAAATTTTTGGTAAAAAAGGTAAGCTGGCGGTAAAATTAATATTAATAACACACTGAGGAAAGAAATAAAAAAACTAAAATAATATTTATAAGGTTTTTAAATTTTTATGTCAACATATTAAATGTGCATACAACTAACTTAACTTAATATAGCGATATTAATATTTCTATACAGACAGAAATAAATGTCCAATGATAAATTGTCCAATTCTCCAATTCTTAAATCATTATATGAATTATGACTATATACCAGTAGATTGAATTTTTTTACAGCTGGTGCAATTCCTATTGTCAAGACATTTGATTTGACTCTACACTTCCCACCCGAATCCGAGACATTGCGTGTTTAGCGGGAGAGAAATAAGAGAAATGACAAAAAGAATAAGAGAAATGACAAAAAGAAAAGAAGAAATGAGAACAGAGTGGAGAAATGATAATTCAATCGTTCCCCCGAGTGGTACGCAAACCCACAACCATCATGTATACACGGTCAGACGCAATTCATAATATAATTTATATAAAAAACCTTTTCAAATTATGAAAAACCGATTCATAAATCAAATTTCAGCTTTGTTTCATCATCTACGTAATTTTATTATACAAATAGTTTAGTATTGTTTTAGGATTAAATCGTCTATTTACATTGAAGACATGACATCTCTAAAGCTGTGATACTAAATATAATTTATTATTATATTTTCAAATAATGTTTTTCCGAGACTGAAATATTTTTTTTGTCTGTCTGACACATGTCGCATTACACTCGGTTGCGTGAAAGGGAAAAATGAAGGCACTCGACAGAGCAGCCAAGACAAGATTTCTGGGATCAAGCATTAAATTCTAATACTATTTATTATTATTCTTGAGTGTTCTGTATATTATATTCTGTAATTATTATTTAGTTAATATTACATATAATATTTATATTATGTGTCGGTACCGAAACAATTAATAACCCACTTCTGATGAAGTGAACTTCATAACCTAAGAAATCCCACTTTGCATAGCCATGTAATAAGTAAAACTCGTAGTACGTAGATCGGCACACGTCAGGAATGACTCTCGGGCGTACATAATAGCGGGCTAGGATAATACGGTTACATCACACACTACAAACTTGCACACATTGATACTTAACACCGGCGGAGACGAGCCCATCGCGTTGGCAGGGAGTGGAATTTTGAGGCATCCACACTCACCTCCACTGCTCAACCTCCTCTCTCTAGCTAACACTTAAAGGGACAAGATAATCTACTAATGGCGCTTAACTAAGTATAATTAAATACTAAAAGCTATCCGCCGACATAATGTACATATTATCAAATCAATGAATTAATGAATTCCAATTATTATTAAGTCAATAAATTTATTATCATTCTTGTATTTATTATCAAATCAATGAATTAATGAATTCCCATTATTATAAAGACTCGTGACAAGTTACGATATAAAAGAAACTCCTTAGTATTCTATGGATTTATCATGCGGTTGATAGCTCACCGCGTTGCAGGGAGAGAAGCTCTTCAAAATGAGTATATCCACACTCCTCCACCGTCCAAGCTCCTTAATCAACCTAACCAAATTAAAAAAAGTTACTTCTAATGTCGCCTTGGGCTAGAAATTAAGTGATAATAGTTTTATACATATAGGGACATTTTCTTAGATTATATAGTTATTCCTCTCGCGCCTACTTCTGCCACGCACAAGTAAACTCTAAGCTAAATTTTTAAGTACTTGTTACTAACTTTGAAATGAGGTTCTTTAGGAATATTTGTTTCCCACAGCACCTTAACGAGTCCATCATGAGAGTTCAATTAGAAGCTGATTCTAAATTTCAGTAATGTTTTTTAATATTTTAAAAGGGTTATTTCACTTAGGATATGATAATATTTTTGAAAACGTATACAATATTGAACGTAGCGGGACTCGAACAGCCTTTGGTAAGCGTCCAACCGTTCTGACCGATGAGCTATACGTTCTATATCCAGCCATTGTCGGAATCCTTAAACATTTGTTACAAACTTACTCTTTTGGTGGCATATCTGCAGAGAGATTTATAGAAAGATTATAGTTATTCTACTACAGGAAAATGAGATCAAATGTTCTAAAAATGGTGGTAGTGTGTAATTAAAAATATACATTTTCGCAAGATTGAACTATTTTTATGTAACTCCGAAAATTAATATAAATTACTTCTTTTTTACTTTATGTTTATTTATTTAAGTTTAAGATGGTTTGCTTGGTATGGTTTGAACATAATAAATAAAATAAATACTAAATATACGACAGGTCCACCTTCTGGTACCAGTTTATTGTTGAATGTTTGTGACCAGCTGTATATATACTATGAGTTTTCGAAGATATTTTTACCTAAATATGCGTTTTATAGTTTATAAATAAGATGAGCAAAAAGATTTATCATCCGTCTTATATATCCTCAAAGTGTTAGAAAGTTATAGGTAATAATATAATATTATTTGATCTATTAAATATGCAAGGTTAAATGGTATTTGATTATAATTGGAAAAGAATATAAGTAATTTACCTTACCTTACGACAAATATTTGTATAGCTATGGATCAACAACACATGGTATTACTTTGGTACGTGAGTGTTAAGGGGAAACACCTTTTAATATTATGTATGAAAGAAGCAGCTTGACGCTTTTTTTATAGCTGGATTGACAGAGAGAATCTAGGTCAAGACATTCTATTCTCCAATTTCTGCTTGACACCCAGTCATTATATCCTTAGTCGTTAAATATAAATATATATATATATATATATATATATATATATATGTATATATGTATATATGTTCTATATGAAGTTAATAGTAAATATTAGGTAAAAGAGGGCATTCCTAGAATAATTTAATAGATACAGAATTAAAAAAAAACATATATTCTATAATACCCGTCAACTACCTTACAAAGTATAGTGAATTCAAACAAAAAATCCTTTTAAATATTTCAGAGTAGGTTTAACAATCTAAAGCTATTATTAATTAAATTAAAACTGAATATAGGACCTATATAAATAATATAAAAATACCTAAAATAAAGGTTGAAGAGAAGATGTGATATAATTCGATATGAAAATTATGAAATCACTACTAAAAATAAAAGGCGGAGTGTCGCGTCACTTCACATCTTAATCAAGGACTTATTAATTTTCATTAATTTCATTACAGGTTTCATTAATAACAAATGTAGTATTTCAGGTAATAATGGATATAGAAAGAATATTATGGCGGTTTATGTTACAGTTACGTAAATAAAATATTATGGATTATCCGTTAATTTGCGATAAATTATCGTATGTAAGTAAGAGTTTTGAAGAATTCTAAATAAATTTCAACCACTATTTTATCACTTGATATTACTTTTAATCCCGGTGCCTTTACTTTTAAAGAATATGTTATTGGCAGCTCACCTTCAGACTCCGCTCTTATTCGAAATTATGCGAAACTTTTATACCAGATTCGCTTACGGTCACGAATAGTTTTTATTTCTGATATCAGACAGTTTCAGAACTCCAAACCATCTCTGCTCTTATAAGGAAAATATAAAAAATATTACTAATTTAATTTAATAAGCCGCCTTTATAATTGATATTAAATGTGAAATTTGCTCAAGGCTGAGTTAATATTTGTTGAGTTAACATTTGTGTAAATAAGTTATCACAATACCTTTATTAGTAGCTGTACTTTACAAAGAAATTGATTAATAGTTAAATAACTAAAAATATAATAATATAAGTTTATTATTTTATCAGTGTTAAGACACTCGGTTCTGCACGTTCCGGCTGTCGCACATCGAGACATTGTGTGTTCAGTGGCGGAGTTTAACACAGCGCTTCCTCTTACTAGAACGAAGAAATGTCAACACCACATAAATAGCAATACTATAAAAAGGGTATCTCAAAATTCACGCAAGAAGTAATTTTGATAGAAAATACAGGTTTATAATTAAAAATTGTAAATTTTTTATTTATTTATATAGTATACAGTATAAGGTTATGTATAGAATAGCATATTGGGTAAATGGCCTCCACGACTTTGCTGGCACATACGCACTGTTTTGTTGAAATTTTCCGTGATTGTTTTGCATAAATGTGGCTGAATTTCGTAGGTACAGCGCTCAATTTCCTCCTTCAAGGCGTGGGTGGGTGGACGGTATGTGATTTCAACAAGACGGTGCTACATGCGATTCAGTCCGAGAAACAATTCAAGTACTGCACGAGTCATTTCCTGGTCTTGTAATTTCCCGTGTTGGTGATCAGAATTAGCTGCCCAGATCATGCGATTTAACGCCATTAGATTTTTTGTTAGGGATTTTTTTAAGTCTAAGGTTTATGTCAACTAGGCTACACGTAAATCAATAAAAATTTTACAATTTTTTATTATAAACCTGTGTTTTCTATCAGAATTACTTCTTGCGTGAGTTGTGGGATACTTTTTATAAATGGTAGGCCTGTAACAAAACAACTATATATTGATATAAGCGTTTATCCTTTAGCAGAATCGAACGCACAACTATTCCGTGTATATTAAGTCTAGTTAAAACAATTCAAATCAATTAAAATTGAAAATTAAAATAGATTTTTGCAAGCACTTTTGAATTGTCGAAGGAACATAAAGCTACCATCGGCTCGGAAGGCAGCTCAGCTGAGAAGAGCCCGCGACAAACTCAACAAATACAAAAGTTACAATTTCATAATTTAATACAGTGGTAGCTAACTTGCACTAAACTAAAATTATGTTACTTCTAATAGTTTCATAAGCTACCTTATGACTTTCCTCCTATATATACCCCTTCACAGATTGCAAAGTAATACGTTTATTCGTTGTAAAGACTTTGTTATAGTCTAATATTTTCAAATTTTATTATGATTAAAATATTGTATACAATGTATGATATTGTAGCTATCTGTTAAGCGGTTGGAACTAAAGGATTTCTTTCGTGATAAAAATAAGTATTCATTATTTATCACCTTCTCACACCTATATAGACACTCCACTTTAAGCTCGAATCTGAGACATTTCAGAACGCAGCTTAACGCCGCCCTTTGTCTTTTACCAGAGCGGAGAAACGAAAGTAATTTAAATGTAATTAAGTTCTATCGAGTTGGGATCGATCCCACAACCATCGTGTAACAGCTTAATAATCTACAAAGTGGAAATATCTGGATATTATTACCAATATACAGCATGGTAATACAATGTGCGGCGTTTAGTTCCGTTCGGTATTTGGAAATGTGCCTATACCACTATGTTCAGGAAAAGGGTGAAATTTAATAAAATTCCAAAAATAAAATAAATCAAATAACAATTTACATGTCTTTTTTACATTTTTTTAAAATGCTAATTGCACACTTAGGAAAATACTAAATATGCCTTTAACAATTTATAAATATAATTATATTTAAAAGAATAAAATTAAAATAAAAAAATCGGTATTTTGTTGTTACTTTAAACTATTCATTATCGAGACGTCGATTCGATCAACACGAGAATTTAATTATTAGGCCAAAAGGACCAGGAAGCAACAGAAGCTTGTACCGCAAAGGGCAGGACAAAAGAAGATAATATTCGAATATTACTACAAAATCAAAGTTATACACAGATAGAGTTTCGATTTTGTAATTTACGATTCAGTAGGTAAACGAGAACCGTATTATATATTTGAAATATTTATTTCAAAATATTTTTTCAAGTATCTTTTCAGCTAGCTCTATAAAATTGTTAGAATACAAAAGTTACTTCGATTAAAATCGATAAATATAACTTTATCGGTTATCCATCATGCAATGCCCTACAATAAGTTAATAGAAATGAACTCAGAGATTTGACTATTTTTGCCTCGCCTGCCTTAGTATGTAAGAATATAAAAAACTAAATATATATGTTTTAAACTGTATAAAAAATGTATAATTTTTCCATCCCAGGACGATAGCTGCTTTAATGTCTATCAGAGTACACGATGTGTGAAATTAGATGCGAATGAGAAAAATACCGTTATGATTGCCATTACAAAAGCCCATGTTGCAAATTAACCTTTCGACTGGTGTACTGCTGTGTGCGGGAAACATTAGATTTTAACTAGGTTAGATTTAGCATTGTCTATAGAAATTATGTTTCTATATATCACCCTATAATACCTACATGGATCAATAAGAAAAACTTATGATAATTTACAATTATTTTACTCAATTACTATTATGAGGCCATAGTGGCACAGTGTGACAGTTTTTAATATTTTTTAAAGTGTTATTCACACACCTAAGGAATGGAAAACATATGTTTAGACGTATATAAATTTATAACGTATATAAATTAGAATACAGCGGGATCAAATTAAAAATGTTAGAAATACATAATAGGCACTATTATGTATTTCTAACAAAGCAAAAGAAACATTATTATAAAAAAAAACAGATGTTAGATTAATAAGTGTGTTACGGCCAATATAATACATTGGCTTCTCGGTTGATAAAGATAATAAAGGTTGATAAAGGCCAATGTATAGTAAAATAAAAACTAAAACATATACAAATAAAATACCATATAATAAATGAGGAGGATAGCCGTTTTAGTAAACATGCAAAGCTTCATTAATTTTGGTTTTACGAACTTAAAATTACAATTTTTTTTTTTTATTTTAGTCGTCTCTTCTGCAAAATTGTGATTTTTTATTTCGGCATTGATACATAGGATCCACTGACATACAAAATTTATTTCAGTATTACCTTGTCTGATGTCTGAAGTCCAATCCTTTTTTGATTGCTTTGAAAGAATTTACTGTTGGAATAAACTTCCAAATAAATTTTCGTTTTAAAATATACACACGTTTGAATTTCAGATATTTTCAGAGGTTATAAAACATTTCGGTCCTGCCGATGACATAACATGCTTCACTGTATACACTGCGAATTCAATCAAACTACACTATTACATTGATTATTTTTTGTTAAAAATAAAAAAAACGACGTCAGTTTACGTGTTTTAGAATGTCTGTCTTCGCTAAGGTCGTAAATTCGATTTTAATTGATGGAAAGTTTAAAACTGAATGCCACGTCATTAACTTTTATTTGCTTAGTCCACTTATTGGGGAGTATGAATAAAACAAAACCACTTCTCTCTCTTCTGGTGTTACATAGGGACATGGGTGGCGGTGACCACTTGCCATCAGGTGACCCGAACACTCGTTTGCCAATTGAAAAAAAAAAAATTGTATTCAGACTCTATTAACTTCGACTGTTATATTAATTCAAGAAATTAAGCATTAACTCTTAACGCTACCTTTTTCTTACCAGAACAAAGAAATGATAATAATTTGAATATAATCATTCCCTCAATCGGTAATCGAACCAGAAACCATCGCGTTTATAGACAGATACTGTTCTATACATTTTTTAACTTTTTTTTAAAGTGTCATTCGCAATAGTATATATTTAGAAAACGTATAAAAATTTGAACGCTGGTTCAAATGCAGCTGCGTTCAAGTGCGTTTTTTTATACGTTTTCTAAATATGTACTGTTCTATTTCGCTACCATGAACTTAAAAAATAAAAAAGGCTATATATCATCCTGCGGATATTGGCAATGCTGATGCACATTAATCTAATGCTTGTATTAAGTAAGGGATTAAGGTCTAATCAGGTAGGATTTAGGATAGGTTAAACAAATTTAAGCATCACACTGTTATATACTGTACGTGTCGCATTATGCTATTGGAGCATATAATCTCTTGACACTATTTTCTAAATAAAGCAAAATCGAAATTTTCTACAACAGTATAATGTTTGGCGATTTTAATAATTAAAATATTTGTATAAAATTATTCGACAGTTCATCATAAAAACTTCCCCACAGGTGAAATTTGAATGTTTCTAAGGCAATTAAAATGTTGGGTAGTTTTTGACTGAACGTTGTATAAAGGCTTAACTTTCAAAAACAAAATAAAATAAAGAGTTGCGCGCAAATTAGAAAATTAAACAATTGATCTTCAGCAGCCAGTTTTTGTTAAGGTTGTAACTTGAAATTGGCCTCCCCCATTGTTTTCCTTTATTAACTGCCCAAGTTAGCCTTTTCCATTGTTTTGGTAAATCACCTCACCTTTGTGAAAGACAAAATTCTTACAGATTTTACTTTGACACAGCTTCAAATAGCAAACTTATACACGCAGGATTCGAACCCGTGGTCATATGAGCTTGATGTTATAATAATAAAATACCAATATCCGTCAGTAACCTTCAAAATATTTGTCTATGAGGTTCGTCGAGCTGTCTGTTTGTTTTTATTAACCTACAAGTACGTAACATGTGCGTTAAAACAATATTTTCATATCAAAATCGACTTTATGAAACGTTTTAGAAACGTCGTCAAGCGGAATATTAATTAGTTATTAATAAGTTACTTCAAAAACAATAGCTTTTATATCGTGTGTCTAAGCGTTTCAAAGAAACATTTGTTTAAGAGAGATATATATTTTTCCAGATTTTTAGCTTACAATTAGCAAAAGTAATATGCTTGGCCGATTTACAGTGGCTGGGAGTCTGATAGAACATAATGTCAAGACTATATTTTTCGGCTTTCTGCCCGAATGCGAAATTCAACGCCGTGCTATGTTTTTATCAGTGCGAAATAACAGAAAATGTATATAATTTAAATTTTCTCTTAGTAAGGATCGAACCCACAACCATCAATGGATAGTAGTAATATTATTAAAAAGCATATAATGCTTTTTTTATTAATATTTTATTTAAAAAACTAGTTTTTTATTAATTTAATAAATTACAGACATCCTTTGTATAAAATACATATTTTTTTAGAAGTGTAAGAATTTTTTCAGCTTCATGCCAATTCACACACAATATCTCGAATTCAGGCGCAAAGTGGAGAACGGAGTGTCTTGACACTAGGTTCTTTCTGCCTACCCTGCTATGCAGAATAAAGTTAGTGATATTTAAATCATATACAAGTTATTAATTAGCTATAATATAAAAAAAAAGTTCTTATCACATAAATATAGAACGGCGAAAACGAAATCTTATTTATAGTCAAATAATATAACATACGTTAAAAAACAAAAATAATACAAACGTGTAGAAAAGGTTTAGAAGTTATGTCACTGAACGAGGACACGGTGTGTACGTTTCAGTTGCAGGCACAAAAGTATGTTGGTATGACTTTTTAGTACAAAAACACAGTTTTCCAATGGCTGTGCAATGTCGATTCGGACATACTACACTTCTGGCCAAATTGAGAGTATACAATTTGATCAGTTACCCTCTTAAATAGATTTACTAGTTTGTTTTATAAGCTTAGCGCATATCCCGCATGTACTAGAGTATTGAAAATGTAATGTTTATATAATAAGCAGCCCATTCCTATATCGACCACCCGGTTTTAAGACACGACGTCTCTCTGATTCCAAAGACAATTTTTAATGAGTTTAGTGGCGGAATTCAACGCCGCGCTATTAATTTAGCATTTCTTGTCATTTAAATATAAATAGGTAACAAGTTTTTTAATTAATATTTATCATTGTTGCATATACATTTATGAATTATAATATGAACGCGACATTTCGAATATCATCACCAGTATTATGGAAAGTATATATGTGTGTCAGTATCTATGTATATATCTGTTTTTATTTATTTATTTATTTACTTGATCCACCAACATTCGTCGTCAAGCGTCAGCAAAACAAACCAAGCAATTAAACCAAAATAAAATAAAAGACAATTCCATAAAATAATACAAACATTTTTAAGATGATCGGAGTTTATTATTTAACAAGACTCGAATTTTGTTTGTCGAATTAGTGTTAATATCTCGTAGATCACTCTCTCTCTCGTACTCATTAACGAACTTGCAGAGCCTAGGAACAGGAGAGTTTGATCTAAACACTGTTTTCCGAGGTGATGGGCAAATGGGAGTGATTTTACTACGTCGAAGCCTCAATGGTACACGTATATTAAATTTGTTAAGCAACCGAGTGCAATCTATTCGGTTGGAGAAAATTTTGGATACAAAAAATAGATCTAACGACCTTCTTCGTTCTTCTAAGGAAATCCTTCGGAAGTATTTTAATTGTTTACAATAAGAAGGTACTTTCTTTTTTGAAATCCCATTAGAAAACACCAGGTATCGCAAGAATCTTTTTTGCAATAGTACTTTTTGTAGGGAATGAGTTTTTATTTCTGTTTTTTTATTTATAAAGGAAATTTAATATTTTAGATTTTTCTCTTTCTACTTTATTTTATAATTCCATGATTTTCTATCTCGCTGGCCGCAACTAATCCACTTCCACAGGTTGACTGGAAGAAATTTCTTCAAAATATCACTTCTGTCAAAACACACTTAACAATTTTAACACTTTTTACTTTATCATATATTTTTTAAGGGCAATAAAGAATATACATAAATAAGAGAGTTCTATTAACACCAGTGTATCCTTTAACATGGCCTATTGTATACCAGCATTGATGATTTTCGTTTTGTGATTGTGAAAAAATATTTGCGCGAATGAAACAGTGGCGTGTGATTTACTATAGAACAAAACTTATATTCACGTGCAATGTGCGAGTAAAACTCGTATACGTCAGGAAGCAATGTATGTGTTACATGTCATAAACGCTGTAAAACAAAAAATCTTATAGCAAAATTAAATAATAATTGTTTTGTTAACTTTGGTAATATTTTTTAATACTTTTGTATACAGCAGCGTAAAGAGAACCAAGTGTAAATACACTCTGATCACCACTGTTTTTAATTTTGAGACAATTTGTTTGGTGGCGAAATTTAAAGTCAACATAAGAAATATTGTATCATACAACGAAAAGTTGAGTTCCGCCACTAAACACGCAATGTCTCAAGCAACAGACGCAGTACGGCATTAAAACTTGAATAGGTGACCACCCGGTAACACCGTGTAACGTTGGTTTCTTTACTTTTCTTATTTATTTTGTTCTATTTATAAACTGGGAAATCTATAATCAGTACATAATATTTTGACACTTTTAAATATTTAATAATATTTTTTTTGCAGCTTTTTCCGCGTATCAAAGTAGGCCGAGAAAATCTAATATCACGACAATTCATTGGTGAATGTCAACAAATGACGTCCACAACAGGTTCGATTCTCTAAAGTACATTAATTTTTTTGGCTGTTTGACCAATTTTCATACCATTTTGATAAGATTCGGGCGAAGAAGAGTGGAGAGAGCACATCCATGCATGAGCGCTGGGTTCTCCTCTTTGACCTACATCCTGCACTGTGGGCGTGAATCACGATGTTGGAAAACCATGTACGCCCTACAAATCACCTTATTCACTCATATATATTGCAGAGAACCAGTTAATATGGGATTATTTATATCTTTTGATAAATAACGCTTGCCGAAGCATTTATATTCTGGTGGGTCATGTCACCTTCCAACGTCCATACGCGATTGAATACGCCGGTTCATCGGGTCCCCGATCCACCGAAAGTTAAGCAGCATCAGGCACGCGTTCAGTACTTGGATGGGTGACCGCAGGCTGCATGACAATGGCGCCACACTGAACCTTCCTATCTACATTTATAACTTTGTTTTTGGTTAATAATTTACATAATATTACGACCCATTTATGGGTAAAATCTTGGTTTTTGCAGCTTTTCAGCTGTTCCCGCATAGCAAGAAGAGGCATAGAACATCGAGTGGCGATGTTCGCTCCGACGGCAGTCAACAAATGTTCAAATTCCCCCAAAATGCAATGTAACAATATATTGGTGGAAAATAAAAAGGAGTGACAAAACACTAAGTAAAAATGATTAATGTAATTTCAAATGCGATACGAATTATAATTTTGGCAGATACAAGTTTTTTGAAATATGATCTTTATGGAATGTTGTGCTTGTATATTTTTATACCACGACCACGTTAATGGTTTACATCTAGTTTTTATATTTTTTTATTTATATACGTTTTCCCCAAAATTAGTTTTCAGGTTTTTCATTGTGAATTTTCTTTAACTTCTACAATTTAAATGTTCTTTATCATATTTTAGTCTTCTGTTGCTTATGGCAGACAGGTTTACCTAAAACAGTGAGATACTGATGCATAATCCGTAGCACTTTTATTTCGGAGGTAATCTGCAAAACAAACCTTCCGCGCCTTCTCGTTTTTCTCGCTTTTTTACCGCATAAGAGCATCTTGTTTCTGGTGATATTTTGTCATCTTTTAAATTCTTCCCGCCACTCAACACGCAATATCTCGAATTCGGGCGAAAAGTGGAGAGAGAGAGCACAATGTCTCGACACTAGGTTCTCTCTGACGCTATCTGCCTTTGTGCGGGAAAACGCGCGCGATCACGATGATGAGAAAACCTGTACCTTACAAAAATCCTTCTCATATATATTTATACAGAGAACCAGTTAATATAGGATTGGCTATATGTTTTTTGATAAAATAACGCTTGCCAACATTATATTCGAATGGGTCGTCGCCAACGTCCATACCGTTGATACGATTCTCGTCCGATCACCGAAGTTAGTAACATCGGGCGCGTTCAGTACCGGATTGTTGACCGCCTGGGAACACCGCGTTGGCCTTTTTCACGCTCACACAATATTTATAACGTTTTTTTTTGGATTATCATTTACATACAATATTGCGACCATTTATAAAAAAATTGAAAAAGTCGCGGTTAGCTTTTCGCTGTTCCACATATGCAAGAAAGGCATAGAACATCGAGAGGTGGCACGATAATTCATCGACGGCAGTCAACGAATGTTCCCGAATTCACCGAAATGCAATGTAACCAATATTAATTGAAAATAAAGGAGTGACAAAACACTAAGTAAAAATGATTAGTAATTTCAAATGCGATGATACATGAGGATTATAATTTTGGCAGATACATGGGGTTTTTTTAAATATGATCTTTATCTTGAATGTTGTGCTTGTATATTTTTATACTACATTTTGACACGTTATTCATAGTTTAGCATCTAGTTTTATATTTTTTATTTATATACGTTTAAATTTAAAAGGTTTTGGTTTTTATTGTCAATTTCTTTCTTACGCTTCTATTTGCTAAATGTTCCTTTATCATATTTTAGTCTCTAGTAAACATATGGCAGAGAACCAGTTCTAATTTGTATATACTGTTGTATAATCAATAGACTTTTATTTCTAAAGGTAATCTACAAACAAACCTTGCGCTTCTGATTTCTCTACTTTCCACACTTCTTGAATCTTTGTTTCTTAAGGGTGATATTTTGTCATCTTTTAAATTCTTCCCGCCACTCAACATAATATCTCAGATTCGGGCGAAAGTGGAGAGCACAATGTCTCGACACTAGGTTCTCCTCACGGAGCTATCACTTTGCTGTGCGGGAAAAGCTGTTGTGAAATCCTTGGCAGCGAGAAGACATAGCTGCCTTACAAAAATCTTCTCATATATTTTATACCATGAGAACCGATTAATATAGAGTTATTTTATATGTGTTTTTTGCGATAAAATAGCAGCTTGCCAACACTTCATATTTTGTTCATACCACCTTCACTATTTATAACGTTTTTTGGATTATCATTGTAATATTGACCCCATTTATAAAGGTAAATCTTGGTTTTTTTTTGGCTTTGTGCCACATTCCCTTTGCCATGAAGGAAGGCAGAGAACATGACACTTATCGCGTCCCTGACACTTTATCGGCGTGAAGTCAAAAACCGCGCTTTGTTATATCAGAGCGGAGAAATAAAAATAATTATTTCTCCGACTAGGGTTCGGACCTACAGCCTTTGTGATTACAGTCAGACGCTTTGCTACCTCTTTTCATTTATTACAAATATAAGTTTAAGTAATAAAAGTTGCTTACATGTCTTCGTATATCGTATATCGTAGATCGTAGATAGTTATTATTTCTTAATACAGATTTAGGTATAGTTGGTATCTACGGGGTTCGTTTAATATGAACTTACTCAGACAATTTACGTAAATAGGTTTCATAACTTGTCAACGAGATAGGTTAAGTCTATAACTTAATAGATTCAAACAACAAGTATTATAATCGAAAGTTTAAATGCTCGGAAGCTTTAAGTTATATTATTATATGAGTAGCGACTAAACGTTTCACTTGAGCATTATATACCGGTGTTTTTTTTGTTCTGTTTTTATCTAGCGACAATTTGTTATTGTAACATATTTAAAGTGTTATTCGCACACTTAGGAAATTTGAAAAATATATTTTAGAAAATCTCTGTAGAGAGATTTTTACACATTTATGATACTCAAAGTATATTCTACGAACAATCGTTTGGCATGTGAGAGTGCTATTTTTATTATTAAACATATTTTACACTTCAAAGTGTTAATCATACACTTAGGAATGAAAATAGCTGCTGCTAACTCATTTCTATAAATATGTTTTTTAAACACTACTTTTGATTGTCTACGTCGCGTTAAGTAAAAATAATAAATAACTGAAATTCGATCTAGATACTCCATAATAAACAATCGTTTAACTTACTATCAAAATAAAATAAACAATTTAGATTTATTAAAATTTGATCGAAATTGGGTTGTTGCAAACAAAAATCTTGAAATTGAATTGTATTATAAAACGATTTTCGATCAATTTTCGTTTGTTTACTACGAAATAGAACATTGTTGACGGCTTGCTATATTTATAATTTTGGTAGAATTTTGTGTTTTAAAATTTTTATTTTGAACTGTTTGGCTCGTATCTTGCTTTTCTATAATGTAAAGGATAATATATTTAGCACCTACAACGTTATATGTATGTATATTTAAGGTGTTATGATTTGTTATTTATCATGCTTAAATGATAAAAAATATTTATTAATTGTGATTTGTAGTAAATTAAATATATTTAAAAAACTTCTTAATAACTTTTGTCCTCTAGTAAATAAACACAGCAAAAACAATTCCATAATCTTCAAAATAAAGCTTCACACTATCACGTTTTTTTTCATACAGCAAGGTATTCAGAAGGAACCTAGTGTCAAGATACTCCGTTATCCACTTTCCGCCCAAATCTAAGACATTGCGTGTCGAGTGGCGGTTGAAATCCGTTGTGTGTTTTGTCACGAGAGCGGAGAACTGGAATTAATTCATTCATTCCCACGAGTGGGGATCGAACTCGCCCATCACATATGCAATTAGCTGTCACACTGCCGATGGCCTCTTAATAAAGGTTTTCAAAACAAATTGTTTGTTATTATAAATTTATACAACTAAAAGCTTAAAAATATTAACATTGTCTATATTTTATAAAACTGTCTTTTGTATATGTAAAGGACTTACAACTACTAACTCTATAGGGTTCACTTACATTTACATACACTAATTGAAAAAAGCCACTTTATTCAATTAGTGTATGTAAATGTAAGTGAACAACTGTTAAGATTTCTTTTCTTCTTTCATAAAATATTAAAGGCAATTTGTATTACTATATAGTTAGTAAGGTTTTCTTAGAAAATACACACTTGTATCTACTTGTACAAGTTTAAGTCTAAACGCCAAACCGCGCTATAACTCACGGCTGTTCGGGCAGAAGTTCAAAGACAAGATAATAACCGCCCCATCCCTCTTTAGCATATAAATAATGGTAGATAAAGTTACCTGTCCAACTGTAGTGTTTTTTAAGTGATATTTATTTTGATGGGAACAAAATGCTCACTCCAGTCTATTTCAAAGGTATCATTGTCACTAATAAATCTATTAATTATTGTATAGGAAAAAAAAGAAATAAAAGTTCCGGTGAGTTTCTTGCGCCGGTTCTTCTCAGGTCTGAGGCATTAACCTTAGTGAATCGGTGACAAATTGTTTGACGTACAAAAAACGGACTTTGACTTTTGACTTTGACGTTTGTTTTTTAGTATCTTTATACGCTTAGGATAGTGTAGGTTAGTGTATAAATCGGACTTGAGGCCATTATGGTACACTTGGGACAGCGTATGACTGGAAACGCAATGGTTGTAGGTTCGATACGCACTCGGGGGAATGATTATATTGAAATTATTTTTTTTTATTTTCTTCAGACAAAACGTGGCGTTCCACTCGGTCTCGGATCTTGACACTAGGTTATGTAAGTGCCTATCCGGAAGCGGTGGGCAAAGCTTAAAGCTGAATTTAATATATGAAATATATTATATGCAATTTTATCAATATATATACATATATATATCTATAACTAATCAATTACGCGTGTGAATTAGCTTTTACTAGTATGGTATACAGCATTAAAGTCGATTTACATATTCGAAGTTCAAATTAGACAATAATGCAAGTTGAATATTTTGAAGTGTTATTCACACACTCGAAATTGAAAAACATATTTTTAGTAATAGTATAATCTAGATATATATATATATATATATTATACATTATTAAATAGCATTCTCTCCTGCCAAATGATTGTTCGTAGAATAATCTTTGGGTAGCAGAAATATGTAAAAATCTCTCTACAGAGATGCTAACAACAGAAATAAAGTGTAATAAGCGTATAAGAATTTCGACGCAGCTGGATGTAGAACGCATAGCTTAGCGGTCAGAGTGCTTGGACGGTTTCCAAGAAGCGTGGGTTCGAATCCCGCTGCGTACAGTTTAGATCCATTAGGGATAAAAAGATTAAATAAAATACAAATTAAAAGTATACATTAAATCTTAAAACTAAATGTATTATCTTTTAAGATGAATACTAAGAGTAATACAAAATGTTACTTAATACATTCTTTCTAAATTACTGGAAAACACACTTTAGATGTTAAAATGGATACAAAGGTTATGTTGAAGGAATATTATCGGTGCTATCGGTGTATATTTTTCAGTCTACGTGACGAGTAAATGAGACTTGAAAAGATAATGTTTATAACATTTTTACAGTATTTATTGCAGTCGTTTTACTGTTACTTTAATGGAATATATATAATATAATATAATTATAATATAATTAATACGTGAATAATAAACGATAGATTGATATTTGACAGTTGAAGACACTCCGTTCTTCACTTTTTTCCCGAATTCGAGACAGTATTTGTATAAATAATGTATGAAATTAACTCATTTGGTTCAGTTATTTCATTTTCAGGAGGCCATCGTGGTGTAGTGGGACACTGTTGGCTGTCAACGCGATTAGATGTGGGTTCAATGCACAACACATCAAATTATGTACATTTTTTTTTTTTTAAGTGAGGAATGCTTGACTAGCATACGATAGTTTCCAAGATGCGCGGGTTTGAATCCCGCTGCGTTCAGTTTTTTATACGTTTTCTAAAAATGTTTTACATATCCCAAATAAATATGTACAAATAATACTTTATAAATGTTTAAATATTTAATAAAAAGCATTCTCTTTTACCAAAAGATTACTTGTAGAAATAATCTTTGGGTAGCGGAAATTTATAAAAATCTATGTACAAATGTTAACAAGATGCTAACAAGAAAACAACAAAAATAAATTGTATTAAACGTATATAAGTTTGACGTAGCCGTATGTAGACCACATGACTCAGTGGTCAGATTGCTTGTAGCGGTTTCCAAGATGCACGGGTTCGACTCTCACTGCATTCAAATTGTTATACGTTTTCCAAAAATATTTTTTATATCCAAAGTGTGTCCGTCGCCCTTTGAATAACTGACAGACAAGGCACAGTACAGTGTGAAGAAAACTGAAATTTGGTTTCCTGCTCCTTGGAGTATGTATGGGAGCATTTAGAGTAGATTTTTCAAAAAATTCCTACGATAATGTATAAAATGGAGGTAGTTTACGATACACAATATGTGGAACTTGTTTCTATAATCCGATGAAAGATATAAAGCGTATTAAAACACATTATGAAGGTGATAAAAAAATCATTTGAAAACAACAAAACAAAACAAAACTAATTAATTACTTAAAATTACTATGAATTGGGCTTAAAGCTCAAGTTATATAACTTGTGTAAAGCGAAAATATTTCCAATACAACGTAATTAGGTAAAAGCTTCTTATATACCGTATACAATTCGACTAAAACAAGTCTGTAGCGTCACAAAGAACGTCAAACTGCTCCTAACTTTAGTGAGCACCTGCGTAAATTGCATTTTGTAACTTGCTAAGACCATAGAACAAAAACTGTATTAGAAATGATGTGATATTGAATTTCAACTATATTTAATGTGTTGGCTTAAATAAAAATGATTTAAATATTTATTTTCATATCTCCGGTCTGCTAGTCTTTTTGTTTGCTAGTTCCTAAGTTTAATTTTAGAATTCCACGCGGACGAAGTCGCATGACGCGGGCACTGCTAAGTTTTACTATCTCGTCACATACTAAATCTTATACAATACCCTGGTATATATTTCTAAAAATTTTCTTTATTATATATATCCTTATAGAAATTTCATAATTTAATTAAGTATATACATTATTTTCCTTATAGTAATCCTTTATAACATGTACTTAAAAAAATGTACATATAAATAATATTAGTGAAGAAAATTTCCCGTCACAATTTGTATTGTATATTTCCCTAAATTTATTTCATTTTTGTTTGGAATTTCCTTTTAGAGTGATAATTAATGTTAATAATTAAAATTAAAAATAATTGAAATAAAAGAAAAACAGCGTATTTTTTTATATAATCTGATAGGCTCAGAGAAGAAGCTCTTTGTATTCTACGGATTCACCGTTCTCATCGCATTGCAGAGGGAGGAGGACTTGCAACCTAAGTATAGTCTTAAACAAGTGTCATATTTATAGAAACGCGTATTTTACTTGTACAAAACTTTACTTTTTAAAAAGCTTATTAAAAAATAGAACACATTTGGCTGAGCAACAAGGTGTAAACATTTGTCTAAATTATATCTCAAACACATGGTAGAATGATAAATATTTATTGTTTTAATTAAATATATATTTAACTAGCGACCCGCTTGCGTCGCTTGCATAAATTAAACTACTAAACTATGTAGTTTTTTCACCCGCCCCGTTTTCACTTAAATCACAAACTTTGTTTAGATTTATAATTTAAATTTTTCTAACTTTTTTATTTATGAATTGACGAAAATGAAATAAACACTAAATGTTAAAAGGAAAGTTTATTTTGGTAAATATCAAAAACTGCATTTAAATAGGTTTAGCCGTTTTTGAGATTAGCGTGCACATACAAACGCACAAACAGAAAAAGAAATAAAAGTCATTGTTTTTGGTTCTATTAAATGTCCTTTAATAATATGTTTTTTCATATATCTTTTATCCATGTATAGGCAGCAATCAGTGACATTTTTATTATACGTATTCTTACATAAAATATTACTTCTCCATATAAATTTTTAATATGTCAACTTTCACACGCATTATTTTCATTAAATAAACATAACAAATACAAAAATACGTTGCGAGATACGAAAGTATAGCTAAGTTAGTTTAAAAGGGAAGAGAGTTTCCCCCTTATACGTTTGGACCGCTTTAAAAACCATCCAAAAATAACTTAATGTTTGCACAAGATCTAAATTGTATCCGAAAAGAATTAATTATTTTTTCTCGGCTTTATGCTAGTGTCAAGAATCCGAGACATTGTGTGTCAAGTGGCGGAACTCAACGCCGCGCCGTATCTTATAAACAGAGCGACGAAGCGATCTCCCCAATTGGCTCCCACTATAGTATACAGTCAGTCGCTTCACCTCATCTTGCACGATGGCCTCATGGCAAGTATTTGAATATATTGCAAAGTTAACCTTCCAAAACATACAGATTACAAAATGCATTTTCTTCAGTTTCACACTGAACAGCAGGTTAGCCCATCCTTCCTTCTTTGCGTCAATTCTTCTCGCCGGGCGCACTCAGCGTCTAGTTATCAACATATACTCGACATGATACAGATAATCTAGTGTCAAAAAACGCATTTTTTATGCTAATAAACATCCAAAACTTGTTCTAAGGAAGTGGATATTGTTAAATTTAGAAAAGGGAAAAGCGAAATTATGTTACAAAGTGTACTAGAAATTGTAAAGTAGTTTAGGATATGAAATTGTAATTCTGTGCAAAACTGTGATGGTGAGTTGAAACTGAGCTGTAATTAATCTTTTATAGAAGCTTTGGCATGGTAGCGTCCGACAAGTCGTGCTCACAATATATTATTATAAAGTTATTTCTAGACTTCTCTATTAAAACAGTTGTTCATCAATTTTTTAATCTGATGTGTGTGCGGAAGGTTGTGGGTTCGATGCCCGATAACTGCTGGAGATTTACTCGTTACGCTACTATATATATTCGTTACTATATTTCCTCCTCGTCACGTTGGCCTCTATGAATGTATAGCCTATATATTCGTAGAGGTCAGTCAGTGGGATAAAGTATTGCTGTAATCACGATTGTGGGCTTGTTTCCTATTTGATAGAATGATCATAATTTAATTATTTACTTTTTCTCCGCTGTGGTGAACAAGGAACAAGACAATACACAAGCTATATGAAATTAATTAAAATAATTAAAAACACTGTGTTCTCTCTGACTACAACTCTATGCATAATAAAAAGTGAAGTTGTTTTCAAAATTTTCATCTTCAACATACAATGTTTTCACACTACGAGTCGCACCTCTTCGCTAGAATGACCTGGATAGCGTGAAATTAAAAACTAAGAGCCAAAAAATATTTTTAGAATACGTATAAAAATTTAAACACTACGGTATTCGAACCCACGCCTCTCGGAAACTTCCAAGCGCTCTGACCGCCAAGCCATGCGTTCAAATCCCGCTGTGTTTCAATATTTATACGTTTTCTAAAAATAATTTTCAATTTCCTAAAACTTAAAATATAAATTAAATATTAGCATATAAAATTTTTACCTATGTATTTATATCATTGGTATTGATTGAGTGTAGTATACTTTTTGAGGCTTTTTAGCTATTCAGGTCGTTATACAGACATTGCGCGTATATAGCGAAACCTAACGCCGTGAACCAATCTGGAAATACAAAGTAAGATAATTGCTATTGTTATTAATTATGTTATAGTTCTAACTATGTAATTTAGTTCAAGTTATATTTTTTCAAAATTAATTGCATACTTAACTAAATAGATTGGTGCCACGTTCTAACGGATATCAGTGGTCACCTTCTGTGCGGGAATTGGAAGCTTGGAGTACATATGTATGTGTATGTTACAGATAGTTTATCTGTTTATCAGTTGAAATGTGATTTATACTGATATTAAATGAAATTATTTCTTTAAATTTATTTTCAGTATTTATTATGTATTAAAAAAAATCAGGAACATTTTCTTGTGAATTGACTTAAACGAATAGCTAGGTAATGTTCTATTTAAAAATATTGTTGTTGCCTTTGCTTTATACGGTTCCATAAATCGTGTTTTCCATCAATCAGCTCACTATGTCACTAGTTACATCGCAAAATATAAGAAATACACTGTGCGAAGATGATTTATTCACATTCATTGATTATTAGACCCGAAGCGTAACGCAACACGCATATGTATTGCATTAGCAACGAGTATGTCGTTTTTAAAAAACATAGTAGTGTGTGTAATATTTGTTATATTAATTGAATATATTACTGAAAAAATCAGCTTCACGCTTTTTTCTGCATAGGTATATTCTGAATATATATACGCTTTTTGTAAAAGCTTTCGGCACTTTATTTTCGTATGTCTTGGAGTCGGTCAAAGTGAATAACGGAGTGTCTCGAGACCCGGTTATCTCAGCTATGCAAGAAAAAGTGTGATGTGTGTACATTTTAACAATGTAAATGTTTCATAGCTATCGTCTTGTCTTATCCGCATGGCTTTCATAAAAATGCACCTCAAGCTATCCTTTACATGTTAATACAATGATTTATTTGGATTAAAAAAGACATAATAAAAAAACGATATTTATACGGCATTGAGTTCCGCCACCAACACCCTATGTCTCAAATTCATGCGGAAAGTGGGGAACGGAGTGTCTTGATACTAGGTTCTCTCTGATACCATTGCTGTGGGGGAAAAAGTGTGAAGCTGTGTGTGTGGAATGACTCAAGGAATAAAAGCATTTTCGTTCAAACCATACTTTTACTGTAACATGCAAATGTTTGTAACATACAGCTACCTGTTTGTGGTGAAAACTATGAATTTAATGTAATAATATAATATTCTATTTCTACGTTTTCGGTATAAATTTTAGGAATTGAATTATTATTATACCAAAAATATAAATAAATTCAGCTTCTGAATTTTTTTTAATAAGAATAGCGTGTATCTATATTATGCGGCTGTCTTTTAGAAAACAGGCTATATAATACAGCTTCACACATTTTCACGCATACCAGGGTAGTCAGATCTAGTGTAATGATACCGTTCTTTACTTATCGCCCGAAATTGAGACATTGCGCGTTGAGTGGCAGCAGGCAACGCTTTATTTTGTCTTGCCAGTGTCAAAAAATTAATCTGATTGCGAATTGAACCTAGTAATTACATTAATAGTCAAACCCTGCCCCACTGTACAATAATGGTAAACTAATATTGTAATTTCTAATATTATTCCACTACTAATGTTATAATTAACATAACATGTGAATAACATATCAGCTTTGATTTAAAGATACTTTGTTCAACATTTAATGTTACTTATTTTTTCTTCTTTCAAATTTTTGTTTTGTTCTTAAGAAAAAACAAACTGCTTCACGCTTTTTCCCGCAATGTAGTGATCAAGCCACTTCGTTCTCCACTTTCCGCCCGACATCGAGTTATTGCGTGATGCGTAGCGGATATCAACACCACGCTTAGTCTTACCAGAGCGAAAATTGAAATATAATTCCCCGAGTGGAAATCGAACCCCAAACCAATCGCGTGTGCTGTCAAACGCTGTTCCACTACGCTATGATGTATAAATATTAATTTACTTTTCTCAAGGAAGTTAATATAGCACATTAAAAAGACATTTAACTTAAGCGGTGTCAGGGTAATAAAATATGAGGCTAGCTGCACAGTACACAGAATGCATAGCATCTGAATAATTGAATAATAATCTTGTGGATAAATTATAGTCTTTGTTGAAATTACATTTAAATTAAGTTACAATACTTAAAAAAGACATATTTAGAAAACGTATAAAAATTTGAACGCAGCGGGATTTGAACCGGTGCCTCTTGAAAATCGTTCAATTTCCTTAGTGTGCGAATAACACTTTAAAAAAATGTTAAATATATATATATAAGTTTTACTAAAACATTAAGCTGGCGGATAAGTGAAATCAATAAGTGAATACGTAATCATCCCCTATTTTACTACCCTTAGGCTACCTTAAGGGTAGTGAAATAGGGGATGATAGAACACTACTGTTTTATTCAAAATTTTATAGGACCAACATCGGGTATACGCTAGCCATTAAAAAATATATCAAAATTAGTCTACTCTGTAATGACTTATGACTGGATTAAATATATTATATATATATATAAATATATCTATCGTATATATATACGTGTCAAACTGAGAATCTCGTCCGTTTTTTTTTAAATCGTCTTTAATTTAACACAAATATATGATTTAGAATATTGTGAACTCGCAACTAAAAGGTGCCTGAAATAAATCGTTGTAGTCTGCCCACTAAGCACGTAATGTCTCTTGGCGAAGAGTTTATAACGGAATGATATTTTACTATAATGTTTCTGTCCGATAAATTCAATGTATACAAAATATTTACAAATTATATTTTTACATTATACAAGCATTTTTTTTTTTAAATATCACATTTTAACTCGGAACACACACGTACATACAATATAAGTGGTTGGAGGCTTTTATATAATTTTACCTTTAATTAGTTTTCAATGAAATAATCAAGCTTTGGTAGAATATAAGTAATAAAGTTGATGCAATGATAAGTTAAATCTCTATTTAAGGTCTCATCTCGTCGTCGTTGTAGTTTCTTTACAGTATAAAAAATCCATGTTAATAAACCATTAGGCCATAAAGTCTGATTATAAGGGCGATTGGCTATGGGTTTATTTCAACTTTACGAGGAATGATTATTTAAAAAAAAAAACCTACTCCGGTACGACAGAGCGCGGCGTTCTGTGCCACCACTCAATGCGCAATATCTGGAATTCGGACGGAGAAGACGGAGAATTCTTGAGAAGCTCAAAACAAAAACGATTCATAGATAATTGTTGTATTATAAGTTAATCCTCTTAATTTCAAATTCACATACTATATCGAATTCATAAAATTTATAAACGAAATACGACAGTATAAAATATTTGTATATAATTTTATTTTGAAATATAATGAGCAGATAATAAAAAAAAAAATTTTCAATTGTCCTACAATATTTGTGAGTAACCTAGTTAGTTTCAGCCAAACGTAGCGTCCCTACTATAGAAGCATGAAAATGAAAATAAGGCTTTGTCGATAGCTGAAGCTGCAAATTGAAAAGAAGTAATTTTCTTTCTCTTCTGTGCTTCAACGAAGCTTGAATTAAATTGGATATTGAAAACAACGTTTACTTTTGAAGTTGCCGTCTGTCGCGTTATACAATTTTAAAAGGTTTTCAAAAGGAGGATAGGCTCTCATCAATCAATATGATTTTACGCAAAGCGGAGTAGTCAGCGAGATCTAGAGTCAAGCCACTCCATCGAAATCCTTATATTGCGTGTCGAATGGCGGAGCTTAATGCCGCGCTTTGTTTTAGGTATCAGAGCAAAAAAATTAAAATATGTTAAGTATAATCATTTCCCCAGAGGTTACGGATCCACAACCAATCGCATTTCAAGTCAGACACTGTCCTACTGTGCCACAATGGCATTTTTGGCTTTAAATTCGAAAAGAAGTACCTTTGTAGTTATTGTCCTAATTTGCATAGACAATACGCGTCTCTATCCGCCGGAATTCAAGGTATTGCGTGATGAGTGAGAGGACTCGACGCCTCTCGACGGCAACGACTATGGCGTTTTACTCAGCTGTCTCAAGAATTTTACTAGTACAATTTCCAATGTTCTAGGCTTTATTTAAAGAAAAATAAACACGTTACCAATAGAAAAACATAATATTTTTTTACATTTTTATACAATAATTCACAAAATGATTGAGCCTATTGTGGAGTGGGTTGTGGGTTCGATCTCCACTCAGAGGAATGATTGTATTTAAATTATTTTCTTTACCGTCTTAGGTACCGCTCTGGTACCTAAGACAGAGCGCGGCGTTGAGTTCCGCTCTCAACATTCTAAGACTCGAAAGGGTTGAAATTGGTCTTGATCCTAGGAACACCGTGCATGATGGGTGTAATTTAAACAAGAGGCTCGCTACTTTTCCGACTCTCACCATATGAGGGCAGCACTTACTTCATCATATTGTTTTAACATTTTATAGTGTTATTCGCACATTTAGCAAATTGTAAAACATTTTTAGAAAATGTATAGAAATTGCAACACAGTGGGATTCGAATCCGAGCCTCTTTGAAACGTTTTTCCAAGAGGCGCAGGCTCGATCCTTCCGTGTTTAAAATTTTATACGTTTTCTAAATAGTTTTTTAATTTTTACTTTATCATAGTCAATCCAAGATACCTACTCATAAAAGAATCTAGTGTTTGTCTTTGTCCACCCTATATATTGAATTATCTAGTGATAAGTAATTTTTAGCCCATCTTTTACCCACCTGTACATGTAAATATAATGGGTTCCAAAATATTTTAAAAATTATTTAAAATTAACACTCGCTTTGAAGCTCTATTCTGTCATACTTAGTTTCACAGTGTACAAGCTTAAATACTATTAAGCGGAAACACAAAATCGAGTTACGTTTAAGTCCTTTTAACCGCAACAATATAACTCCAGTAAGTGAATTGTTTGTATAAATTACTCAGTTGACTTTGAAGTTAGATATATTTTATTTTTGCGTACATTTCCTAATTAGTACACTATACAGATATTTTATTAATATTGAATGCCGCGGTATAATACAGTAGTACGATTTGCAAAATAAAAATCGTTGTCATTAAAATAAAAAGTTAAGTTATTTTATATTAATTTATTATTAAAAGTGATAACAGAAAACAGAATTATTATTTAAAATGTCTCTCTCAACATATACTAGAACTTACAACATATCTAAAAAACCGTACATATAAAAAAAACCGTAATTGATGCTGTCCGTACATTGATATATGAATTAATAAAACTTTGGGGACATTTATCAATGTAATAGACCCCAAAACAATTATTTTCTTTCCTGTTTATCTGTTTGGCTGTGCGTTTTTGCACGCTAGTCTTAGAAACTGCTTAAACGATTTAAATGCAGTTTTAACTATTGTATTTTGGTTAATTATCCCTTAACATATAGTGTTTATTTTATTTCGACCGCTTCATGAATAAAAAACTTACAACAATTTAAATTATAAATTTGAGCAAAGTATGTGATTTAAGTGAAAAACGAAATAGGTATAGTCGTGTAGTTTACGCAGGCAAAGCCGCGAGCGGGTCGCTAGTAATAAACAAAAAGCCTTTTTCTTCAGCTTAACAGCATAGCGGAAAAACATTTGTCATAATACTCCCTCTTTCACTTGTCTTTAACATTTTCTTGTATGATATATATTTTTACGGTTTACTTTCTCCATTTTTTCTAAGGTACCAGAGCGGAGAAATGAAATTATTTTAAATTAGAAAAAAAAAATCACAATATGCAAATCGAACTCACGACCAATTGCGTTTACAGTCCTCGATGACCTCGTGTATTATGTATATTCTAGGAATATACATAAAATTATATCATACAAATAACCTTCAAATATATATTTTTAACATTTTTTAAAGTTTTATTCGCACACCAAGGAACGGTTTTCAAGAGGCGCGGGTTCAAATCCCGCTGTGTTCAATTTTTATACGTTTTCTAAATATGTCTTTTTCAACCTTCAAACAAATAAAGCAGATGCTAGCAAAATAAATATCTTACAATATAATTTTAGAAGCTTACAGGTAAGTACTGTCTATTTTCCTCAATAATAAAAAAAGGTTACAATTCCCATCACGCACTATGGCGAACTAAGAGCATTTTACCATTGTCAATAACGTTTTCGATTCTATAGAGAGTTTCTGTTACTAAATAAAACGTGTGCTGTCGGCTTATGTACGTGTATATTTACAAAATGTTTTAGGCTTGCTTCAGTATAAGGTACGAGAACTCGTGACTTCATTTTGTTCTGAGGTTTTCTTGTTCTATATTCATAGATCAAGAAACCGTAGCGGGAAATGGTGTATGCAATTGAAATGAAGTATGAAAGTATTTACTTTTATTGCTCTACTGGCGATTCCCGCTTAAATTACAAATTTTATTTAAATGTATTATTTAAGTTATTCAATTTAATTTATTTATGAACCGATTCAAATAAAATAAACAATAAATGTTAAGGGAAATCAGCAATATTTACGTTACATTTCTGAGATTGGCGAGCATGAATGCACAAACAGACAAAATGAAAATGAAATATTATTTTATAATAGAACCCCTATTACATTAATAAATGCCCTAATCATATCTTTTCTTATATACCTTCATGTACAGACAGCAGTTAGTTACATTTCTATTATATGTTTATACAGATTCTTTATATGCTCCTGTATTGGACATATTTTCGCCTGTATTACAGATATCGCATCTGAGAATGAGTATCGGACCCAGTAATATTCGCACAAGACACTTCTCAGTTTCATATTTGTATATATTTAATAACTTTTAAATATTCAGCGTATTTCTGTTTGTAACACCCTAAATTATAATTTAAATATTTATATTAATGCTGCGGGCATTTTGCATTACTGCAATTTAGACCCACATGCATATAACACAGAATTAAGTACCGTCTCAATTTGAGAACTGAGAGCGAAGTGTCACGACACTGAGTCCTCTCTGAAATATCAGATAACACATGTTTTCTATACAAATTATAAATCTAATGAAAAATAGATTTTTTAAATATATAATAGAAAGTTTTAAAAATATTTTAAATATTTATAATGACAGGAGCGCAAACAGTTCATACTAGAACAAAGTTCAAGCCGGGGTCCCGATCCATGCATAGCAAATTAGTTATTTACTGTATATAAAAGGTACTTCAATTATGTTGGTAACTGAATAAATATTTTATATTGTATATTTCAATATTAAAATTAGATTTCTATGTTATACTAAAGTATATGAGTATTTGAAAGAGAATATATATTATTATATATTCTCTTTCAAAAACATTTTATGTATTATGTAAAATATAAATTTGTATTATAGAATGTAAATTTATGTTTAAATAATTTTATTTACAGTAAAGAAAATAATAGTAGATATGTTATTACTAGGTGGCGGAACCCAACGCTGCAACAATGTCAAACCAGTAATTTTTTTTCTAATAATTTTGTATTAATTTTATTTCTATCCTAAGTTTCAATTATGCTTTATCAATCACTCACTATATAATCAATAGAACCATATACATACATATTTAGAAAACGTATAAAAATTTGAACGCAGCTGGATTTGAACCCGCGCCTTGCCATGCGTTCTACATCCAGCTACGTTGAAATTCTTATACGCTTATTACTATTTATATTTGTAGTTAGCATCTCTGTTAAGAGATTTTTCAAATTTCTGCTACCCAAAGATTATTCTACGAACAATTGTTTGGCAAGTGAGAATGCTTTTTATTAAATATATATTTTTTTAACATTTTTAAAACCGTTCGTGTTTCAAGAGGCGCGGGTTCAAACCCGCTGCGTTCAAATTTTTATACGTTTTCTAAATATGTCGTTTTCAATTTCCTATGGGTGCGAATAACACTTTAAAAAATGTAAAGAAACCATATACATGTTATATGCGAAATTTATAATTTTAATAGACTGTTGCATCTGAATGTATATGCGATGGTCGTGGGTTCAATTTCCACTCAGAGGAATAACTATATTTCAATTATTGTCATTTATTCGCTCTGGTGATAAGGTAAAGCGCGGCGTTGGGTTCTACCACTCGCAATATCTTAGATTCGGGCGGAAAGTGGAATACAGAATGTTATCTCTGTCTATGCGGAAACTGAAGTTGAAATAAATTATATTTAAACTTTATTTAATTTTAAAAAATATATTAAGCTGTACTTACACGCTCAATACTGTGTGAAAAAAAATTATACCTTTTTATTGTTAAATATTGGACAGCTAGTAAATTTTCAAGCATAATATTAAATAAAAACTTTACAAAATGATTAAAGGTTATTTATACCGTTTAAAATATTGTAAAACGAAAACAAAACTGCTTAAAATAAGAAAAAAATAATTAAGTTTGTAAGATACTTACTTGTAATACACAACCAACACTCTATTTTTACTGAGTAACTCAGTTTAAATATATAATAAAAGGTTCTCTACGAAATTACTTCACCTAGCATTTCCTCAATCAGCTAAATAAATTACCAATTTATTAATAATATTATAGTATTCTCTCGTTTAAATTCGTAATCTCTTTAACAAAATAATATTATTCTAAGGGCAAATGACAAAATTGTTGTCTGTAAGAAAATGTATTCAAATTTCCATTCTAATATCTTGTATTTAGTTCGAATTATTTAAGGTTAATTGATATTCAAAGGACGAATAGCTTATTAATTTTGCGCTTCCTTGCATATTGTATATTATTTTGAATATATTTTAAAGTATTATTGTATTCATAAGCTTATTAAATTGAAAAACATTTTTAGAAAATGTATATAAAATATCCCGGATGCGTTAAAAATTTTAAACGATTGCTAATTTTTTTTTTTAGTATTGTATATTTCTTTTAGCTATTTTGCCTTAAGGTTACCTGGAACAAATTTCCAGGCAGATTCTATATGATTGCCTGGAAAGGATTTCCACTGTTTTAGTGATAAGGCCTCTTGTTATTAATAATTTATTGTATATTCTATGGTTTCTGTTTGTACAATAAAAAATATTTTCATTATTATTTTCTATGTATTTTACGAGTTAGTTAATGCAGTGCCCTAAAGATTCTGTTTTTCTCCACTCTCTGCTTAAATGGACACCGTATTGTGCGAAATTAGAATATTTTGGTTATCAAACACGCTTCCCCGAATATCAGGGTAGCCAGAGAGCACCTAGTGTCAGGCCATTCCCCACTTCCCTCCCAAATCTCAGACATTATGAGTTGAGTAGGAACTCAACACCGCGCTTTGTCTTGACACGAGAGCGAAATTCAAATATAATCATTTACCCGCGTTGGAATCGAACCCACAAGCGTCGCCTATGCAGTAAGAAGGTAACACACTGCACCACAATGACCACTATAAAATAAAACACTAATAAATATAAATTTTGCATTAAAGCTACCTGCGATATAACTTGAAAACTCTACTAAAACTACTGTACAACAACAAAGTGCGGAATGCAAGGTAGATCTTATATCAGGTAGTAAAGTTTATATTGCGGTAGCGTCTGAACGGATCTCGCGTTGCGAGGTGTAACGTTTTACATATTGAAAATAAGATTACATATATGTAAATGTATGGAGAGAACCTGGATTTTGTATGTATGTATGTATATTCTATTTCCTATATACTTGCCATCTCAAACATAAATATAGGGTCTTACTGTTGGTAGCGTTATTCATATTTCAGAACATAATATCAAATCACTCAATGATAAGAAATAAGATATCGTCTTTTCTTTTTTTTTTTATTCTATAGACAAGGCTAACGAGTGTTCGGGTCACCTGATGGTAAGTGATCAACGCCGCTCACGACCCCGAGTTACCCCAGAAGGGCTACAGGGATGTTTAAGGTGGCAATAGACGTGTGGCTGTAAACGCCATTAATTGTGGGTTTGAATCTCACTCGGGGGAATGAACAAATTTGGTTTCATTTACCCGCTCTGATAAGATAAGGCACGGCGTTGAGTTCTGCCAGTCAACAAGAAATGTCTCTACTTCAAGTGTAAAGTGGAGAACGGAGTCTTGCCACTAACTTACAACCAACCCCGCTATGTCGGATGAAGTGTAAAGTTGAAAATAAAACTTTTTAAAACAATCATCAATATTATTACCAACAAATACAATGATTGCATTTACCTGTTTTATTATTAAATTGTAAAATAGAGCATTCATAAAGTAAAATTAATTGGCAATTAGTACTACGCCTCTATTTTCTAATATAGACACAAATGTTTATAATGTATGCGGTTTGCATAGAGTACTTAATGTATTATATTTCAAATTGTGAATAATTTATTGTATTACATTATACGTAAAGGTCTGTTTTTTCATTACACTATATAAACAAATATTATTTTTATTAGGCTCATGTTAGATTTTTATTAATAGTATATTCTTTATAGAATACAGCATGAAATACCATAGATAGTAGAATTAATTTACCAAAGGTGGATCTCTAAGAGATTTCTCCCAGCCAACATTATTAATGACTGACAGACAACACACAGCCTAAAATTGGCATATATGTACCTTGGGAAACGATGAGGAATTGAAAAGACGAAATTTTTTATTTTACAGTCTACGCAAACAAAATTGCATGCTGCAATTCGTATAAAGATATATGATATATAATGAAAGATGATTATTATTTAGTCTATTTAAAATTGTTTTTCTTTAACTTTGCGTATTTTTTGGTGATCTGTAAAACAGGCATTTACCCAGTACCCAGCACCGGACACCAGTCTTGCACAATAGCTTTTTCTGTCCGGCTTTGATTGACATGTTTTTGCGATAGATTTTTTAAAAAACCTATCTTTGTATGTTATGTACAAAAAAAATATTTATATATATATATATAGATTATATATTTCGGGACAAGCTGAGAGAATGTTGATACTTTCTTTTTCTTTCATCACGTTTCCGTCACTTCAAAGTCGTGTGTGTTACTTTAAATAGTTAAATGTAATAAAAGTTATATATCAGGAGAACGAAAGCATTTTTAAAGTATATAAACAACTCAATAGAATATTTTAACCGCACCCCTAACGAATCAGTTAACTAAGCAGTTAAATTGAACCGTTTATTATAGGAAAATTTAAAAAATGCACTAACAGGTGACTACCGCATTGCAGTGACCGTCTATCGGGAATACCGCGGTATTAAATCAAACGACTTAACGGCTCTACCTGCCAACTCAATGGCCCTATACATTTGTATCAAAAAGAATATCCTGAATGGAATTAGTGAAGATTTTTACAAGGATATGCTACTTATTAACTAAATTAATTATTTAGTATATTCAAAATCAAATAAAAAATAAAAAAAAAATTGTTTCGAATTTCACTTTCGAATCGTCAATTAACATAAAATGTCAGTATTGTCAGTCCTAGTGCCTGCTACCACCGGCTCGCAAGGCAGTTCAGCTGAGAAGAGCCAGAACTATCGTATGTGATTGAATATTATTCAGCTTCGGAGCTTTTGTTACAATTAAGTAAAAATAAAGTGTGCTAGAAGTTGTCGTTATATAAGTCAAATCTTTATGTGTTAGGGCAATGAATATAGATTCCCGTATTCTTGGCTAGTAGCGGCCGATGAGGAGTCCCTGTCAGTTTTTGTGGGTATACGGACGGCCTACATCTGTCGGTCTGGAGATCCATATAACCGGTTCGAGTTCCCAATCTGGCTGGCATCCGCACCGGATTTCCTCACGATAAAAGAAAAAAAAGGCAATGAATTTAAAAAAGAAATAAAAAAGTATTCTAAATTAAAAAAGAGGAACTATTTTGTGGGAAAATCGAACCCAAAACTAATGTCTTAGCAGTCAGTCTCAAACCAATAAGCTAGTTAGAGGATATTAGGTACTCCATTAAAACTAACTTCAGGTTTACGCTTTTCCCTCATAGCAGTAGGTAGAGAGAACCTAGTGTCAAGTCATTCCGTTCTCCGATTTTCGGTCGAATTCGAAGCATGTGCATGTTGAAGGGCGAACCCAACGTTGCCATTTGTTATACCAGAAGGGAAAAGTTAAAATAATTTGAATATAATTTCCGGAGTGGACCTCAACCTATAAAAATCGTGCTTACAGCCACAGTACCACTGCACCACGTGGGTCTCAATTTACCTTAATATATTAGGCTTACTGCCTTAATATATTCAGGACACAGCTACAATATAGAAGTAAAAAAATAAGCTTTGAAGCTATCTGTTATAGTACTATTGGGACTAATTCCAATGCGCTTGGAATTAAGCGAATAGTTTCATTGATTTTTTTTTAAACTACTACACATTTCTTTTAAATTTACATGTCATTTCCAATAATTTATGAAATAGTAAATATCAATTGATAGGATATTTTTTTTATATTATATGGTTTTTCTCTGAGCGGCACTTAAAATCTTACCTACTAATATATTTTGAGGTCATCGTGGCGCAGTGTGACAGTACCAGTTTGTAAACGTGACTGGTTTTGGGTTTGATGTCCACTCGAAGGATTGATTCTATTTAAATTATTTCCATTTCATCGTTCTGGCACCTAAGACGGGGATGCATAGTCTCTATTCCTGGCAGAAAGTGAAGAACGAAGTGTCACTCTCTGGGTTCTCTCTGCGGAAAAGCTGTAAAATATATTTTGCTAAGTACGACCAAAGAATAGGCTGTTACCGATAGACGATGCTATTTATTAAAAAAATAAGGGTTTTAATACTTATATATATTATAAGTAGATAAAAATAAAAAAAAAAGAATAATACAATAAAATAAATATAAACTTCAATATGTAAATAGTGCGTTACGATGTAAATAAATAATAAAATATTTTATAAAATAAATTTAATAAATAAAATAAATTAAATAAGTATATTAAACTAAATAAGTATAATAAATTAAATGAATATAATAAATTAAATAAGTATAATAAATTAACTAAGTATAATAAATTAAATAAGTATAATTAATTAGATAAGTATAATAAATTAAATATATATATAAGACACTCAGTGGGTAAGGGCCGGGTAAAAGCCTTCCTTCCGTTACTGACAGACAACGCACAGCCAAATTTACTTGGCGTAGAAAGCTGAAAGTTTGTTCATTTTCTTTGAAGAGAGTTTCATGGTCTTTGAAGAGATTAAGAGGGCATTGAGAGAGGATTTTCGAAAACGATGAAACTACTACGAAAAGTAGTGTTAAATTTAACACGTTCATTTCATTCATTTCATTTTGGTAAATCACAAACACTATCTAGTAATAAATAAACTACACAACACAATACTTTCAGTTATTTCGAGTCACTAAAACGAATGTACAAGTCCGTGCATAAGTCCTAAGTATCTTTGCACCTAAAATACACTCGTATTATAGTCGTTTCAGAAATTTATAACCCACTTCCAGTAACAAAAATGCTTAAGAGGTAAAAAGATTCTATATATTTTCTGTAGAACGGAATTGTAGTTTGGAGCAAATGCAGAAATCCAGTGAATGTGACAGACAGTACTTTTGATGTCACAATTGTATATGTATGTGTAAATAAGGGATTACTTTTGGAATTTTTTTACCTTTCGATTATGTTTATGGCAGATTTTTAAAGGTAAGGTATTTGATATTTTTTATATTTTAAAGTGTTATGGCACACACTTGGGAAATTCAAAACTTCTACTCAAATTAAATTCATGAAACGCATGGCTTAGCGGTCGGTTTTCAAGAGGTTTCCAAGAGGCACCGGTTCGCATCCAGCTGCGGTCAAAACTTTTATATTTTCTAAAAAAATATTTTAAATTTCTTATGAATTGATTTATTTGCAGATTATATTACGTGAGAACAGATTATTCATATAATATGTGTACGCTATAAATTAAAACAAATAGTTAGGTATTTAGTTGAATTTGGTTAGATAGACAATTTGGTTACGTACAGGTAGAGCTCGGACAGTGCAGGCGAGCTTTAATGCACATTTTAAGGACCCCGCTTAATACGCTTGGGATGGTGGGTATCTGAGACGCGATGGACCCAGCGCCGACGTGGTCAATCCATGAAATACTACGGTGCCGTCTTATACAAAAACGTGTAGATTTGATTGTTATTTATATTTAATGTATTCTAGATGACGCCTGAGTCATTTTAGAGGTTAGTAATAAAGCTTAAAAATTAACAGGAGTCAAAAATAAAAAATGTAATGTTTATGTCAAATATATGAAACTAAATAAATATAATAAATTTAAATTACATAATAAACTCAAATCAAATTCATCAACGTATGGCTACCAAAATAAACCTGAAATCTGGAAACCGAAAATAAGAAATACGCCAGGACATCAACGAAAAAACATATATACATACATTTTTCATGCAACTATCCCGGGGCCAGTGTCATTTGAAAATTAATGATATATTTGTTGTTAAATATTTATAGCGTGTTTAGAAATTTCCTTAGAAAGATGATTTTAATATGAAAATTGTATATCGTTAAATCATACGGCCGAATTTACTTATGCTAGGTATTATAATATGTCATAGTCTAAGCTATTTTCCTTGCGTAATATTTAACGAACGCATCCAGTTCGACAGGTACGTATTGCTTGTATGGGAAAAATATTAAAAAAGACGTATTTAGAAAATGTATAAAAAATTACGTATAAGAATTTTAAAGTAGCTGGATGTACAACGCATGGCTTAGCGGTCAGAGCGCTCCAACGGTTTTCAAGAGGCGCGGGTTCAAATCCCGCTGCGTTCAAAGTTTTATACGTTTTCTAAATATGTATTTTTCAATTTCCTTAGTGAACGAGTAACACTTTAAAAAATGATAAAAAAAAAGAAAATATTTTTTTACTATTTTCCATACAATTTATTTATGTTTTCTGACCTTTTAAGCCTTCCATGGACTTCTACAAATATTTTGAAACCAAAATTAATCAAATCAGCACAGCCGTTCTCGAGTTTAGCGAGACATTTTTATTTAGAGAATATACATAGATAAGTTTTAGGCACTAGAAATATAAGGCGATTAAGGCACAATAGTTTAGTACAGTATTTGACTGGTGACTGTTGTTGGGCCGATGTTTATCGAATTTATAAGTCTTCTATTTCTGGATTATTGATAAAAAATTGTAAATACCTATTTCAGTGATAATAAAAATTCTACCCCGAAGGGCGTGAAATTGTACATTTTATGTTAGAAATGCTACATTTTATTTATTGAGTACTGGTTAAAACTATTACATTATTTGAACTTATATACTTTGTATTTTTAACAACAAATAACTAATTAAAAAAGTAAAAATTAAAAAAAAAATTGAAAATTCTACTCCGAAATATGAAACTTTTTTTGTTATGGTTACTGATTATGAATTAGTACCTGCATGTTCTAGCGTTTATAAGAATTATACTTCTAAAAGGTTCGTTTCACCTTTTAGGGGTAAAATTATACTCTATTTCAATAGGGCTTGAAATTTGTATGGAAGTCGTCATGTGTGATGTTAGAAATATGAAATTTTCTCCTGGGCTACTTATTAAAAATAAATAAATGGCAGTTGTAACGAGTAATTATATATTCGTGGATTTAGGTTCCGCCACTCGCATATTACATACTTTTAATTAATTAATTTTTACATACTTTTTCCCGCTTTCATTTTGCTTTTAATAGGTAATATGACAAAAGTTAATGTCATATTGTGTTTTGTTACATTTTAGGAAAATAATGTACACCTTGATAATATGATAAGCAAATGCGCTACGATGATGATATGATATGATATACATATCAGATCATTATCATCGTTATCATCATATGTACTAAATATATTAATGAAATTAACATCACATGGCGCATTCGAACAGTGTTTAACATAACGTTTTTGGGGGATCATTCATTAATTTTTATAAGTTTCAAGTACGTTTTTTTGAAACGACGAAAAGGACTGAATGAATTTAAAATTCATATAAACAAATTTGAAATATTAAAAAAAGAAAGTATTGTTTTATACAAATTATTATTTTTAAAGAAATCATTGGAGCAATAAATCAGTTGTAACCGACAAAAAGACGGAGCAGGTTCTCAATCCGACACGTATATTTTTTATGTAAGACTTACGCTTAACTAATTTCAGAGAAAGACTGATTTTGATAAATCTTGTTTTAATGGATAGATTATACTCCGAAGTTGGCCTTATTTTGAACAAAAATTCTAAGTCTAAAGAAGAAAATAGAAGATGATTGCGAATTAACTTACTCGTCAATTTAATTTTTTGATAAAAAGTTTTTAATATATTTGTATATATATTTCTGGTCTAAATAAATAAGGATCTTTATTTAAATTCGCCATTAAAAGTAATATCATTCAATAATATTATAAATTAAAATTCGTATTCGAGCCTCTACTTAGAACTTATTAATTATTTCACATTGAATAGAAACTTAACCTTATTTCATTAGTATTCTGTACGAAAGAAATTTACTTCCATTCCATTAAATAGTTCTAATAACAAAGTTCCGGAAAAGTTGAAGCTTTGCCGTAATTTATTTTTGTAAACTTCAATTTCTATGCAGAGGAAATTGAGACTTATTTGCTTTGTTTAAAAAAAAATTTAAATATTTTTTTATATCTTTTTCTTACTTCTAACTTTGAAATAATTATAATGCAAATTTAATCTTAATGACAATTATATTATCTGACATTGAAATCATGGCTTAAGTCGATATGTAATGAGTAAGGACAATTGAATAATATCAATTTCCAATTTACACATACAATTTTGAGGCAAACTGCAGTTACTTCCTAGAAATCATTGCTTTACCTAGCTGCTCTCATAGATTGAAATACTAACTAACTAGTTGTCGCAGGTAACTTTGTCTGTGTGGACTTTGACCAATACAATTTTGGTTTCTATCATCTGCAGCTTTGAACTAAAATAGAACCGAAAATCTTATTCCTATAGAAAAATCTAACAATCCCCCCTTAGCGCTCACGTACAATGTTCAAGAAACTTTTATGTCAAATATGAGACTCTACATTTCGTGCATTAGTTTCGGCTGTACGTTGTGTGGTACTCGTGCGTAATGGCAGTGTTTTATATTACATATAATATCGATGTATTATTGTTAATTTGTTAATACTTCACCATGGATGTAAGCATATGGAAACCAGGGCAGTTATAAAGTAGTTCGGAAATCGATATGCATATGCATCATATTCAAATTGTGGGGCGGCGCTTTTTTCACCAAAATGGGGGAATAAAAATATTATTAATACAAGCATTCATCACAGTGGGGATCGAACCCACAACCAATCTCGTTTACTGCCAAATCCAGTGGTGCAGTGACACAACTATGACTTCTGATTATGATTATAACCATTAGGTTATAATATTACTATATCTGAGTTTTATTTGAGATCAAAGCAAGACGCCATGTCTCTCCTTGGACATAAAGTGGAGAACGGAGTAATTTACCACTTAGGAATTTTTTTTTCAGTTTGTCTAAATTATATAACAAAAAGCTATTTTAATTTTGATATTAAGTTTTATATTCAGGAATATTATAACACAAATTCTAAATAAAAATAGAAGAGCAGCTGTCCGGTCTAGAAATACAACGTTTTACATTTATCTAGGGAGCAGTGTCACACCATCTATCTTACTTTATGAAACGGTTAAAAAATAATAATATTTTCATAGAATAGAATTTATATCTTAAGATATTTTAACTCAACAAGTGCAAGAATATATTCTTGGCTTATTTTATTTTTTTCTAAACATTTTTAAGGTACCTTTTTAGACACTGGCTACACATATTTTAGATAAAAACCTATTTTAGTTTCTGAAATACTGTATCATGATCAAATACGAGGCTATGCAATTGGTAAAAGCCCAAGAATATGGTCTATGAACATGGTCGTCTTTTGAGGCCTACATTTGGGCGGAGACAATACTCGTAGAAATCTCAAAATTTCAAGAACATTTTAAAATGAGGGTGAGACATTTTTTGTTTTTCTTTGGAGCTTGAGACGTTGAGTGTTGAGTGACAGAGCTCAGCGCCATTACTGTCTTATCAGAGCGGGATAATTATAATAATTTAAGAATAAGTCTTTTTCAATTTTCTAAGTGTGCGAATAACACTTAAAAAAAAAATGTTATAATAATTTAAATTTATTCGATCCCCCGAGTGGAGATCGACTCTACAACCATCGTGTTTAAAACCAGGTCGCCTCACTTATTATTTGTATACCTACAATATAATGTAGTGCATTATACTCGTTACCTAGTTTTTGAAATTCTTCAAGTAAAAATTTATATGCACAGTTGAAATTCCAATTGCTAAAGTATTTTCGTACTTTATACAAAAACTGGCACTAAATTAATTAGGTTGTTTCGCCGCAAAGCTTTTCCACTGCACAGTTAGCGAACTGTATCGAGGTCAATTAAAAAACGTAAATAACCTTGATTATTCGATTTTTACCTATTAAATTTAAATATACTTTATGATATATATAGTTTTAAAAAAAACTTTTTATTTGGCTTCTATATATTTATTTATTTATCATTATTATTATGTATTATTTATCTGTCGGATATATGTATCCAAGTCTCCTATCTCCAAAAGCTGTCTATTAGAAATTTATACAATAAAATCGTTTTTGCATGGTCTTTAAACTATATATTTATAAGTGAAGCAAAAACTTTGTACCCTTTTTATGAAAATTACGCGACCAGAGGAGAAGGAACGCAGAATGCTAATAGCATAATTTTAAATAATAAATAATAGATACAAGAAACTCCTTAGCATGGAGTCACTGTGCACGCATTGACTGATACTTGCGACCCAAGTGTAGGCTAAAGTGGCCACTTTAAAAGGAATTAACGCTCGCCTCCGCTATCCGACCTCTCTCTACCTAACCAGCCATTAAATTAATAAAATATGCGTGCAATTCTAACACACACTACAATATGTGTATCATACACATTTATGTAAAGTAATATACACGTTGCTAAGGCAATGCGTTATTTACGCGACATCGAAGACATTAGCAATTTAAAAACCCTTGTATACTATTTTTTATATTGGCTTTGTGTGCAACAAAGTATTACTATCTATATTTTATATTAGCATTTAAATTAAATGTTTAGTTTCCTTATATGTTTAGTAACAGTATGCGACGTGTCTGTGGGATAATGGTAATGGGTTCGAAGTTCTTACCACTAAGGATCGTTATATAACGAGTGGTTAGTTTTACTTTCTAGATTAGTTAATCCAGGATGTTCTTTCCTAGTTTTCAATTTAAAAATCTCTGGGCTTAATTTCGATTATTTGCTAAATTTTTCACAAAAAATAATTTACAATATTTTTAATATTTTTTACACCACGCTTTTTCAGAGGGAACTTAGTGTCATAACTCTCCGTTTTTAACATTAACATCCGTTTTTGCAAAAACTGTGTTTTTACTAAATGTCAGATACATAAACTAGTTATATAACCTAGGTCATTCCATCCAGAAAGTTTAGAATTGAGTTAGATATCGTCTTGAACTGAGGTGGAATTCTGACAGTTATTAAGTTAGCTCACAATTCCGAATTCAACTTACTCGAATCTATTTAGGAAGTTGCCAACGTTTAATTGGACGACAAATGTTATATGAAATTTTATACTATTTCAAAATTTTATTTTGTTAGCTTCAGTTGTATCTAACTGCATATACCTTTAAAATTATATCTTTGGCCTTTGGTGCACTTACACTTTTATATCCCACATGACAAGGTTAGTTGGGAGATAATGCTTATTAGCGTTAAGCGCGTCTTTTGTACATTTCTTTTATTTTGTTGTAAATTGTATGCAATAAAGAATATATAAATAAAATAACTTCATCTTGTCATACTTCTTGCCCATAAACTTCCTTGAAAACTTGCACATATTGAATCCGACGACAATACAAAATTCTCCAAACATCGACCTTTGTGGGTATGCTGGGCAAGACCACTATCCAAGGTGACTTTTGTCGTCACATAAAAATAACTGGTGCAAGTTATTCCAAAGCGAGTTGTATTGGTGCCCGTGTTTATGCTTCGGCTCACACTTTGTTGGCTTAAAGATAGCTGTGAACACAGCCTTTTATTAGAGCTGAATCCGCTCCTGGTATTATCATGAACTATATATCATAGCAAGGATGGCTAGGACAGCGAGAAAATATTTCCGATTGTTTTCTTATTATCAACTTAGCGTGAACACAGTGTCAAGATACTCCGTTCTCTACTTTTCACCCGAAGCTGAGGCATTGATTGTTAAGTGGTGGTACTCAACGCCGCGCATTTTCGCAATTCGCAATTCATCACCAGAGCGAAAAATTGTAAATAATTCAAATAATAATAAAAAAAAAATTTATGTCTAAGTCTAAGAGGCGCGGGTTCAAAACCGGCTTCGTACATTTTTTTATAAGTTTTCTGAAAATACTTCTCAATTTCATCGCCATTGGCTGAAACATCATCTAGCGAGTTAACAATAAAAAAATCATGTGGTGAAATGTAACCGTATAATATAATTGGTTTGGACTGTATCCAAAGCAAATGCAAGCGAGCGGCATTGAAATGTTATTTTAAAGTATTTTCGTACATAATTATTTGTGCAAGCTCATATGATATCCTTTGTTGATAAAAAAATGCATATTGAGTTGATTAGAATTTGAACTCAATTGTCTAAAAACGGTAAATTTGTCTTAAACTAGAACGACAAATGTTATAAGAAAATTTATATTGTTGTAAAATTTTATATCTTTACTTGTATCTATCTCCTCCCCCCCCCTCCTTTCCTTCAGATTTTCTTGAACATGGCACATGGGTTCGTGACCCGACGATCGATATCGACGACATATTTTTGTTTTTTTAGTTATTTTATAGTGTTTTCTATTACATATGCATAATGTAATGTTTTTGTCAATATATGTGTTAATAGTTATTTTTCAAACTATATCTTATATAAAATCAAATTTGATATTTTATATATTTTTCAGCTTAAAACGCAGACTAAACGTGGCAGTCAACTCAAATATGTCGAATGCAGTCAAAAAGTGTAGAACGGAGTCTTGACACTACACTGTTAATCAGGAAAAATCGTAAAGCTGAAAATAACAATAAATTGTCAATTGTTTTCAGGCTCATTGAGACATATCAATTAGCGGCCAAGCGAGTATTAATATTTTCATTTCTAACGCCTTTACGTTAAATTAAACATAATCGATGCCTCTGAGTGCGGCGCTATTTCTGATATATATATATATAAAGAAAATAATATATTAGAGAGATTATAAGAATATCCACCATTTCCCATATATTATACCACGGCCTGTGGTAAAGCAAAATAGATTTCGGCTGAAATTACTGAACACGGTGGCTGTAAGGTAAAATTTATCTCTGAGTAATCAACAAATTCGTGTTATATGTAATAAATAAAAAGACATAAGACAGACATAAAGACAGTTTCTATGTTCCTTAAGATATATCCACCTCCATACAGGTTCACGCTTTTTCCCGTATTCCCCCGAGTGGGAATTGAACTCACAACTACAAACTTCACGACGATAGCCATATACAATACAATTTATATATAACATTAAAATAAGCACATAAGTACCTAACGACCCGTTGAAGATTAATTGCTTAAACATTAAAGCTAGTTTAGAGTTGGAGAAGTCATGTCTCGAAAAGGATAATTAAACTCTTTTGTTCTTCAAAACTTTGTTAATTTAATGACTGATCGAAATTTTACAGGTTCAGGTCAAATATAAATAAAATGAAACTCTCTAGTATTTATTTTATATATAACTTTACAATTAAATACTATTGTATCATACTATAGAAGTCGGACGTTGTGAGTTCGATTCCCACGCGAAGGAATTATTATAGTTTGTTACCGACATTTAATTTCAAGACCGGAAATATGATGTTATATATTAGTCATTTAAAATTAGAAATAAATTTAAATTTGGTACTTTAATTGATTCTCTTTCCGCTTCGATATATAATTATTAATTTAATACGAATTGTGTTTTGATTACAGACAAAATAGTATAAAACTTGGTAAAACATGTCATTCAAGGATGTTGTACAGTGAATTGCTGTAAATCTAGTGATAATAAAGTTAAACAGATGTATTATTTATATTATTACTGAAGAATTTAGTGAGTTTAGTGAAACTCACTAAATTCTTCAGTGGGAGTGCCTCTTGGAGGTACAAAGTGTTTAACGAATTGAATTATTTTTATTTTTTCGCTATGATAAGAGAAAACGCGGTGTTGAGTTCTGCCTCTTAAAACGCACTTTGCGTTTCAAGAGGCCTCGACATTGTGTCTTGACATGGCAAAGCCGTAGAGCTGACATAAAAAAGTATATAATATTTTACTTTAGTAAGTTCCAACTAGGACAACCATTATTTAATACATTTTAAAGAATCAAGAACCGTTTAAGACCATTTTAAACACCCTGTGAACAAGGACTACTATATGAGAGAATATAAGAAACACGATGTGTTCAAACATATAGATCATATACGATAAATCAGTGTTAAAGACTTTATAATGTAAACGATTTTAAATTATTTTTTTTATAATAAAATCAAGAAACCTTCTTCTGCAAGAAGTCTTAAGAAGAACTTGGACTTAAATGCGAGCGTTTCTCAGCTTGGGTCATAAGACCCAGACAATACTACTAAATGACTTCACCAAGCGATGCTACTGTTTCGTCTATTAGATTCAAACATATAGTCTATTTACATACACTTGCTTGAGCTTTCATATTTTTTAGTTACAAAACAAATACCACTAAATGCCACAACAGAGTTTAATTATTTGGTATAATCGCAAATTTTCATATTTTGTGACATTTTCAATAAATTCAAATATAATATATTCTTTATTCAAATCGACTTTTGCAAGCACTTTTGAATTGTCGAATAAACATAAAGCTACTATCGGATTGAAAGGCGGTCTGTTCAGAAGAAATGGCGATAAGCTCAACAGTTGCTCTTTTCAAATATACGAGTAGAAGGTTGCTAGGAGTATCTAGCCTGCAGTAAACTCAAATAATATTACTTCCAAGTTTTTATCCTATAAATAGTCATTTACAAAAAAAAAATAAGATTTACCTATTAATATTGTTTAGGTACATAGTGACTTTAATTTTTCTACAGTGGCAGTGTTTGTGTAAGGATTTTAGTTCAAAATCTTTGAATTCAAACATTTATATTAATGACAAGGCACCCGCTCGCGGCTTCGCCTGCGTAAACTACATGACTAAACTATTTAGATTTTTCGTCTGCCTGTGTTCTCACTTAAATCAAAAACTTAGCTTAAAAATAATTAAATGGTTGTAAGGTTTTGTTTTTTGAATTGATTGTAATAAAACAAACATTATATGTTAAGGGAAGCTTGCCAGCGTGCACAAACAAACAGACAAACAAAAAAGAAAATTAAAAATCATTGTTTTTAGTTCTATTATATTGATAAATGCACCTAATAATATATTTTTTCGTATATCTTCCATGTACAGACAGCGACCAGTTACATTTTTATTATTTGTGTATAAAGATAAATGAAGAATTTATATATAGTAATGCAGAGTCTGCATTAGTACACTCTGTATTGCAGAGTGTATCTTTTTATTTCATTTGTCAAAAACTATGAAATATACAGTAATGACCGATCGAATTTTCCTTGTCAGTTGGTTAACAGTTTGTATATATTGACTTAACATTTTAAGAATTTTTTATCATCTTCCTACTTTATCTATGTAGAGAGAGAGAATCTAGTGTCTAGAACCTCCATTATCCAATTTCTGTCAGAATACGCGACATTACGTGTTTGTTTTGTGTACGTGCGCTTGTTCTACCAGAGCGGAGAAACGAAAATAATTTAAATATAATCATTTCCCTAAGTGGGAATCGAACCCACAAGTATCGCGTTTACAGTTGGACGGTATCCTACTGCGCCAACATGGCTTCACTTTTAAAATAATGATTATTTAATTAAAAAAATAAATCCTAGTCTAACAAGCTGCATCGTTTAAATATTATTTAGTCGTAGTATTTTTAGGTCGTTTGCCATAACATCGTGTTATTTAATTAAAGCCTATTTTTTTCAAAAGCGTCCAAGTCGAAATGGAAATTGGGAAGACTTTCTTCCTTTATTCGGACAAGCAATGAATATTGTATGAGGGGAAATCGCCAAGTAGAAGAAATGTTTATCTATTATCTTTTTGGCGTTTCCATCAAAATTGATCGTAAGAAATTACATTTTTGTGAATGTTAATTACATCATTGTATTCAGTGTTAGGTCCTTTGTAGGTTTGGCTGATATTGATATATAATTGAATATTTGTAACTTAATTGGCTTTGTGTTATAGAAACAGCCGGATATATTTTGTTTTGGCGAATACAAAATTAAAAATTTATGTGTAATTTGATTATATGTTTATTTTAAATAAGTTAAATATGGACAAACTGTACCTATATGTAAGGCATACACATTGCGTATACATATATATATTTATATATATATATATATATATATATATATATATAAATATATATATATATATATATATAAAAATACATATAGCTTCGCACTTTTTCCCGCATTGCAGAGTAGATAGATAGAACCTAGAATCAAGATACACCCTTCTTCACTTTCCTCCTGAATTCTAGACATTGTGTATTGAGTGACGAAACCCCGCTTTATCTTAGCTACCAGAGTGGAGAAATGAAAATAATTTAAATATAATCATTTGTTCGAGGAGGAATTGAACCCACAACAAACTATGATTACAGTTAAACGTTGTCCCACAATGCCACGAAGAACTGATGTAATAACCAATCTACGTACGTATATACTATATGTATTGAAAAAATACACAACAAATTTCTTTCTCTTTATATGTATTCTAAATTTACGAAGCGCAAGCGTTGTTCGTGTCTAAAGGAATAAGCTTGGAACTGCAACAAGCTAGACACCTGATAGATGTAACATTATGTTCAGTGGAGACTGCTTGAAATAAAAGTCAATAAGTATATCGCTATAAAAACATTTCTCTGCCAATGCATTGCTATTATATTATTTTGCCCTTTTATTGCGTTTTCTTTACTTTCTATAATAAAAGGAGTTTTTTGCAGCTTTATAATTTCATCCGCATAGCAGAGTAGTCAAAGTGAACCTAGTGTAATGACATAACAAAGTGTCATAGCTAAGTGTTAAATACACACTTAGGATCTAAAAATTTTTTTAGAATACGTGAAAAAACTTAAACAAAACAGGATTCAAACCCGCGTCTTCTGAGAACCGTCTAGGTGCTCTGACTGTTAAGCCATACGTTCAATAATCATCATCAGAGGCACTACAGCCGCGAGTGGGCCTTGGCCTGGCCTAGAATATCCCTCCATTCTGCCTTATTTCTGGCTCCTCCAGGAGAAGAGCTTCTTGCAAAACGCTACGCCCAGAGTTATCAGGTCTTGTTCAACTGCATCCAGCCATCTGAATTTGGTCTGCCGCGGCTTCTCCGTCCATCTGGTACACCATTCTACGTTTAATATTTTTTTTAATATTTGATATAAATTTACTTTCCGATTTTTATTTATCTAAAATTCAAGTTTCAAGTTTCATTTCTTTATACAAAACATACAATTTTTGGAAAAATCTTTTTACTTTTAGTTTTTAATTTACAATTTTAAACTTAAAACTTCTTTCCTCTATTCCAAACATAGCATTTTGTGACAACATTTTTTAAAATCTCTTGCATTTTTCTGCGGGGTTACATGCTTTTGATGTTATCACAACATCTGTGCCTTATTTAATTAAATTGTGACTTCTGCATACAAAGTTAAAAATATTTCGCCTTTTATTCTATCTATTAGAAAATGCAGAAATACAGCAATTTCTAGAACGGTTTTGAAGGCACGTAACTATTCGTTGTCTTGGCAACGTGTATGTCATTTTGAACAAAAGTGTATATCAAATACTTAGTAGTGCGTACATACTTTATCTTTTATAATTCGGTTTTTTTTTACAGCTTCACGCTTTTTCCCGCATAGCAGGATGCTACATTCGCTACTTTTCGCCTGAATTCGAGACATTACGTTGAGTGGCAGACCTCAACGCCGCGCTTTGTCTTGCTCACCAAAGTACAGACATGAAAATAAATATATTATGAATAAAATATGATGAAACCAAATGAAAATATTTTTTTTATACGTTTTCTAAAGACATATGTCTTTTTCAAATATTTTATGATCATTTCACCGAGTGGGAATCGAAACCACAATCAATCGCGATTACATTCAGACGCTGTCACTGCGTCACGACGGTCTAAGCATTTATAATTTTTCTTCTGCAAAATTTTAGTAAATAGGGTTACAAGGTTTTTTGTTCACGTATTACTATAAAGATATTATGTTATAAACAATAGAAACTTGATCAATTAAGCCAAATTCATTTTGCATGTTTACAATTTCTATTACGACTAACTACACATCGAAAGCCAAAGCCTGATGACCTAGTAAATGGTGACTCTCATATTTTGTAAGAAGCGAAACTGAACGCCGTTTTAATAAACCGTACTGAAAAACGAAATTATAACTTATCTATAGAATGCGTTCTTACAACAAACTGTTATCATTTAAATAATACTTTCATATTTAGATATATTTTGGTAATAAAATACCAAGAACCTCATGCTCTAATACATAACAGGGTTGCAAAGAGAACCTAGTGTCAAGGCACTCCGCATTCCACTTTCCGTCCGAATCGTACGAACAGCTATGATATTCCATTCCCTATTAAAAAAGCATATAATTAATTTTGAAATGAAACTATTTTAACCGGATTAATCGCGTATAATTTTGGTATTCGAAAATACATTTTTAGAACCCTAAAAATAAAATAAAATGTGTAATAATCGCGAAAATCAAAGAACTTATTATATAATTAATACATGACATACGTTTTATATGTCAATTTACGTTTTTTTTTTAAACACGTGACGTAGACGAGACCATTGTGGCCCAGGTTTTACGTGTGACTGTAAACGCGATTGGTTGTCAGTTCGAATCTCACTCGGGGGGATTTATTATATTTAAAATATTTTCATTTCTCCGCTCTAGTAACAAATACAAAACGCAGCGTTGATTACCGCCATTTAACACACAATATCTCAGTCGGAAAGTGGAGGTTTTCTCTGAAATGTTACATAAACGTAATGCGCAACGAATTATCTCGCACATCTTAGATAAGGACTTAAATACATATTCAGACGAGAAACGGAGCTTAAAGACACCGCCCTACTTACAATATAACGAGTAAATTTGACGATTTCTTGGAATTTAATCGAATTAGTAAGTAGCTTTTACTTTTGTATAATGTTATATATATATATATATATATATATATATATATATATATATTTTAACATTTTTTAAAGTGTTAATCACATACTTAGAATATATTTTTAGAAATTTCTAAAAATCTCTCTACATAGGTGCTAATAATACAATAAGGTACAATAAGACTTTAAGATACGTATAAGAATTTCGACGGAGCTGGATGTAGAACGAATGGTTTAGCGGTCAGAGCGCTTGGGCGGTTTCCAAGAGGCGCCGGTTTTGAATCCCGACGCTTTCAAATTTTAATACGTTTTCTAAAAATATTTTTATCTATATAGTTATATATATATAAAAAACTCTTGCATTAGTGGCTGACTGACCGATAACGCATAACCGAAAATATTTTTTTATTTAAATGTATATATATTAAGTTAATCTAACAGTTGCGGTCATTAACCGAAGGTTAAGTAATCGATGGAAACTTTTTGCCACGAGTCGTTTAGTAATCACGCCACCCAATTTCTTCTATCTCTAGATTCATAAATCAATTTGAGTGTAATTAAGACAAATTTCTATCCACTTGGACATTTTAAATAGTGAAGTTGTTAGAAAATTGGGAAAAAGTTTTTTTTAAAGTTGTTTTAATAACATATAGTAAGATATTATTGAGATTAGAAAGGTGAATTTGGCAATGATTTGACGTCAGTTTCTTGGAAGTGGCAAAGGTATACTACGAAAAAGCTTAGATTCTATACGAAAATGGCAATTATTGCCTAGTATTCATATAAAATATAAATAATGTCAGTTTAAAATAGAGTTTTTAACTACATTGTATTTTCCTTGTTCACCTTATTCATATATTTTTATTCTAACTCTCATTAGCCATCGCGGCGTAGTAGGTCACTCTATGTTTATCTGTAAATACGATTGGTCGTGGGTTCGAATCCCACTCGGGGAAATGATTATATTTAAAATATTTTCATTCCTCCGCTCTAGTAGCTAAGGCAAAGCGTTGAGTTACGCCACTCAACATGCAATGTTTCAATTCCAGACGGCAATGGACGGAGTGTCATGACACTAGATTCTCGCTGGCCTTGCTATGCGAGAAAAAGCGTGAAGTAGCCGTATTATAGGTTCAAATCCTAACTTCAAGCATAAAAATATAAGTTCTTCTTATAATAACCATAGGAATATATAAAAAAAGCTATATAAAAGAGAAAATTCAAAAAAAAAAACACCCCAGGAACAAATTGCTTAATTCACTCTCATTTGGGACTTTTACCATTTTTTACCTTTTACACACTGCGCACATTACGCCTCCGCAATTTACAGGGTAGGCATGTTGAACTTATTAAGTCACATTGTATTACACTCACCAATTTAGATATATTAAATAGAGGAAATACTCTTTGAGGCCACAGTGGCGCAGTGGGACAGAATGTGGCTGACTGTACACGCGATTGATTGATGTTTCGATTCCCACTCGAGGAAAGCGCGGCGTTGAAATACGCTACTCAATTCGCAATCTGGAGGGAACGTGGAGAATGGAGTGTCTTGAAACTAGGTGCTCTCTTATTTATTTATATCTATAGTAAATTAGTAAAAAAAGTATGTGTTATATTTACAGATATATATATATATATATATATATATATATATAATAGTTTGTCTGTCTCCTTTATCTGTTTTTACGCGCACGCCTATTTTGCTAACACTTTTTTGTTCATTAATTCTTAAAGCTGGGCAGGACATCTAGTGTAATTGAATTCAAAGTGTCTCCGGAAGTATAATTATAATGGACCAGCTGAACTATTACATCTTAACAAAAGTTGTTCAGTGTGATGCGCATTTTAGGTTGAAATATGAAAATGAAAATTCATGAAATGTTATTGATCTAAATTTTTTTATTAATTACATACAACAAATGTTTTTACCACTTAGATGAGTTGAAAATCTGTTGTTTTATCTGCTAACTTACTCGCGTTTTCCTGTTTCTAAGAGTTAGCAAACAGTGTTGGAGATTACTTCTGAACTTAGTTTACTATTACGCCTAAAGTTAATTTTGATGTTAAACATTATATTTACGGGTGTAATTTTTCTAATTTTTACCATATTAATAACAAATTTAGTAGAGAGCGAAGTGTCTTGACACTAGCTTCTATGTAAGTTCCCTGTAGTGCGAGAAAAGCGTGTGAGTTAAAAAAAGGACAAATATTTACGTGTAAATTCACCAAACGACAGTAACCTGATTGTATATGCAATGCATATTTTTAGAAAACATAAAAGTTTGAACGCAGCGAGATTCGAACACTGCCTTTTGGAAACTTGACCAACGGTCGACAGTTTTCTAAAAATATATTTTTTAATACGGTTTTTTAAAATTGCTTTTCGATTTTCTAAATGTGTGATTAACATCTATGTAAATAAATAGCAGTGTTCATTTCCAAGAGAAAATATTCTTTTAGAATCGAGACCACGGCAAGCGAAGTGACATCCACCATCACAACAGCACTAAGTTCGCACTTGTTAGGATGTATATGACTGGACACAGTTTTATGTCCAATTTCTATTTGGCGTTAAAAATTCGTTGTTTATGATAAAGTGTAAAAGCATTTATAAAGTGTTAATCACACACTTAGGAAATTGAAAAATATTTTTAGAAAACGTATAAAAATTTTAACGGCTTCCAAAAGGCGGTTTCGAATTCCGCTGCGTTCAACTTTTTATATGCTTTCTAAAAATGTGTATAATAAAGTTTCTTGATCTAGATCAAGAAACTTTATTATACACATTGGTTAGAAAAAGAGCAGCGGTGTTAAGTTCTAACTAAAGGAAGAGAAAGTAAAAACTAGAGTTATTACCTCGTCACGTATCTATACTTAACTTAAAGCTCTCAAATTCAGTAATTTTGAATTCTCCTCGCATCCATGATATTTTCCTATAACAATGATAGCACCCACGAGACAGATTCACCACTAAGCCGAGACAGCGAAAGTATTTTTTACTAAAATAACCATTTTTTTTCACGCTTTAATTTATTTATCTTCCTTTTTATTTTAATATTCCACAAGGTGTCGTTTAAAATAAACTTAATGACCTAGAATTTTTTCAACGACATCGCATTACATTTTCATAATCCACTGATGATAAATTGCTTGCTGAATAATGAAACTAATCCTAAAATTTAGTAAAATTACATAAAATTCGTGTTTAAAATGGTTTTTAGAGCATTATTTACTATGAGCAAATATAACTATTATTATTTTTAACGTAGAAAGTTTATGAATATGTTGTAAGCACACGTTTTTTTTATACATCAATAACATTTTACAGTTTCCAACATAAACACAAAAATGTTTCACATATGTATAGTACAAAAAATTTTTCGTTGGTAAATCTAATAAAACCATTTTTCACTTACCATCTTTATCATTTGATACGTGATTTTTAACTGTATCTTTTTAAACCTACGATGAAACGAACTTATTAGAGCGGCTAATTCCACAGTTGATTGTAATCTATACATATAATAAAAATGTAACTGATCACTGTCTGTAATATATGAGCCAAAAACAATGACGTTTTTTTTTTTTACACTTTTTCAAAGTGTAATTCACACACACTTAGGAAATTGAAAAACATATATTTAGAATACTTATACAAATTTAAATGCACCGGATTTGAACCAGCGCCCCTTGAAAACCGTTCAGGCGGTCTGACCGCTAAGCTGTGCTAAGCGTTGGACACTCCATTTTCGACTTTTCGCTTAATTTCGAGACACAGCTCCATTACTGGTGGAATTTAAAACCATCCTTTGTCTGAACGGAGTGAGGAAATAAAAATAATTTAAATATAGTCTCGACTGGGGATTGAACCCACAAGTATAGCGAACACAGCCACTATGTTTAGTTACTAGTTTATTTTTTATTTTAGCAGTAAAATGATTTAATAAATAATAATAAATTAAAAATACAATGAATAGTAATTCTATAGACTCTTCAAACTTAAGCTTTCACAATAGGATAGACAGATGAAAACAAATTTAATAAGGATTTACATCGATCACATTTAACAATAGTGTTTTCAAGGAGAAATTTCTTTGTATTTGAATTGAAGAATTTTTTAAATTTACATTATTTTTTAAGTTATAAAATATGGTTAACGACTGCTGTTTTTTTTTGACATTGCAGCTTGGAGACAGTGAGTTCAATGTATGTGCTAGATAAATCTACGATACGATTTTTGTATTTTCGACAGGATTAAATTTTAAAATAATTATAAACAATCGAATATATGACTGATATTTATAGGAAAATAATTTAGATTTAGTGTTGTCTTTATATAATGATTTCATATTAAACGAAGCAAAATGGTTTTCATTTGTACCTTACATTTGACATCTTTTTAAACACGACTGACACTTAGTAACTAATTGTTACTATGGATTCTATACGTAACTAATTTGGTACTATTTATTACGATTCATAACTAATTTATTAGTTCGATTTAATAGATGAAATTGCATGTTTTTTAGAAAGAAGCTACTGTAAATATATATATTTATATATATATATATAACTGAAATCTTTATAATAACATTTTAAATTACTATATAAATATTAATAACATTAGCTTGCTAAAGCTTGGTAAAACTCATAGCAGCTTTACGCGTTTTTCCATATAGCAGTTAGTAATGAAAGAGAACCTAGTGTCAAGACACTCCGTTCTCCACTTTCCGCCCGAATTAAAAGCATTGCGTGTTAACTGGTGAAATTCAACGCCGCGTTTTGTTTTGTCGCCAGAGCGAGAAAATTGTTTTAATATAATCATTTTTCCGAGTGGGAAACGATCCCACTACCATCGCTTCCACACACTCATATAGCCAGACGCTGTCTCATTGCGCCACGAAGGTCACGATGGATGAAAGGGAAAATTAAAGTATTTTCGAGACGACCTGAAACCCATATTAGACACAAAGCCTACTTACTAACATATGAATGGAAATCGACTTTTCACTGACCGATATTTACATTTCCCAATCGTGTCGCGATTACTGCGCGGTTCGTTTCGTTTCAATCGATGTCATTTGCATGCAAATTGGACTAAAGATGGCGACGCCGCGGAACAAAAATATTTTTTTTAAATATATTCTCATATTGGATGGATGGAAAGCTTTTGGACTAAATTACTAAAAACACTTAGTATTTAAGCTGCTTATTCATATAACTATTAGTTTTTCGTATGTAACTGTGGGTTTGTTGTTATGAAAGGTCGAGGTCGAAAGGTCACTATTTTCAAACCAGCTTCTAAAAAGACACTCCTTTTAAATATTGAAAGGATTAACTTGACTATATTTTCTCTGCAATATACAACAGTAGTATTAAATAAACCGTTTTTTATTTCGTTCTACTATAAGATTATGAAAACATAAATCTGTAGAAATTTCCTTTCAGTTGGCTGTTTTTAACATTTTTTTAAGTGTTATTCGCACACTTAGGAAATTAAAAATATGTCTTATGCTATTTCCTGTATATGATAGTTTCAGTTATGTGTCTAATTTCATACCAGGCGTAAATATCTTCATAAATTGAAAATCAACATTGAAAAAACTTTTTAGAAAACATATAAAAATTTGAACGCAGCGGAATTCGAACCCACGCCTCTTAGAAACCGTCCAAGCGCTCTGACCGCTGGCACATGCGTTCCACATCCGGCTGCGTCGTCTTATACGCTTATTAAAACTTATTTTTGTATAAAATTAATACTTTTATTTTTTTTCATTTCATTAAATTTGTTTTATTATCTAAATACTTTCGTAAAATTTGAGTTAATGACGGATTTGCTTGTAATTTTATGATTTCGTCATTAATTCACAATATAAATCCTGATGCCTTTTAATATTGTACATATATTTCAACTTATCAACCTATTCACGTCGTGTACGGAATTGTTACTTGCAAATGATGTGCATGTAAAGAACGTTTCTGGCCTGAAGCATCTACCCTGTCAAGCAGCAGCGTAGACACTCTTTTACTATTTTCTGCTACAACTTCTCACTCACTTTGCTTATTATAATTTATATGGTTGTAACGTTTTTGTTTATAAATCGATTGAGATCAAATAAACACAAAATGTTTAGGGAAGTTTGCCACAATACAATAGTCATATATTGCATTTAAATCGGTTAAGCCATTTCTGAGATTAGCGTGCACAAACAAACAGACAAACAGAAAATAAAATTAAAAATAATTGTTTTGTGTTCTACTATATTCATAAATGCCCCGAAAATAATATTTTTTTTATATATCTTCCATATACCAACAGTGATCAGTTATATTTTTATTATTTATAAAGATAACAATGTTGTTGGAATTCCATGAGAATCGAATCAATTTTTCAGTAAAACCACTGTGACATAAAGACATTAATAAAGCATGTTATAAATTAAAAAAAACTCTTATGTTATTACTCCCATGTCGAAACTTACAGACCTGTGCGAACTTAGCTTACGACAATCTAATTAAGAACAACTTATCTAAACTTATAAGTGATATCAGAAAATCTGGTTCCAATTTTCAAGTCGCATCAATAAAGTTACTATTAATAGTAATCTAAAATGGTTTATTAATCATTCATTCAATCATTAACACACTTAGGTTAGAAAACGTATAAAAATTAGAATTTAGTTAGACTTGGATAGCTTGGAAACCGTCCAGGAGGCGCGGGTTCGAATCCCGCTGCGTTCAATGTTCAATTTATGTTTGTTTGTTATTTTATAGGCATCGTACAAATTAAAACTATTTGAAAATAAAATACATATTACATACATATTATATTATAATACATACCATATGAACTTGATAAGCACAGTATGAAAGCATCTGACTGTAATCACTTTTGGTTGTGCGTTCGATTCCCACTCAGAGGAATAATTATTATTTCATTATTTTTATTTTCTCCGTTCTGGTGAAAAAGACAAAGCGTTGAGGTCGCAATGTTTCGAATTTGGGTTCCTTTGAGAACGGAGTGTCTTGACACTAGGTTGTCTCTCACTGTTGTTGAAGCTTAGAAATTATGTATATAATTATCTAAAAATTATCCATCAACAAATTTGTTAAGAATAGAAAAATAAAATGTGCTAGTAAAAATAATTGTTATTTCCACACTAAGGAAATTGAAAAAGACATATTTAGGAAACGTATAAAAATTTGAACGCAGCGGGATTTGAATCCGCGGCTCTTTGAACGGTTTTCAAGAGGCTCGGGTTCAAATCCCGCTGCGTTTAAATTTTTATACGTTTTCTAAATATGTCTATTTCATGCCAAAATTACTAACAATCTTTTTTCATTATGTTAGATAGCAAAACGTTTTTATCATTAAGGATTTGTAATTAATCAGTTTTATATCATTGAATATTTATATTTTTTTAATTAAAATATAATTTTACAGCAGCAGGATGTTATATCAGACAAGGCAGTTTCAGGATCTTTCTAAAACAATGACCAAGTTTCATAGGTAATAAATCTGCACTGCAGTGTTCATATTATATGCAATTTATCACGTTGGGTACAGCTATGCACTCGTGCAATTAAGTCATGCATACACCGGTCCTATATACGTACTATTAATTTACAAAACGGTAAGCTCACCGTGCTCAAATTTAAATTTAGTATACCGTTGACGCGTAAAGTTAACGTTGTCTTAGCAACGTGTATGCCACTTTATACAAACGTAGTTTGTGTTTTATTTACTCTGATATTGTTTAGTTCTTCTTTCTTAGCAGCTTCACGCTTTATCCCGCTTAGATGGATAATCAAAGAGAACCTAGACTTGCGTGTTGAATGTCTTAGGTAGCGGAGAAATGAAAATAACTTAAATATAATAATTTTCAAATGAAACTATTTTTAACCGGATTAATCGCGTATAATATTGGTATTCGAAAATACACTTTAGAACCCGACGTTTCGAACACTTTACAGTAGTCCGTGGTGACATGTAGACTGAGGTGGCATTCGTCTGTCAGTTGATACAATTATTATATCAAACTGCCGAAAAAGATTTTTTAGTTGCCTCGCGTACTGCCCTGGATTCTTGCAAAATGAGCTGACTGTATCTTGCTCTCTGGATTTCGAATACCAATATTATACGCGATTAATCCGTTTAAAAATATGTGAAAATCAAAGAACTTATTAAATATAATCATCCCCAAGTGAGAATGAAACCCACAACCATCGCGAATACTTAATATATACCAGACGCTATCCCACTGCGCCTTTATCTATAAACAATATCCTTATGCTATATTAAAATAATACTCAATATCAGACCTCTCTATGTAACTAAAATATTTTAACCTATCAAAACACCACCCTACCATAGAAATTCATAATATTACAGCTGGCGCTGCATGCGTAGAACAACAGGGTGGGAAATGGGACGATGAAATACCTACTTGTAACATTATTCTAACCTAAATCGTAAGTTTGGTAAAGCAGTGTTGACTATGCCGCTTAAACTTTTTGTTGGTTATGGACAAAAATCTAATGTTATTGATTGGCGCGTGGTTGGTTTGATAATTGCAGGTTCTGATCCTTGTTGAGGTAACGTAGTAAAAGCTTTTATCTGGACTCACTATATAAAGGCCAAAGTTAGGTTTTTTCACCCTATTATTCCTAAATGGAATTTGTATAATAAATTTATAATTTAAATATGAAAATATATTGGGGCACAATGGTTTAATATATCGGGTTATTTAAATTATCCTGAAATAACGTATTTAGAAAATGTATAAAAATTTTGAACGCAGCATCTGTCCAAGACGGTTTCCAAGTAGAGCGGGCTCGAATGATGCTACATACAAAGTTTTATACATTTTCTAAATATGTTTTCCAATTTCGTACATGTGTAATTAACATTTTAAAATGTTAAAAATATCATTAAATATTTTTTAGCTTTTCAAATCTATCAGAATAGGAAGTAACTAGTGTTTAAAAAATCTGATTTATAATTTTTGCCCGAATTCGAGACATTGCGTTTATTGGTAAGTGGCTAAACTCAGCACTGCGCTGTTTTTCTAGATCTAAAAAGTGAAAATATTTTAAATATAATCACCACCCTGGATGAGAATCGAACCCATAACCACCGCAGTATAGTAACTAAATCATAAATGAACCAATGAACTCGTCTATTATTTAAGTAACATTTTACCGATTACATACTTAAGTCAAGAGGGACCAGGAGCTTTAAGTTAAGGAAGGAATTAGGAAAATTTTCCGGCATAAAGCTAAGTGCGTGTAAGATTAATTTTGTTAGCAAAGTGGTTTACTGTTCACGTATGTATTTCTCATAATAATTTATAGAATATTGAAAGTATATTTTATGGGTAGTTTTAATCAGAATAATTTCCATTGAGTTATTATTTTGTTGAAGGTGTTTTTTTTGACATTGTTATTCTTCTGTTGACCATATTGGCCCTGACAACCTGAGGGAGTGGGGGGTGTCAGGGATGCTCAATACCTGCGAAAATGCAAGCACTGTGTGGAGAGAGGGGTCAGCGATCGCAAGGGCAGTCTCTGCGGATTAAGTTGATGGCGCCACATCTTAACTTATATGGGAACTTAATCTAGTTTTCAAATAGTAGGCAGTTTTTTTGGTTTTCATTTACACTAAATACGGCGTTCTGAATTCGAAGAATAGGAAGGAAATTATCTCCGATTTATTTGCTATGCGGAAAGAGTATAACATTCAACACATTTCATTTCGTGTACAGGAAAGGTCTCACCACATTTGTCCCTCTCAGATTCTTCAAAATATTCTAACACATTCTTAAGCAGGACGGATTTGATATCATTCATTTTCTAAAATACAATATACGTATAAAATAAAGAATTTTACATAACATATAATATAAGGAAGAACCATTTGCTATCGAGCTATTAAAGTTGTAACATAAATAACAGTCAAGTTCAAGATCGGTGCGGTTTGCGTTAAAAGGCAATTAGCACAAACTGTTGCTTCCCTAACTGCCTAGATCAAGATAGATAAAGATGCATGGCCGTTTTCAATATAATACATTTGAAATGTTCGAGAAAGCTATCTATCTATATATATATATATATATATATATCGACATTGAGTATATTGGTAGATTGTAATAAAATACTGATAAATTAGTAGTAAAAAACATATTTAGAAAACGTAAATCTTTTTAAACGTAAAATTTGTAATAATCTCACCACATACAAGCTAACTACAAAAATAAGTTGTTACAAGCGTATAAGAATTTAACGCTGCGGGATGTAGAATGCATGGCTTAGCGGTCAAAGCGTATGGACGGTTTCCAAGTGGCACGGGTTTGAATCCTGCTGCGTTCAAATTTTTATGCGTTTTCTAAATATATTTTTCAATTTCCTAAATGATTGTGTAGTTTAAAATGTAAAAAGAATTGTAGTCATTTTTAAATTGTATTTTTACCTGTCGTTTGAATTAACTGATTATCGTTGTGTATCAAACAAAAAAAAGGTTAAAAACTAAAATTTCTTCGATCCCAAATCCTTAAATTTATCTTTATACGATAACTTTCATTTTAACTAATTGTATTGTAACAGAAATACTTAACGGTACAATAAAAGAAAGAAAAAAAAACATGTGATGCCTATTATTTCCCCCAGTTATAATATGGCAATATATCCTGCCCACCTCGTGTGATAGGACTTTTATTATGATTAGCTTGCCTCGTTCTTTCTCATTTGTATAAGTTATATTAGGAAATGGTTTCTTAAAAGAATAACGTTTTTGCACTAAGTAAATTAATTGCATGGAACAAAAAAACAAATAATGGACATCCGTTTAACTGAATTAGTTAGAAATGCCTCAGCTACTAATGACAGCTACCACGCAGGGTATTCAAGGAACCACCTTGTACGCACCAGTACTAGTGCACACACACCCAGGATACTCAAATACGCATCGGTAAAAGTGTACGCGCAACTATGACTCTAATATATTCAAAGACGCACCGGTACGAGTGCACACGCACTCAGAGCACTGTATAACACACCAATACTAGTCCCACACACATGATGGCCACGCATTCACGGTACTTAAAGATGTACCAGTTCTGGTATACGCTCACCCAAAGTATTCTTAAATACACTAAAATTATTGCACACACTTTTAGAGCGTAAGTACTATATAGACTTACCCGGGAAACTAAATGACGCATCAGCACTGTACAATGTAAGTAACCTAACTAATATTTTCAGGCACATTTAGCTTTACCAATTTACAGCTGAATGGGTCGCCGGGTCAAGTTAACCCGTATTTTAAAACTTAATCTATACAACTATGTACTAAAATTATCCCATATATTATATTTTTGAGAAAATAAGAAATGTGGCGGCCCTAGATTCTTTGACTATTAAAATTTTGTATTATTTAAACAAGTATACTTCTATACATCAATCTCTTATTAACGTATAGTACAGCTGATTTTTAGTGGAGAGGTTATTGTTTAATTTTACTTATAGCACTTTTATTATCTTTTATTATATGAACTAAGTCTAGCCATAAATACTGTTATAATTTAAAATAAACAAAATATTACTTTTGAATTTAAAATCTGTCATTTTTATATGACCAAAATAAGAAAACACATTGAAAGTTTTCTTATTTTCGTCAAGTTATTGTAAAATATTTTGCGATGTTAAAATGGATGTGGGGTGATGAAGAGAACCGAATCGGTGTGATTGCATTATATATAGTGAGTATGATGCCAATAAGAATTTTAGAAATCCTCCATATGCTTGGTATTAGACAAGTGTATGTGTACCGGGCTATTGATAGATACAATGAAACCTCCTCTGCTTGTAACAGAAATAGGTCTGGCCGTCCACGTATGTTCATTAGAAAAAGGCGATTAAAGCAATAAAGAATTCGAAAAAATTCTGACCGAAAGCAATAGATTTGGTGTCGGGTGATGAATATAATACCTAGTACCATGTACTATTTTAAAAGATGACTAAGGACTTGTAGCCTATGAGAGACGAACTGGTATTTTTTTAACAGATAATAAAAAAAAAATATGGTAGTAAAATCTGAACAACTACTTAAGCGGTACGCAAAGTGTTATTAGCAGTTTTTTACTTATGAGCAAACTTTTACAACTGAAAAATATTTTAACAAGCAAAGGGCCCATATCTATACTAAAAGCTACTAAGAAGCTTCCCAATTAGTGAACAGAGTACAACGTGGGCATCACCTTACTTCTGTGATGGTTTGGTGGGGTGTTAGCTATGAACGAGTGACTGAGCCATATTTTTGTGACAAAGGTCGGCACAAGTGAGGCCGTCATCTAGTCCTAATTTTAATTCACTGGATTATGATTTATGGTCAGTTTTAGAGAGTAAGGCTTGCTATACACGCCATAATCATTTGGAGTCAAAATAATCAATACGATTCGCAGTGATGAATTTTTCCATAGCAAGAGTGCGTGTTGCTATTGATAACTAGCTTCAACTCTTAAAGGACTGTATTACAGCCAATGGAGATCACTTTGAATAAGCTTTATATATTTTAAATGGTTTTATATTAATGTATTAAACTAACACACTGTAATAGTAATAAATTTTACGTACAATAAAAATAAATATTTTTTTTAGTAATAATATTTATGGCATGGCTAAGTATGTATAATAGAAGGTGGACCCGTTGCACAAAGTTTTAACTGAGGCTGATTTAGCGGTTTTGAGAAGATACTGCACTAAGTAGCTTCAAAATTGAATACAATCTACATTTTTCATAGAATAATACCTTACTGTCGACGCCACCATATCACGGTAGTTTTTCAGAAATAAATTAAATATTAAGGGAAAATTAGACCCTGTCCACATGTGCTCAAAACGCAGTTTTACTGCTGATAACAAAAGAATACTGAAAATGAAGCGCGTTTATGTTATCTATGTGCTCAATATACAGGGGACACGTGTAATGTTGTGTCTTTCCTCGAATTTTCTTTTTTCTTTTAATGCTTATTGAATAATAAAAACTTACTAACAACTATATAACTAAAGTAAACGAATACTCAAAATATTTCACATTTTTTACAATGTTTGCTGAGAAACAGAGGTATACAAAAATTTTATTTAAATACGGCGTAAAACAAGAAAGAAAAAGTCATTTGTCTATAATTATATTCGCAGAACAAACGTTGCCTGGAAGCTTTATAACAAGTATTTTCTTTAGGCAAAACTTTCAAGATTATCATTCATACGTTTATATCACTATGATATTTTCATAATATCTTTTTTTTCTCTGTTGATCTCACTGTATATTTCTGGCCAAATATACAGTACCTACTAACTTTATAAAAAAAATATTTTTATTTTGACAATTAAAACTTACATTATTTATACTTTGTGCATATTTTCCCTTAGCAAACAACACCGCTCGTGTAATTTTCACGTACTTTACATACAGGAGACAGAAGAAACTATTTATTTAAAATAAACTACAGTTTATTTAATTGAACGCTGTCTGTATATAGAAGATATATGAAAAATATATATTATTAGGGGCATTTATCCATATAATAGATGATTTTTTATTTTCTTTTCTGATTGTCTATTTATCTGTTTGTGCACGCTAATTTTAGAAACGGCTCAACTGATTTAAATGAATTAAGATGATGATGATGAAAAATTATTTATTGTATTGAAGTAAACTTACATTAACATATAGTGTTTATTTTATTTCAATCGGTTCACAAACAAAAAAGTTACAACCATTTAAGTTATAAATTTCAGCAACGTTGAATTGAATCACTTAAATCACATTTAAGTTAGTCATGTAGTTTACGCAGGCGAAGCAGCGAGCGAGTCGCTTGTACAAAATACATTTTGTGAAGTCACTTAATATTATAAGTATTTAAATAATGTGATATACACCGTTGCTCAAAGTTTTTTTTCGAATACACCTATATTATTCCAATACAATTTTTAGTCTATGACATTCAAAATCTTATATTTTAAGGTCGTGCTCAGTCCATACAATAATTAATATAGCAAAACTTAAATTCACGTCTCGGTATACTAACTAGTTAAAGGTAAGTTATGAGTACGTTTACTACTTGTTCTTATTACACATATTTTCAATATATTATACCACTCTCTTAAATAATTCATAGATATGTTAAGGTATATGAGACTAATAAGTCTAAGTTTAAATTATTTTCAGAAAATCTGTCTCTTAGCCTATCGACACCCACTGCTGGACAGAAGCCTCCCCCGAGGATCTCTACGACAATCGGTCCTACGCTTCCCGCACCCAGTGGCTTCCGTCGACTTTAACCAGATCGTCGGTTCACCTGGTAGGGGGCCTGCCAACTGAGCGTCGTCCGGTTGGTGGTCCCCACTCGAGAACCTCACTGCCCCGACGGCCATCGGTTCTCCTGGCTATATGTCGCCCGCCCACTGCCACTTCAGCTGGGCAATCCTTCGATCAATATCGGTTTCTTTTGTTCGCCTACGGATGTCATCATTTCTGATTTTATCCCGTAGCGAAATACTAAAACTTGCTCTCTGACCTTGAGCCTTCTAATAAGGCACATAGTTAGCGACCACGTCTCGCTACCGTAAATCAATACTGGCAACATACACCGGTAAAAGACTTTTTTCTTGAGACACGAAGGTTATTTGGAAGCGAAGACGCTGCTCCCAAACGCTGCTTATCCGAGCTGTATGTGACGAGAGATCATTTTCTCGACGTTGGACTTACCTGTCTGGACTGAGCGTCCCAGGTATACGTAATTATCGAGAACTTCGAGAGTAGTGTTCGCAATACTAACCGGAGCAGGTCGTGACCGGCTCTTTGAGAAACACTACTGAGATTTTCAAGCATTGTGTTTAGGTCTTCTAAGCTCAGCTAGTAAAACTACATCGTCAGCAAAGCGAAGTTGGGTAAGGTACTTGCCGTTTACGTTGATGCCGTAACTTTTCCATTCCAGAAGCTTGAAAATATCCTCCAATGCCGCAATGAACAGTTTCGAAGAAATTACACCTCCCTGTTATTCAGAAAATATATAATAAAAATTATCATTACAAATTACATGCAAAATTTATGCAAAGTAGCTGTAAAAGTGCAAACGAGTAAATTGCGTAATACGTACATAATATGTTTTTATCACGCCCCCTACGGTCGTAACTCATGAGCCCTGTTCCGCTGTCGTCAGATAACGCAACTTTAAATGTCAAGGAATGTGCTGAAATTGTCGGAATGCATGATTTGTGGTTTAGATCTATGAGATATTCTAATAACTTGTATCTACCATGTTGAGTGTACATGGAATGTGAAATGGAATTGTTTGCTATTGTTTCCTTTTTACTCACGTACCGTACAGAGAAGGTATATGCGTTTGGGGTGAGGGGTTGTTTGTTTGTCTGCGCAAAACAATGTTGCGATTTATCGGTAAGATTACTTGTCTGATTTTGGTGCGGTTTTCAGTGATAGGTTCGGGTTTGATTGGTGCATGTTCTTAGATATTTGTTATGATGACTACTCACCACAACAATGCACAGAAATTTCTGCAGGTATAAGAGAGCACTAATACGAGATTTTTGAAAATTGCACAATCTATATGAATAATCTTGTAGTCTTTATATTACATACATACATATATATATTATCACTATATTATATATTATCTTTATGTTATCAATTGTAATGTTTCATCCAAATCTGTTCAGTTAATTTTACGAAATAACAAATATTATATACAAAAATCCTTAAATTCTACAAATTAAATTTCAACAACACTTAAGGATGAAATTTTATCAAATTTGGTCAAATGAAATATATAATAGAGTATAAACAAGACATTTTTTTATACTAAGAATTGTAATATTTATTCCATTTGATTCTGAAAATATTTTATATTTGAAAAGAGGACCTCGATAGTATTTCCATTGTTATGAGATCAATATATTTGAGATATTGATGAGATCCTGAAAAAATTTGGTGTGAAAAATAATATTAATTATTAATTAAGTTTTACAATTCCAATTGTTCTGTTCAGTTTAGTACAAAAAAGTTAGTTCAGTTCCAAGGACCTTTAATTTTATAGTATTGTATTGCTATTGACAGTACTTTATACACCATAGAAAGATTAATTCAAATATTATAAGCGCACTTATAGTGATTTGGGTATACTACACTGTATAAAGAAAAGTGAGTAGAAAGGAAAACTTTGCAGCTTCACAATTTTCCCAGGACCTGGTCAAATTGTAATAACCAATTCGTTCTTCACTCCCCTTTACAATTTAAGACTGCGCAAACGCAATTTTTACTCAAAATAAGAATATACATGCTTTCATTTTCATTTCAACACCAAGGATATGTATGGACTATTAACAAAATGATTAAGACAACATAAACGGGACCCAAGTTCTGTAAATGACATTTACACTTATTTCTAAAGACATAATTCATTCTAAATAGACAATAAATTTAATATTTGAAAACTTAACTGCTTGAATTGTTTACACATAGTAGATGACTTAGGATAAATTGAAGCTCAAGCTTCACTAGTTTTTTAAATACAAGGCTTATTTTTACCAGCAGCCGGCACAATTTATGTTTGAGTAAGAAAACGTTAAATATAATATACAAGCACAACATTCCATAAAGATCATATTTCAAAAAACTTGTATCTGCCAAAATTATAATTCGTATCGCATTTGAAATTACTAATCATTTTTACTTAGTGTTTTGTCACTCCTTTTTTTTATTTTCCACCAATATTGGTTACATTGCATTTCGGGGAATCTGAACATTTGTTGACTGCCGTCGATGAATTATCGTGCCACTCGATGTTCTCTGCCTTTCTTGCTATGCGGGAACAGCGAAAAGCTGCAAAAAACCAAGATTTTAATTTTTTTATAAATGGGTCGTAATATTATGTAATGATAATCCAAAAAAAAACGTTATAAATAGATAGGAAGGAACAAAAAAGGCCAACGTCACGCGGTGTTCCCAGGCGGTCACCCATCCAAGTACTGAACGCGCCCGATGTTGCTTAACTTCGGTGATCGGACGAGAACCGGTGTATTCAACGTAGTATGGACGTTGGCGACGACCCATTCGAATATAATGTTGGCAAGCGTTATTTTATCAAATATTCGATTATTAACTAAATATCCGAAGATTAACCAAATATCCGATATGAGGAATATAAACAAGAGTAGAAGAAGAGAGGTTTTCAAGAGGCGCAGGTTCAAATCCCGCGTTCAAAATAAAAAAAAATAAAATTATTAGTTTTCTAAATATGTCTTTATCCTTTATTACTTTATGACTCTCCAATGAAAACCAACAACTTATCACACGTTGTAGATTAAAAAATAATTTTCACGAACCTCCTTTTTAGACTGTAGGGGTATTAATAGTAACTAATTAATAAATCTTAAATTAATTTAGTCTTATATACTGATACGTCCACGACTTCACCTGGCTGGAAAAGAAAATTATAAAAACTCGGTAAAATTGTGATTGTTTCCGTCAAGTTTGTCAAAACATTTTTTCTTCTCCACAATGTCTCTGTTTCATAGCGCATTTCTCGCAATTTAAATTTAAATAAAAACTAAATATTTAGGAAAATTTGCAAAAGTAAAATAGTGAAAATTGTATTCAAATCGGTTAAGCCGTTGTTAAACTTTAAGGTTAACGTACACAAACGCATAGACGAACAGACCGACACACAGAGATTTTTACTTTTTAAGTATTGTTTTGTATAATACTATCTAAATATTTATATTAATGAAAATAAATATTTCCATGTACAGACAGCAATCAGTTTAATTTTTATTATATATATATATATATATATATATATATTTATATACATAATACAAAAATGCACTTAGCACGATTCAATTCGGGTCCGTTATTTATTTAAATTTGAATAATTTGTAGCAATACAATCTTTGAATAAGTCGAGAATCAAACCTACGACCTTGATACTGATTATTTTTAATATAAAAGCTTTTACATCGAATTCATTCAAGGTTACGTAAACTCATTTATTCCAGGGCACGTTAGTTTCACAACGACATCTCTCAATCGTCGGACTGTAGACGAATTTTAAACACTTTAAACTTAGGGCTAGTTGTAGAAAGTTTTCTAAGGAAATTGTGTAAGAGCTTTTTCAAAGCTTGTAATTCATAGATGACAGTCATAGTCATTTGTTCGTTTTAACCTTTGCAGTTTTGGATTTTGCTCTTTTTGTTTTTTTTTTATGATGTGTAGTGTACAACATTGCAATGGATTTATTAGATAAAAAAATTATGTGTTATAGATGAATTGCTTAAACTATATAAATAAGATCTTTGGTTTTCGCAATTTTTACACATTTTGAAATAAAACTATTTTTGACCGGATTAATCGCGTATATTTTCGAATACCTATTGTATTCGAACATATATTTTAGAAACCAGATGTTTCGATCACTATACACTCCAGGCTACTGTACGAGTAACGTTAACAATAGTGTCAAATCAAAAAATATTTATAATTATACATTTTTTGTAAACACGATTGGTTATCGGTCCAATTCCCACTCGATATATTTAAATTATTTCCATTTCTCCGCTCTGGTAAAACAGGACATCCCACACTCAACATACAATATCTTAAATTGAGTCAGAAAGCAGTTAAAGGAGAGTCTAGACACTGAATTCTCTTTACCTACCATGCTTATAACTAGAAAGATGTTTATTTCTTGTATTTATATATTAAAAATAGATAATTTCTTGAATATTCACTCAAATAAAGTACCTCTCTAAGCTGTAAACTAATGTTCTCAGATAACATCTAGTGGTTCTAAAACGAATCAGCGTAATCTTGTATAACGTTTGTTTGGAAATGAGAATTACGTCTTAGAAATAATACTTAAGATTATACAATGATATGTAAAACGATGGGTACTTAGGACACCCTTGCGATTTTATACTACTAGCATTAATATCTTTTACGAAGTTGGTTCTATATATTTTTTAAATGGTTGACTATAATTTTTTTACCATAACAGTTATTTTTCAGCTTTTCTACCCCCTACCTACCTGAATTCAAAACACACAAACACCGCGGCTGCTGCTCTTATTAGAGCAGGGAAATGAAAATAGTTCAAATATAATTATTCTTCCGAATTAGAAAAGAAACACACAACCATCGTTAACAGTCAAAAATCGTGCAACTGCACCACAATGGCTAACTAAACATTCTATATACTTATTTATTTATTTAGAAACGTCACAATATGTTTAAATTACTTCCAAGTTCAATAAATTGACAAATTTTTGGTCTAATTGAGAACTATCACTGCATGAGATAGTAAAATAATAGTAGGTACCAATAATATAAGAGGTAAATTATAATTTCAATGTCATACAAAAAATATATACAGAGATAGATGCTGACAGAAAACATAGGTTAAATTAATATCTTAAAATAAATATAATACAAAGTGTGATATATATATATATAACAGAACAGACGGTATATTAAATTTTATATATACTTATATATACTCTAAAAACGCTTTACGCACTTGTCTTATATATATCTCACTAGCGACCCGATCGCAGCTTCGCCCGCGTTTACTAAAGGTTTTCTATAGGTTCGTATTTCGTTTACTATAAGTTTGTATTTTCAGCGGTCTTTTTGTAAATAATGAAATTACTGATGAGACTAATAAATATAGGAAATAAGTACCTAATGTTAATCATGTGTCTGTATATAAAATTGCATCAAAATCGGTTCAGCGGTTTGGTCATGAAGGCTTCACAGACAGATAGACGACCTACTGTCGCATTTATATTATAAATATGGATTATATTAAGTAAACAAATGTAGTTAGCTACTATATTTCAAAATAAAGATAATGCAAAGCTGTTGAGTTTCATGTCGGCTCTTTTCATCAAAACTGCCTTTCGATACGATGGAAGCTGCTAGCTTTACATTCATTCGTCAAGTCCAAAGTATTTTCGAATAGAGACATTTTTTAATTTGATTTTATAGAAGAATAAGTAGAGAGAAGGTTAGGTTAGGTTAGTGTTAAGACGTTCTACACAGTATTTTTATGTCTACAAATATTTTAATGTAGATTTTAGTTTATTTATTCCCCGCATCATATACTTTAATGATAAATTCAATATACATATATATATATATATATATATATATATAAATATTTGGTTTATATCTATATATATGCCAAATATCTATGTAAATATATAACTAGAAAAAAAAAATCATCAAAAAGTGGTGGATCTATGCGAAATTTGACCCTGTAAATGTTGAAATTAAAACTACCTCAACACTTTTCCTTTAATTTCCGAAATGTAGTTAACTTTTAACCTTTGACACTGGACTTTTAATTTTCAGAAAAATAGCACTACTGTAGAAGAGACCGTTAATTGAACGGCGAGTTCAATCCGGAGTTCAAAATATCAGAGTAAAGCGTTTGACCTACATTGTGAGCTGTGAGATTTCCGCAAAATCACTTTCTTTAGAACGCTATATAATATAGGGTACCAAAAAATTTTATTTTCTTAGAAAGTTTTGATAATTTTAATTGGGAAATGTTTGAACAAGTTAAATAAATTTGAAATGTATATAAACTTTCTTTAAAGGGATATTACGCTTCGGAGACGAAAGTATTTTTAGAAAACGTATAAATTTTTTATCGCAGCGGTATTTAAACCCGCGCCTCTTGGCCATCCTAGCGCTCGGACCGCTAAGCCACACGTTTAATATTTAATCAGCTACATCGAATTTTTATACAGTTATTACCATCTGTGTTAGCAGCTCTGTAGAGGGATTTTTAAGAAATACTGCTACCCGAAGATTATTCCTAGAAACAATAGTTTGGCGGGACGATGTGCTATTTATTATTATTATTTAATTTTTAAATAGCCACACTTAGGTTATAAAAAACATATTTAGGAAACGTATAAAAAATTTAAAGTAGCAGGACTCGAACCCGCACCTTTTTAAAACCATTCAAGCGCTCTAACCACTAAGAAATACGTTCTAAAGTTACGGCTTAAGTACAATTTTTATACGTCTTCAAAAAAATGTTAATATTAAAACAGAGTGAATTTTCATTAGACTGTCTCTGCCAGTAAAAATAATAAAAATATAGAATCAAAAATGAAATTTACAATTGTTCTAAAATTTGATTCAAAATAATTAAGAATACAATGAAACTGTGTACCTCATCTCATGATAGTACTTTCGTAAACTTCGACGCTTTGTATTGTGAGATTTAATGGCCACAAAGCAGTTATTATTCGGATAGCTTGAGTGATTGTCAAATTATTCTTTTCTTTCTTCTTTTCTGTTGTTTTTAATAATTGGAGGCTATTGTAGCTTAGTGGGAGAGACTGTATACTTGGTGGTTACGAGTTCGATCTGCGCTCAAATAAAAAATATTTTCAATTTCCTGCTCTGGTAAAGGCAAAACGTGCTAAATTCCGCAGCTCAACACGCAATTTCACGATTAATATATTAATATAAATATTACAGTACAATTATATTATTACTTTTTTTAATTAAATAGTTGTACTATATTTGAATAAATTTTATATACATATACGAATATGACATAATTTTAAACCAAAAAGCCTGTAAAAAGCTACACTCAACTTCATATTTTAAATTTCAAAGCACGCGTGTTATATATTATTCTATTATTCAAACACTTTGCATATACTACGGGTTGCTACAAGAGTATCTTTATGAGAAATATAACTTAACTTTATGTTTAAAGCTGCTTATTCAGCTATAAAAATATTGTAGCACAAGCGCTTTTAAATGTTGACTTGGATCTTGAGACAAACCGTAATGAAACGTCACAGAGTTTTAAAGGATGAGAAGTGCTCGAATTAAATGAGAGATGAAATGTTGTTATTTCGAAACGATGACCTAATTTTCTTGCACATTTACGTCTAAGGCTACAGTTATATTTGACATTTTTTCTACATATTTTACTAGCAACCCGCTATCGGCTTCGAACGAGTGAACTATAGTTGTTTCGTATTTTCAGCGACCTTATCGTAAAATTATGAAATTCCTTGAAACCCTAAAAAAAATTACAGTAAAAATTAGCCCATGTTTATTCCAAGACCCTCAAGTATCTCTAAATAAAATTTCATCGCAATGGCATCAGCGGTTTGGCCGTGCCTTCACAAACAGACAGACAGAATTAGTTACTTTCGCATTTACAATATTATATATAGATTAATATTTAAATTATATATAGTACAATTTTTATATTAAATTAATAATATAATTAAAAAAATTGGCAAAATAAACTTGAATGTGGATCGAACCGATAACCAACCTTTACAGTCGCTTTTCCAATACCACTGCTGCTGGTCTTAATTTGATGTAAATTATAATATTGTTAGGATTTAGGAGTGCAAATGATTATAAAAAATATTAACACTGTATTTAACAATTATCAGCTATAAAGAATAAATTTAACACAATTAAGCAGTGGATATGCAAACAACGACAATTCTCCCCAAATGACAGCTTACAGTAGCTTTTATAGATTTTAAACAATAGCTCCTTCCAATTTTCAGTCCCTCAAAAACAACACAATTTACAATACAGAAATTGAGTTAGCAACGGTGGACTTATCTCTAAAAGAGATTTCTTCCAGTCAACCTATGGAAGTGGGTGAAGGCAACAGTACTGTGCGGGACACATAAATAAACATATGCATAAATAAATAAATATATATATATATATATATATATATATTAAAGTGTTCTTCACACACTTAGGGCAACTGAGAAGCATATTTTTATACGTAATATCCTAAGAGTAATATAGTAATTTTAATGATAAGAAGTAATTTCATATTGAAGTGATTTCGAGATTAACTGTTTTTTTAATGAAGACTTAAAAGACAAAATTAAGGCTGGATTGGAGTTTATTTCAAAGTACTGCAGCATGTACAGAAAAGGACTTGCTTTACTACCCACACAGACTGTAAATGACGTTTAGGAATAATCTGCTTATTAAATATATCTATAAATATATAATATAATAATATATAAATCTGTTTCTAATATAATAACATTTTTTTACAATATACAATTTTTTCCATTTGTATCATATTAACGTGGTGTAGTGGAATCAAGACGTAATCGTAGGTCCGAAAGGGCTAGGTATAGAACTAGGCTTGGAAGTCTATTGTTGAATTATATATCATATGAAATCCTTCAATTTTTTACTCAAAACATTTCCATTCCCTAGTTCTGGTAAGGTAAAATTTGGTATTTAGTTCTATATATATATATACTAAGTACTACTATATATAAACATTTTTTTTTATATTTTGTTTTGATGTGTTGAACAGATGTATGGAAAAAAGTAATGATCGTGATAATGAGAATTGTAATTTTAAGCTAAAGGTGTTTTTCATTATTTTCTTTTATTTAAACTTTGAACATAAATAGATATCTTCAAATGTGTTTTTGCAAGTAGATTCTTTACAACAATTCTATTCTACGCACTACTATACAAAGTAGCTATGAAGTAATATATTAGCGAAATATCTAGACCAGGCGTAAATCTGTCAAGCAGGTTCTGTCCTTGCACGCGTGACACCTCAATTCCGACCACGTGCTCGCACCCTTGTCTCAGAAAGTGAGCGAGATTGTCCCAACTCGATTTGCCGCTTGATTAAAAGTATCGTGATTTAGTGCCTTTGCAAAAAGGTCTTTGTATTTTTTTTCATGTAGACAAATGACCTATTTGCTGGACCATTTTTTTAATCGGCCATCGTGGCGCAGTGCTGAGAAAACCCTATTGGTTGTGGGTTCGAATTATATTATCCCTACTCGAATTATATTTATTTCTTCATTTTTTCGCTCTGGCTAGACAAAGTATAGCTTTGAGTTTCACTACGCTGAGAACAAAGGGTCTTGACACTTCACTCTTTCCGACTTGCTAGCGGGAAAAAGGGTTAAGCTGCGTTTTTTTTAAATTAGTGGTATGTAAAAGTAAATACTTAAATACGATATGAGTAATGTTTCCATTGCTAATATAAATATTTTTCTTTGACAAGTATTTCCGCGGGTTGAGGTCCTATCCATTTACTCCCCATGTATGTTCAATAATTTTCAGAGGTTCAGCAGATATTTGGGACTTAGGTATTTTTTTTTGAAAATGTCTTAGATTCTGAACCAAACAGGAAAATAGAACCTAACCGGCCTAGGCTTTATTAAAACATTAATACTTAATAGATTTACACTCCTTCCCAAATAGCAGGTAGGTAGACAGAACCACCAGGGTTCACGGAAGATTGTAGTCCCTGTGGCCCTGGCCATTGACGGTGGAGGAGGAGCACTGTGAGGTTTTAGAAGGTAAACGGACGGACCACATCTGCCGGACCCATATAACCGCGCCCGAGTCCCCAATCGGGCGGGTATCCGTAACGGATTTCCTCACGACAAAAAAAAAGGTAGGTAGACAGAAACTAGTGTAAGGACTCCGTTCTCCTGCGCTGCGACTCTGCGCTTTGTCTTGTCACTAGAGCGGATAAATTAAAATCATTTAAATATAACTATTACTCCAAGTGGGAATTGAAACCATAACCATCATGTATACAGTTACACGCTTTCACACTGCGTCAATATGGCCTCTTAATAATTTCACTATTATATTAATTTAAATGTTTAAAATTCTATGAATTGTATGAAGTATAATTAAATAAAAACTATCTATAAAGAAATCATTCAATCAATTATAATTGCATGCGAAGCTTGTGTAATTAATATTAAAAATGTTAAAGCTGTAAGAGTTTGTTTTTACAACTTCAACATGGATTAGCTAGTTGTAAAGAAATTGGAAAACTTTTCAAATAATACTCAAGAACTTCTTAATTTTTTTTGTTACTTCTAAAAGAAATGAAAGAATTAGGTATTATTGAGCTAGTATACGGTAAGGTATCAAATAACTAATTCACAATCTACAAATGAGCTCTAATATACGACGGGTCCTATATAGACAAGTGCAATTTTACAGCAAAGTAATTTGAAGGTTCGATTCTAAGGTTGTAATTTTTCAAAGGAAAATATTACTTTTGCAGGTTCAATCGCAGTGGGACCTCTAACTGCAAACAGTCGGCCGGTTGTGGGTTTGATCCCCACGCGGAGGAATTATAATTTTTCAATTATTTTCATTCTTTCGTTTTGACATATAAAATAAGAAGCGCAGTGTTGAGTTCCGCCACTCAACACGCAATGTCTAGATTGTGGCCGAAATGAAGAACAGAGTATCTTGACACTAGGTTCTGTGTGATAACCCTGCTATGCGGGAATAAAGCGTGATGCTATAAAATAAATTCAATAAATCTGTTTAAATAATGCCAATAATACAATATTAGACACCATCCCTCTCTTGAGAAATCCTGTTTCTATGTAGGACCCGTCAATATATTAAGTGTTGCATATTCAGAATTCCCCATTCCACTAAATTGTGTTGTCGTAAATATATTCAATGTACAGACATACCTTTTTTTTCTTTTATTATAGTATATATCATAGTATATGCTATTTTTGGCAAAATATGCCCAAAACGTATTAACAAGCTTTATACAGTTTTCTGTGTAGCACTATCGCTCCAATAACGCGCAGTAACCGTACCACAATCGTTAAATTAAGGTTTAAACTTCAAATATAAAGACTTTTGTTTTGAAGCTTTACGCTTGTTCCCACATAGCAGGGTATTCAAGGAGAACTTAGTGCCAAAACACTCCGTTTAGTCATGTTACATTCGCACGTTGAGTGGCAGAAGAAGTGGTCTTAGAGTCCAGAGCGAAGAAATGTAAATATTTTAGATATAATCTTTTCCCCTGGTGGTAATCGATCCCATAATCATCGTGAAGACGCCTGTATAACTCCCCTGCGATGTCCTCAGTGTAAAGATCTAGCCTTAAAAAATCATTTTTATATAGTTTATCTTCAGCTTTTTTTTGTTATTTACCACACACAGCGAAATAGCTAGAGAGAACCTAGTGTCGAGGCACTGCGTTCTCCACACCTCATCAATTCCCAATGCCTCTAAAAGGGTTTAGAGGCATTGCGAATTTCGCGACGGAACTCAACACCACACTATATCTTACCACTAAAAATTAAACACAAGACGCGTAAATTATTGCAATGAACATAGAAATCAAATCCATAATCATCACGCGTGGCCAAACACTGCACCACTGCGCTACAACAGCGAAATTTCATAAATTAACAATGTAATTCAAGAACGTACACAATAATAAAAAATCTTTAATAATGTTATAACAATTCAATTTACTTGAATAAAATCCGCTACTATACGCGTTCCTTTAGAATAATCTGGATCGTAAAAGCTGTTCGGAACGAAATTTTACGGCGACAAGAGTTTTTATTTCTCTCTCCATTCTTTCAGGCACTCCAGTTAAGTGTCCTTAACAATATATTTACGTTTGACTTGATTGACTGCTACTGTGAGTGACAATAGGACTTTGTGTCGTTCATATTTAAAGAGTAACGAGTTTGTATAGCAATGCAAGTTGTCGTTGAATTAAAGATTTGATTTGTTTTGAGGGTTATTTGGGGCTGAAAAGAAAGTAGGCCAATGGGGTCATCGTGGCACAATGTGATGGCTTCAGCGTCGATATAGTCATTTGCAATGGTTCGATTCTCTGTGTAATTCTCTGTGTCATTCTATATCCAAGACTGTATATACGATGCTTGGGTTCGGTTCTCACTCCAGAGTGGAAAAGGAAAGGCTATATTTAAATTATTTCCAGTTTTCCGTTCTGGTCACACAACTAAGCGTGGCGTTGAGCTCCGCCACTCAAAACGCAATTTTTCAGATTCGGCCGGAAAATGGAGAACGAAGTGTATAATAGTGTAATTTCTGACTGGCATAGCAGGTGCTATGGGAGATAAAACGTGAAGCGAAAAGAAAAAATTATTGTAAGATTATTTTCATAATCATTTTGCTTGTAAGCATATACTAAAAGAGGTATAATGTAATAAACATATGTATTCAAAAACAAAGGAAAATAATTAATGCCATTTTGAATAGCTTATAGTTATATAATTTAAAACTACTTTCTATTACATTGCAATTCGTATACATTAGTATTTATTTTTTAAAATATAAAGAATAATAATATCTATATATTTAAAGAATTAAAAGACGTGAAACGTGAAATCTGAACCAGTCTCGATGAGATTTTTAGAATTTCTTGTATACAAATTCCTTAACGTAAACAAGAAATATTTAAATTATTACAATATACTAACTGGTTTGTGTTTTGTTAACATTTTTTTAAAGTGTTATTCCCACACTAAGGAAATTGAAAAATACATATTTAGAAAATGTATAAAAATTGGAACGCAGCGGGATTTGAACCCGCGCATTGAACGGTTTTCAAGAGGTGCGGGTTCAAATCCCGCTGCGTTCAAATTTTTATACGTTTTCTAAATATGTCTTTTTTTAACTGGTTTGTGGCTATCACTCCATGAAAAAGTACGTTAGAATCAAGATTCAGAAGAGAAACTAAGTAATTACAGAAAATATTTAGGCTAAGATTTTATTTTAGTATTTTATAAAAAACTACTAGCAGACTTGCTAGAAGAAAAATATTTTCTTAACATATAACAAAGAACATTTCTTCGCTTTGGTACCTAACGCAAAGTGCGGTGTTGATTTCCGCCACTTGAACCGCAATGTCGATTTCGGGCCGAACTGCTAACCAGAGTGTTTTAACACTAAATTCTCTCTGACTAACCTCCTATGCGGGAAAAAGTGTGAAGATGCAAAAAAATACATAGCAGAAATCAAACCTCGGTCTTTCTTATTCCAAAAAGCGTAGTTTCAAATACCGTACCGTACCGTTCAAATAACGTGGTAGACGTTAAATGTTTTAGACGTTTCTAAAATATTATTCGTACCGGTTTTCACTAAACTAAATATGTATAAACAATACATATTTTTCTTTTAAAAACCTAAATAGAGTAGAATATTTTTAATTTTGCAATATTTAGTCGCATTGTCTATTTTCCGCTCTCCAGGGACGGCACTAGCCAGCCTTCTGGGACCATAACTTTTCATTTAACCGGTACGCTTTCCTTTTTGTAAGTACAGCGTATGAGAAAAATAACGCTGTATTCAAAGCGAAATTAAAATTTTCATATACCACCCTCATAAAATTGCTATTTTACACATCGATGCCTTTATTACTAAGGCAAATAAAGCTCTACTAAGAAATACTGGTTTGTTATTTTTTCTAACATTTTCATTTTCATACTTTAATGACGTAAGTAAAACCTGTGAAACGTTCTTACACACTTACACACTTACACATAGCAGGGTAGCCAGAGAAAACAGTGTTAAGTCACTTCGTTCTCAAATTTCCACCCGAATTAGAGACATTCCGGTTGACGGAATTTCCCGCCACCCTTTGCCTATTTTTTATACTTACCTCTGACATGATTATTTTCCCTTTTTTGCATTTTTACATTTTTTATTTTATTTCTTGGGGGTCTTTGGGGGTATTATTTCCTGGTAGTAGAGCTGGTAGTGGAACGGTTTGGTTTGGCGAACATACTTACGCTACAGTGGGACACTGTTGGTTCTGACAAGAACCGCCTCCTGCCGGGCTTCGTCCCCCCTTTTTCTGATTCCTTTCCAAGGAGGATATTATGCAGGGCATGTATTACAGATACGATTGGAGAGTTTTAGCGGTGGCACTAGGTTGGCTTGGCTTTTTTTTGTATCACCGTGTTATTTTGGAGGGCTAATTTGAACTCTTTCACCTATTCGGTGTTTTCTGATAGCATCTTAGAGTGCTCCTTGATTTACCAGGATGGATCGGATTGGTGTTCGTGCTGATTAGGCTGTTCTTTTGGTGTTTCCTATTTATTTTTAAAGTATACTCTTTGTAAAAATACATTTCAACCTAAAGCCGTATCACAATCCATACTATCCGTACTTAGTACGGATATATTATAATCGCGTAACTCTGACTGTCTGTGAATCGATTGTGATGAAGTTTTATATATACAGATACGTAAGGCTCGTAGGATGAACAGCTTTTTTTGCTTCCATTTTCTTGTAGTAATTAAACAAATTTCATTATTTTACGAAAAGGCTGCCGAAAATACGAAACAGCTACCGCACGCGCGCGAATCTGCGAGCGGGTCGCTAGTTACTTTATAAAAACATTTAATTCAGCAAAAAAAAATGTTTTTTGAAACAAAAACTAATTACAACACACGTGTATTTTAGCGTGAATTACATAAAATATAGTCTCCATAATGATATTCAAAGAGCGGCTCTGGAAATAAATTGGATTTGCACCGAATAATCTCGTATGATATACGCTAGCAATAACGGCACGTGGACTTCAACTTCTACAACTAACCAAATTATAAATATATACAGATATGATATATACGCCACACCAATTTAATACTTGATTTTATATAACCAAAATAAAATTATAAATCGTTTTAGGCTTAAATTTAATAATTAATTTTTATTATCATTTATTTTATTTCTTTATTAGGAAGCTAACGTTATATGCAATGCGATACATGTATAAATATATTGTTACATGTATGTCCCAATTATATGCTAAGATTATATGAAAAAATTAAAAAGATAGCTCACATCTTGTTTCTATACATTGTTCATTGAATGTTTCATAATTAAAAAAAATATAAAAAAAACTGGCATATTTTTACCTAACAATATATTTTAAAGCCGTCGTGGGACAGTGTGACAGCAATATGGCTGCAAGCACGATTGGTTGTGGGTTTGGGGAACCAATGCTCTGGATACGATAAAACGTAGCGTTGAGTTCCGCCACTCAACATGCAATGTCTTGAAATTGGAATGGTGGTTTTTGTGATTTTTACACAATATGAAATAAAATCGATAATACGTTTTATCAACAACTCAGGACAGTACGCGAGGCAACTAAGAAATCGTTGCCGGTAGTTTGATATAATAATTGTATCAACTGACAGACGAACGCTACCTCAGTCTACCTATGACCATGGACTACTGTAAAGTGTTGGAAACGTTGGGTTTCTAAAAATATATTTTCGAATACCAATAATATACGCGATTAATCCAGTTAAAAATAATAAAATTAATTTCAAAACACTACCTCTCTCTGGCCAAGGAGGAGAAAGCTTGAACCAGCAAAAAAGATTTTCAAAGTCATTAGCCATACACGTATGGCGTATCATTTCAGTTTAATTCTAATTGACGTCTCTGAGTGTAGAACAAAATATTAAAATAGCTATCCTTGCTTTATCTCAACACTGATGCCTTCATTGATTCTCTAATATATAACCATCATAGATTTATTTAAAATGAAAGAGTTAGCCAGCCATCCCTTTTTAACTTTCGGGGCTATTATTTATATGCTAAGAAGGGTTTGGGTTATTATATCGTCTTTGAACTCCATACGATAAATAGTAGTTATTGTGCCACACGGTTCTTTATATAAAATGGCCTTAATGTTTTATGTATTGGATTATAATGGAAAAAAATATCATTTTTCTTTTTCTTAATCCTTCTTTAGTTTAGTTGTTAGGTATATTACTGAAATTATAGTACTTTCAATTGCTAATATTATTGTTAATATACTTATAGATGTCTTTTGAATAGAAAATAACCAATATTTTTTCGTTTAATTTTATTGTCAAACTTGTATGATAAACCATCCAAGACGGTTTTCAAAAGGCGGCTGGTTTAACTCTAGCAAAATTTCTATACGATTTCTGAAAACGTTTTTTTACTGATGGTTTATTATATACAAATGTGTATCACGAAAAGTATGACAAATGAATGCTATATAGTCACAGCCAGCTTGATTGTTCCACAGTCTACTTTATTATCAAAAAATAGTTAAAATCATAAATATTTCACTTTAAATTATTAATTAGGTATTCACAGTCTTCTGCCTATATATAAATCTGATTATTAACTGGCTGATAGACAATACATAGATAAATATACTGCGCCAGCTGAAATTTGGCATTCGATTTCTTCGGGGAGTATATTCTTATAGATATCTCAAAATTGAGAAACATATATTTAGAAAACGCATAAAAATTTGAATGCAGCGGGATTAAATTATTCGCAGAGGAAAATATTTTTATACATTTTCTAAATATCTGTTTTTCAATTCCCTAAGTGTGTGAATAACACAGTCTCAAAATTTTTCCAAAAATGGAAAGAACTAAAAGAAACGGTTTTGTCTTAAACTCCACGCAAACGAAGTTACGGACTGAGACTTGTATGTAACTAAGAAATTAGTTCACAGTTAGAACAGGCAAAAGTAATAATTTGTCACGAGGCAACGCATGTAGTGAATGCACAGTTTTCGGAAACGCCAGCACTGGCAGTTCTCCAAGAGGACGTTCCACCGCGATACATTCAGATTAATTGTAAGTGCTTCTGCCAAATGACTGCAAGGTTAGATTTATATTTTAAATATTCAGCCCTTTTTTCTATGCACATCTGTCTTTCTTAATGTATGATTTAAATATAAATTTGGTGGGGGTCGTAGAAACGCAGTGGGACAGGGTCAAGGCGATTGGCTGTGGGTTCGATTCCTACTCGGGCAAATGTATATAAAGTCCAAGTCCAATAAAGTCAATGTCAAATAATTTTATTCAGAATAAGAAGATACATGCTTCATTTTTTGAAATTTAATTTACCACCGGTTCACTAAATGCCTCAGATCTAATAAGAACCGGCGTAAGAAACTCAGGGGGACTACTTTTTTTTTCAATCAATTATTTACATATCTGTTAGTGACAATGATAGCTTTGAAATAGGCTGGAGCGAGCATTTCACTCCCAAGGCGTGTTACCATTTATAATATCGTTAATTAGGTAATAATTTTTAACATATAAACGTCTCTGCATAACTTTTTTAACATTTTATATTTTAATTTCTTCGCTCTGGTATCTAATATCTGGATTTAATTTCTGACGGAAAATAGAGATTGGATCTTGACGCTGATCTAATCAAAAAACTAAGTGTTCTAGAAAAACGTCTATATTGCATATGTTTCGTAACTCTGATAGACAATCAGTTAAAATTATTTAAACATTAAAAAAGAAAACTAAATCTTGAAACTAATGATACTATTGGAATGTTTTCATTATATATAAAATATGAGTGATTCTGGCGTTTGTTTAATTTACTAAAATGGACCGACAACGTAAAGTATGTCACACAATACAAATTGTCGGAAAATTGATAATTGCATTTAGTTTCGTGTTCGATCCTCGCTCAGGGGAACGATTGCATTTATTTGGAAATTAAGCTATTTGTAACCGGATTAATCGCTTATATTATTAGTATTCGAAAATATATTTTAGAACACCCGACGTTACGAACACTTTACAGTAGTCCGTGTTCACACTCGCGGGTAGACTGAGGTGGCATTGAACTGTCAGTTGATACAATTGTAACATCTAACTTAGTTTGAAAAGGAGTTTCTTTTTTGCTTATTAAATTACAATCACAGGATAAAATAATGTACACAACAAAAATATTTTATATTAAATTACCGTTGTTAGTTTAGGACATCGTGGCGCAGTGGTACATCGTCTGACTGTTATCACAATTGGTTCTGGGTTCAATTTCTCTAGATGGAATGATCATAATTTAATTATTTTCATTTCATCCCTCTGGCGAACAAGGCAAGGCGCGGCGTTGAGCTCCGGCACTCAACATGCAATGTTTAGAATTTTATACATCTGATTGTTGTTTGAGATAGAAAGTCAAGAAAAGTATATATTGACATTTTCAAATGAAACTATTTTAACCGGATTAATCGCGTATAATTTTGGTATTCCAAAATACATTTTTAGAATCCGACGTTTCGAACACTACAGTAATCCGTGGTCACAGGTAGATAAAATAGTTTCATTTGAAAATGTGTAATAATCGCGAAAATCAAAGAACTTATAATGTATCTTGGCACTAGATTGCCCTTTGTCTAAACGGTTTCCATGGTTTATTACGAAGATAACTTTTTTACACCACCTTTATGTACATGACCTAATCTAAAGCAGTAAACAGGACAATTGGTTAATATTTAACTGCTGTCTCAACGCCAACGTTTTGTAAAAATCATAAAAAAATATGGAGCGTTATATATGGCTATAAAATATTTTAATACGACGTAAAGATGAGGCTTTAGAGGCTATCTCTGAAAACAGTTTTTACTACCGTTGAAAATGTATCTCGTATATAAATATACTCTAAATGTGAGAATTGTTCTTTGCAGAGTCAATACTTGACTTGAAAATAAATTGATAAGCGAATTTGTTATGAACTTTGCGTTACTCAAACTCAGCTTTTTAATTTGCGCCTCCTGCAGCTTATTCAAGTTAATCAAGTAAACTATTATTAGTTGCATTCACTGAAAAACACAAGTGATTGAATAAAGAATTTCGTTTAAAACTATATATTAACCGCAGCGTTGAGTACCGTAGCATTTGGCGACCCGTTCTTTTGGTTTGCGTCCGACTTTATCCTAAAACATGTAGCTAAAAAGAATTATGTACTCAAAAGTGATATGTAAAATATTTTTAAAAAAAATACTAATAAGCTACGTTGTAATTCTTATACTATTGTAGTAAAGCGTATAAGATTTTTTTTAATTCAAGGGTAGTTATGAGTTGAAATCTTTGGGTAACAGAAAATTGTTAAAATATCTCTACAGACATGCCAACAACAAATAAAGCGTATAATAATTACGACGTAGCCGGATCAGAGCGCGTGGACTATTTCCAAGAGGCGCGGGTTTGAATCCTGCTGCGTTCAAATTTTAATACGTTATCTAAAAATCTTTCTCAATTTCCTAGGTGTGGAAATAACACTTTTAAATGTTAAAAAAGTGATATGTAAGTACATAAAAGGATATTACACGTAATTCATCCTTTTCATCTTTAAATACACACTGTTTTTTGTGTGAATCGTCCACAAAAGAAGTAAATGAATGCCCAAAGGAATTTCAAAGAAAAGTTAATAATAATATCTTAAAAAGCTCTCAATTCGTGGAGCCTAACGACTTTAAGCGATCTTCTTACTTCGAGGTTTATCACACGCAAAATTCAATTTATTTATTTGACAAAGCGTACTGTAATGATGTTTTCTGGAAAATGCTTGAAACTTATACAGCAGAAGTTAAGCTGATTTTTTTGGGCTTAGTTAATAAGTGACTAGTCGGCTATTTGCATGAGGCCATCAAGGCGCAGAGGCCCAGTATCTGACAAGCCCGATGGTTGTGAGTTCCCAACTCGGACTAACGAGGATCCATTTTCCCGCTCTGGTATGAGAAAGAGAAAAAAATATACAAAGATAATATTTCAGAATATCTATCTCGTTACGATTTGCAATCTTTCTTTCAAATAAAAAAGTTGTAGCAAGCGAAAATAATAAGAATAAAACGTTAAGTTAAAATAAAGAAAAAAAATACGGAATTCGAACATATTTCACAATTACTAGAATGGGTATTTATTATTTTTTAAATAGTAGTCAATTTTCAACAAACTTTCAACCTCTATTTTGCGCTTTTACGGTTAGAATTGTTAGAATAGCTGAAACATGAATTTACAATTTTTTTATCTTGTAAGTATAATTTCCCAGAAATAAAATTTCATGCTTTTGAATGTGACGGACTTTCATACAAACTTGCAACCCCCATTACTGGTTGAAATTCCAAGAACCATTTCCCAGTGAGACTTCCTTAACGGAGCCTCAGTAAAAAAACCCTACTGGCCAAAACATCTTGTGTCCGAGTTCAATAATTTACACTTGACAATGATAATTCATTTAGTCAATGAATCAGGACAAGCTATTTTATTTATTACAAATATATTAACAATAAATTATATCAAGTACCTAAAACCCTTTTTTGAACATATATACTCAAATATAGGAATATTTAGAATCTAGTAGTAGTCTCGATAGGCAGCATTGTGAACGACTCAAGTAGTAATAACTCAACTTCAAAGTTTGAATAGTTCTTGTATATTCGAAGAATTCGTAAACGTCTATTAAACATCACTTGTATGTGTTATATAAACGTATTTATTTCATATTCATTATAATTTAAATTATTTATCTTTTTGTTGTTCTTTTAAAAATATAATTGTGAGCTAGCTGTAGAGAGCCTAGTGTCGAGATACTCGAACCTCCACTTTCCACAGTATTTCATACATTGCGTGTTGAACGCGCGTGCTTTGCCCTACCAGAGCGGAGACATAAAAATAATTTAAATATAATTCCTACAAATGGAAATTGAACCCACAACCAATTGCGTTTACAATAACATATTATCCTACTACACCACAATAGCCGCTAATGGTTATATTATATATTATAATATTTTACATTAAACCCAAGTTATTGTTATTTCTTTTGTTTCCATAACATAAAATGCAGAAGACTGTTTTCAATTTTTAAAATAATACTCAACAGACGCTGGCGAAGTCCCACATTTCTCAATTTCAATTACATATACAGTTGCATAATTCAAACTGCTTCTAGTCAATATGCAGTACTGTGTAGATATACTATAGTAGTACACGAAGTGTCGACGTCTACTATAGATGTATGCTTACACTAGGTTCCTAGTTGTAACGTCAAATGCCTTTGCGTGTAGGTTAGATCTGTTTGTGTTTGGTTCAAAGTTCAATTGCATAATTTTGCGAAAATTTTGAATATATATTTTTGTTTTAGTGCAAATGAGGCAAGTGAAGTGGCTTTACACTAGGTTCTTTTTTATCATCTTGCTATACCGAAAAAAATAAGAATAATAAAAATGGGTGTAACTTTTTTATTTATGAACCGATTGATATGAAACAAACACTAAATGTTAAGGGAAGTTTACTCAAATCAATACTTAAAACTGTATTTAAATGGGTCTAGCCGTTTCTGACATTACCACAAACGCACAGACAAACAGATAAACAAAAAGAAAAATTAATAATCTTTTGTTTTGGGTTCTATTCCATTGATAAATGCCGAAAATAATATTTTTTTGCATATATTTTTCACGTACAGACAGCGATCAGCATTTTATAATATTAATAAAAAAATCCTACAAATATATACGATTTTTTTATGGTGAAAAATAAAAAAAATAAAAATTCAAAAATTTTATATGCTGCATGTCATATTTAAAGAAATGTTGTTTTAAACTGAAATAAATATTTTTCATTTTATTTTCATTCATATGCAGCTTCATTTTCTTGCAATGTAGCCAGTGAGACTCTAGTGTCAAGACTCTCCATTCTCTACGATTATAAATACTTTAGTGTCAAACATCCAAAATTCAACCAACCAAGTCTTGTTTAGTCAAATGACTAGGCGTTAACATAATCTAAATGTAGACGAGTTTACACTGCTCCAGTTGATATTTCATTTGCACAACCGAACTGAATGCATACATTATTCATATGCATGCTTTTCAATAATTCACGCCCGTTTGAATAGTCACCTAATGCCGAAACATGAGATATGATTTGACAAAATTACATTAGGCATTCCACTAAAATGTAATTATCACAAAATTCGTCTAAAAACTAAGAAATACGCGCTTGAAAGGATACCATCATCGTGTATGTCAATGAGAAATACAATGGCTGGCTGGTCCCACTTTTTCCCGCATAGCAAGGTTGCCTTCCTTGCTTGAGTGAAAGTTTGTCTAGAAACTCCGTTCTCCGCATTCCGCCCGAAATTGAGACAACGTGTGTTTAGTTTTAGAACTATTTTTATCAAGGCGGGGACATGAAAATGATCCATTTATATACAATTACTGGAACCAAATTCAAACCCACAACCATTGCATTTACGATCGACGTTGTTCCACTGTTCGACGGTGGCCTTCGTAGAGAAGAGAAGATCTTTTTAGCTTTCCATGGATGGAGGAGCTCAGGGTAGTGTAGTGCTAGACTTGCGAACTAAGGGGCCCCTTATGTATACCATAAAGGGCCCAGACTGCCTGACGACACTGTATGGGCTCTTCTGTCTATTTAAAAAAAAACCCTACTAATGCCGTCTTCGCAATATGTACTTAAATAACCTGATGACAGTTTTAAACAGGCTTTTTGTAATAGGAATTTTGTACTAGGTTACGTTAAACCGTTGAACGATTTTACATAAAATTTTAACTGATACCTGAAAATATCTAAAGATACTAAAAGTTTCTCCTCCCCCTTCAATAATATATATATATATATATAGTTATAGACTATAGTTATAGAATATAGTTATAGACTGAAACTGAGTGAAAGTACTAACTTTCACTCACTTTTCACGAAAAAAACAATGGATAATATAGAAATTGATTACTTATGATACAGAATTAATCAATTCATGAATCCATATCAAAGGACAGCGTTCCACTTAATGACAATTGTTTTGAAATCGAGACATCGATACATGCTAAACTTAAAGTCAGCGAGAAAATAAAAATAGTTTGATTGATAATCATTCCTTTGAATGAAGATCTAATCTACAAACATCATCCTTACAAACAGATGCATTGCGCCACAATATATTATTATATCGATGCTATAGTTTTGTATCGGTATCGTGTCGATACTTATTCGAAAATCCAAACGTGTGAAAAAAGGAAATACACTACAAGAGTTCGAACAAAGTATCTATTAACCGCACCTACTTGTTTACCAATAATTATTTAAAAATAAAAAAAACTCATTGAATCAAATCAAATCGAGGGTCAATCAATAATCATTGTCTCAAAGCTCATTATGGGTAAAGGTAAAATGAAAATAAAAGTACTTATATAACTGAATAAAAGCCAATAGCTTAACTTCAGATAGAATTTAAGTCTGACAAAGGACAGTATTATATGAAGTCCGGTCTCAATACGCCGAAGCGCAGTTGATATGTTGATATATTGTGATTTTTGTTATATATTGTTAGAATAAGTTATTATTTTAGATATTTTTACGTTGATTGAACGATTGTATGCAGCAATTATGCAATGGAGCAATTGTTTATTGTATGTTTAAGCGAAATTGGGGGGACAGATGATATTTTAAATTATTTTTAAGTCAAGTAAAGACTTTTTACTTAAAGTTTTTATTTGACTCTATATGAGTACCCAGTTATAGGCAGGAATTTCTTCAAGCGTTAAAATAAATAAAGCCAAAGTCTAGTGGTAATGTGTCAAACTGATATTACAGATTGTATACTATGTAGAGTTGGGTTCAAATTTTATTTATATCATAATAAAAAATATCAACAAATTTCTTTAAGATAGTCCTTTAAATAGAAAAATATTGTAAGAAACCATTTTTGTCTTAATCCAGGTGCAATCGAGGTGCAGTGGAAAAGCGGGTGGCTGGTATCGTGATTGGTTATGGGTTCAGTTTCCACTCGGGGTAATGATTATTCCCTTTCCTTTGAGTTTGACATTGAGTTCACGCCACCTCAGATCCACTTAAATCGAGTCTCTATCTATCTCTCTATCAGGCGGAAAGTGGAGAACGAAGTGTTTTGACACTAGTTTCTCTCTGACATAGTGTACTATGTGGGAAAAGGCATGAAGCTGAGAATCTGTCCCAATCACCCATTGATCATAAACTTTTTAAATAATAAACTAGGATAGAATAAAACTAAATTTATTTAAGTTTTCCTAATTTTACTACAAACATTTAACATTTAATCCACGAAATTTCTACGACACCTGCGTACTTATATTATTCTGTCAAATACAGATCTTGCTGAATGGTTCCCGTTTTAGCACTAATTTTGTATCTTATTTTGTATAAATAGTAAAATTGTAATATCTCTGATATTAGGATCAACCAGACAGCTTTTGACTATAAACGAGATGGTTAAAGATTAATTTCTCACTAGGTCAGGATTATATTATATAAGTCACTCTAAGCGCAAAAACGGAGAACAGAGTGTATTCACACTAGCTTTTTCTTACCTACTTAAGCTGAAAGAATAAATGTTATGTTACGCACCATATCTCTATATATATCTATACAATAACTTCGACATAGAATGTTTTATTAAAAAACACATTTTAATTTACTCACTGATAGATAGACTGGTATTAGTGAACTGAAATGTCATGATTCCTTGGACAGCGTAATTGCTAATTAAGAATACAGGAAGTGGAAAAAAAACCTTTTTACACGGAAAACTAAAAAAGATAGAAACTGAAACGAAGTTGCAGGTAACAACTAGTGCATTATAAAAATAATTAATTAGGCGGTTTATCTAAACAACTTATTATTAACAAAGTTCACAATAAATCGTTTTTGCTTATAGATCTATTTCAATCTGTACATATAATTAAAATGTAACTGATCGCTGTCTGTATATGGAAGATATATGCGAAAATTTTATAATTGGCTGTGTATCCGTCTGTCTGTACGCGTGCACTCTAATCTCAGAAACGGCTTAACCGATTTAAAAGCAGTTTTGACTATTCTATATTATTTTATTCTATTCTATTTTGTTAAAGTTATTTTATTTCAATCGGGTACAGATATGTAATACAAACGCAATACAAAATTACAAGATAATATTTTTATATTTTATTATTTTACCAAAACATTCACCGTTCTCTAAACATATCCATATCATACAGAAATACGATATTTATGTGATAATAATCCTCAAACGTCTACAGGCGTACGGGCGACAAGACGAGGCAAAGGTTGCCACATTATAGCTTATTTTTAGATGTTTCACAAATCTATATCTATTCTTTGCTTAAGGGAAAGTCTTTTTTTTTTGTAAAATTACTTAATATTTTTTTTTGTAATATATATATAAGCTACATTACTTAAAGCTGTTTTTCACAGTTCGGAAATTAAAAAAATGTTTTTAGAAATCCTATAATAATGAGAACGCAGTGTAATTCAAACCTGCGCCTGTTGAACACCGTCGAAGTGCTTTAACCGCTAAGCCGCATGGTTCAAATTTTTACACGTTTTCTAAAGAACGTATACATATATATATATATATATATATATATATATATATATATATATATATATATATATACACGTTTATCCATAGGTTAGAATATGTGGGTAGTTAATATAAAACCGTCAAATACATTGGGCAATGATAAACATGTGAACCGTTATAGTCAATATATAGAATACCTTCAGTTCAGCAACGCTTCAGCAACGTCTAAATCACTTTATACAATATACATGGTTTTGTTTATATACAATTACACACACTGTTTACAATTACAATTACTTTACAATTACTTACACTTTACAATTACTTTCACTTTATACAATATTTTGTATATTTATTTAATGCGTTCCTCAAATATTTTTGTTTCAAATATTGGCTGTTTATATATCATCCACAAATAAACTGTCCTACAATTTGAAACTCCTCGGTCCGCCGAAATGTCGTAAAAATACATTTAAAGTTTTTCCTTAGCGTATTAATATTATTTATAATTATTAATAGTGATACTATTATCAAACAAAAATATATATACATATTGTAATATTTCCAGCTCCACGTTTCTCCCCAAATAGCAAGGTAGTCAGAGAAAAACTTGTGTCTTAGGTACCAGAGCGGAGAAATGAAAACATTTTTAATATAATAATTCCCCCGTGTGGAAATCGAACTCACAGTCAGACAGACGCATTTACAATCACATTCTGTTCCACTGCGTCACGATGTCCTGAATATGTAATATTAAAGCAATAAATATCATATTTTTTTTAATATTTTTTAGCCTAAAACATTTTAGAAACACATCCCTCTACTTCGTCTTAACGCTTATAACATTTACGATGTCGTAAAAGACTGCAGTGCCATTAACCTAAAGGACACTTGAATCACGTAAGATAACATTAATACCACACTTATTGAGCTCTATTGGATATTATTTAACTAAATTGTCCAGTTTATGTTCCAAAATACGATATAAACGGCGGCTTCCAGCAATAAAGTGTCAATGCTCTTTTTTTTATTAAACGAGTAAATTTGTTGTATAGGACGAGGAAATTGTATTGAAGGAATTGGATTGCGTGATCATGGGAAGCTTTTATTTCCACCATAGTTGCAGTTTCTATTTCTAACCAAGGGGATATTTGTGTTTATATGAAACAATAGCACGAAAGCGCGGCGTTGAGTTCCGCCACTCAACATGCAACGTCTCGATTTCAGGTGGAAATTGCAGGATGCATGGAAAACCAGATTGTGAATGCTGTAAACGGCAAAAAGTGCAAAGTTAAAATATGTTTCGGCTACAAATTCTATGATCTGATTAGCTTATATTATTTTTTATACTATTTTAATAATAACTCTCATATTTCAATAGAAACAATACCCCTGAACACTACTTGTGTATTCAAATTATTCAGTTTTTTTGTCAAATGGAAAAAATGTAGATACAGTTATTGTTTTATGTTTTTATTCCATAGACAGCTATTTATTATACTTATTTTATAATATATATATTAAACTTAAAATTTACAAATTGCTCTTTCGCGGTATTGCACGCGCAACGTCGACTTAGTTTCTCTGTTTATATGCAAAAAGAGTAAGATGCGTAAATATATTGTATTTGGACTAGTTCAAGCAACAGTACAAGGTTTTAAAAATGAAAATAATCAAGAAATGATAATTTTCATTTTCTTTTCTGGTTGCTTTTTCACCTGAGCAAATTTATGGGTTCACACCTAGGTCAGGTGTGACATAGACGCAAATCGTATAGAAATCCCTACGTAAATTAGAAAATTTTCTATGTTTTATTCCAATTTATGCAAACAGTACTCATTTTAAAACAAATATACTGTGAAACAACACAATGTCAAATGTTAGTCAGAATGACACCATTCCGGAACAGCTGAAGAGTGTATAAGAAGACAAGTTGGTTGTGGGTTCAGTTTTTTTACATTATAAGTTTATTGATTACGTGCATAAGGGACACTTACGATTATATATAGGCCGTAGTTTTAATGTAGAATTGGTGAGTTCATGAAACCATTCATGATATCAAGAAACGGACGTTTTCATGAAATGGCCGAAAGACCTCATAATTGAATCGTCAAAACTTTACAATTTCGGCATCGACGTTTGGTCATATCGTAATGTAAGGCATTTGTATAATATGTTTATTTAAAATCTAGAATATGTGCGTTATTCGAATTCATTATATAAATGGGGACGTTTCTAGCTTAACAGATCTGATTCAAGCGATCATTGAGCATTTCATGATTTCACGAAATACTCAATTGTACTATATGGCACAACATATATAATTAATAAATTTTATCCTTTTTCCAATAAACCAGGGTCGTAGTTCGTCATTTCAGCCGTTCGATACCCACTGCTGGATGTAAGCCTCCTCGTCTACCTTATGAACGACGACCTTGACCAGATCATAGGTCCACCTGGTAGAGCCTACCCACTATGGAGCGTCAGAGAGAAAATCTAATGTCACGACACTCCGTTCTCCACTTCGTGTCTGAATTCAAGACATTGCTTGCTGCTTAGAGGTGAGATTCAAAAAGACCGCTTCTTTAAATTTAGTTTAGTTTAAATTAAATTCCTTTTTTTAATTCACCACGACCGCCATAAGTCAGGCATAATCTAACTGCGTCAAAATATTTCACGAATAACTAAACATTAGTTATGGACTAGCTTCGTGTATTGAATCGAAAAACATACCAATACCTGTGATCTTATAGAATGTTCACAAGTATTCAAAAGGTTATATTATTATATCAGTTTCTTCACACTTTTTCTGGCATTGCAGGATAGGCAGAGAGAATCAAGTGTCATGGCACTACGTTTTTCGCTTTTCGCCCAAATTCGATATATTGTATTGTCGAGAATTTATCGAAATTGGATTGATCAATTCAATGTATTGTAAACGAAATAAGATTGATTTTTACACATAAATATTAATGCAATTTACAGATTTGGATTAAAACTCTGCATAATTTTTTACTTTATATATTAATGAATGCTGTATCCATATTTAAAGATAATGCATTTAAGTGTTAATTTATATTTTTATTTTACGTAATTCACTGATGGTTCTAAATAAATATTTTTTTAACATTTTTTAAAGTGTTAATCGCTCGCACACTCAAATTTGAAAAACAGATTTTAGAAAACGTACATAAATTTGAACGCAGCGGGATTCGAACCCGCGCCTCTTGGAAACTGTCCAAGCGCTCTGACCGCTAAGCCATGTGTTCTACATCCTGCTGCGTCGAGAGTGCTAAAATATTAAATATTTTTAACATTTTTTAAAGTGTTAATCTGCGTTAATTTGTTTATACATTTTCTAAAAATATGTTTTTCTAAATAAATAAATATATAAAAAATACAAAACATTGCCGGTTGAGTGACGGAACTCAAATATATATATTTTTTTGTATTGAAACTTAGTGTTTGTAATTGTCAATACATTTTTAATGAGCTATTTTTAATTTGATTTGATCTTTCTAGCTATCAATCAACGTAAGAAAATATTGACTCAATTCTTAATTCTCATTCAATGAAAAGGAGGCAAGAAAATCATTATTTATTAAATAATGCATTATAGATACATTCAATAATAAAATAAATTGAGGCGATCGTGTAGCAGTGGGAGAGTGTTAACTAGTAACACCATAAGTTGTGGGTTCGATTCCCACTCGAAGTAATAATTATTTTCAAAATATTTTTGAATATTTCCGCTCTAGCACTGAAGACAAAGCGCTGCGTTAAGTCACTTGACCAATCAACACACAAAATAAGATAACGAAGTGTCTCTTTGACAATTTTAGGTTCTTTCTTTTGCAATTAAAAAAATAGTACTACCATAGACATTTATTTAAGCGACATACAGATTACAAAAAAAATGTTATTATGAACCGATAACCACCTTGTTCAGTCAAATATATTATAATATATCTGCACCACAATACTTTAAATAAAATATCGCATTTTATTTAAAACTTACTCGATTATCGCAACTTCCATTGAGATGACAATCGGGAAAAAATATAGAGGCACTTTAACCACTCCTATCAGTTCCAGTGTGAATAGCTTACACTAGTCATTGTCTGAATGCATTTACATGCGCTTAATATTACCATCGTGCCTTTTAGCATTCTAGAAGACTCGTACATACGTGTCTTGATAAAATACGAACGGAGATTATTTATAACTAGATCTTCACGCGACTACGTACGGGTGAAATTATAAAATTAGCTAAGTTACTCCTTATTACATCAGCTATCATGCCAGTGAAAGTCCCGTCAAAATCGGTCCAGCCGTTCCGGTGATTAGCCAAAATAAACAGACAGAAAAACAGACCCACAGTTAAATATTGTAAAAACAAATATGTTGGTATGTGTACGGTGTTACATACATACGTTTGCATTTAGTTAAAAGGGGATATTTTAATATTACACACAGACACTCTAATTGTGATTATTTGCATAGATTAAAATTTATGAAACTCGTCTGTTTTTAAGTGACTGAAAGACAAGGCACAGCCAAAACTACTCGGCGTAGAAAGTTGAAATTGAAAGCTGAATGTAGGTTTCTTGGGAAATTTAGAGGAGTACTAAGACAGCATTTCTAGAAGTTACTACGGAAATCGAGAATTACATTTCATAGACCACACAAACGAAGTAGCGGACTATATTTCGTTTACGTAGGCGTTTTCTAGTTCAAAACCAATTGGACGGGTACGTTCAGCAGTGAATGGCGATAGCTAGAAAAAAATGTTTTTATAATATTATTATAAAAAGAAAGAGAGAGAGAATCTAATATCAAGACAGTCCCGCCTAAATCCATAATTTTAAATGGCGGAAATCAACGCTACACTTTATCTTGTCATCAGGCAGAAAAGTTAAATATAACTATTCCCCGAATGGAATTCGAACCCATAACCATCTTGTGTATACAGAGGTGCCTATGCAATTAATAAATGAAACTTAGAGCATATAAATGTACTTCTCTTAATTTAATCTGTATCATACATAATTTTTTTTACACTTTTTAAAGTGTTATTCGCACAGTTACGAAATCGAAAAAGACATATTTAGAAAACGTATAAAAATTTGAACGCAGCGGGATTTGATATAAACTTCTTTAAACCTATAAAAAAGGAAAATTAAATGAATATTCTTTACATCGATTACTGCTAGAAACAATGTAAAGTCGTGTACATACTATAAAGTTTGCGGGAAAGCGAGGGTGATAACGGGAAAACTTTGTGGTCTATTGACTGTGTGACACGACCGAATAATCTCGGGAACGGTACAACTTTCAAACAGGGATTACTCTTGGAACCTCTATATTGTAGGGTAATATAGCTTAGTTAAGTTAATTTAATTATATGACAATTATAATTAAATTGGGAAACAAAAACAGCTGATAGTGTTTGAATTTAAACGCGGTGGCTGTGGGTTCGATTCCTATCGGCGTTAGGTTTCCTCAAATAGTACGTAAGGCCTTTAAAATTGATAGATCTTAGATTCCTCCTTTGTGGTAGATATAAAAAAGCGTTATTAAATTTTGAACTCATCTTACAAATAAACTTTTTGCTTCGTATTTTGTGGTAACATAAACAAGTATTTTAAGTGTACAGATGAAAGAACGAGAATATTTTCAAAAAAACGTATAAAAATACAACAATAAATTTATCAACGGGATTTGAACCCGTTCAAGCGCGCTGACCGCTAAGCCATGCGTTCTTCTTCCGGCTACGTTGAAACTCTTAAACGCTTTTTACAACTTATTTTTGTTGTCAGTATATCTGTATGTATAGAGATTTTTACAACTTTCTGCTATCCAAAGATTATTCTGCGAAAAATCGTTAGGCAAGAGAAAGTGTTATTAAGGCAACGTTTCCATACGAAAATATGCAATTGGTTGTCGATGTCGATAAGACAAAACGTGGTGTGGAAACGTGGAGGAAAAACTCAATGGAGTTCCGCCAGTTAATCTCAATTTTACACTAGCTTCTGACTACCCGTCTTTACTGGTAGAAGTGTAAAAAAGAAGGTTAATTTGAAAAACACACTTGATAGCCGCACCGTGACACAAATCGACCACTGCCATTACGTTCAGTCAATATTTCAATATCGATTGAGTGCAATGGTTGTGGTTTCAAGTCCCACGACGACCAATCCAATATTTGTGTTGATAATTTAGATCTTTCTCCAGTTTAGTACAAAGTGTAACATTGGATGGATACTACTATATAACTGATAGTACATTGATTTTAAATGGCGTTAAATTACTCCGATCTTTCTACACACTGTATAAAACTGAATATGTGGATATATCGACGTCATTTTCATCGATGTCAACGACGTCATTATTTTACATTCATTGTCTCTACATCATGTTACAATTTTTTATTTCATTATAATTTACACTTATATCAATATTTTTTGCACCTTTCTGCGTTTTTTAACTACACATTTTTAATATTATTGGTTGCCTGTAAGAAAAGCGAAAACACCACTATTGTACATATCTTTTAATTTATGTTTATTACATACGAAGTATAAGAATAATTATTATAATATAATGTTTGTTGACTCTGCTGACAAGGAAATTAAGATCTGAAGGGGTTTCAAGTTATATAGAGAATGTTCAAATTTATTTATAGTAAATTAGTAAATTTATACCCTAGGGGGGTAATTTAAAACTTAGAAGTTAATGATCGAACATAGCATATTGACAAAAGCCTGTACAATTGAAATCAACAATGTGTTAGATATTGCTCTCTTCAGAGTACTTCGGTATCAAAATAATATAATGTTATTTTTATATAGTGTTCTTGATCTAGTTAGTCAATATCCAAAAGCTGGTAAATACGGAATAATAAGTTTGAAAAAACTAAAACAAAAAGTTAATTGGCAAGATTTGGAGCTAATAAGGATCCGTATGATAAATAAGTTCCGCCAAAATTCTTATATCTTGCTTTCATCATTGGATGTCTGCCAGAGGAATACCTCAGTGCCTTCTCTGATACGACTTCATCCTCATTTAGAGCAATAAAAGTTCAAAACCTAGAGCAAATGATGCTGAATATGTAACTTGTTAATATCGTTACATAGTTATGACCTATTTGCTTTGTAAAAAAAATTCTCCTGTCACCTCCTTTCTTACACTGCACTGTTATGCAGTGCACGCATTGGTAAAGCTCAATAAGTAATTTTTAACACTCCTTTATTAATTCCACTGTACCTAACTGTTGATCTACGTATGTAGGAAAATATTATCTTGAAAATGATGACAATCCAATATTTTCATGGCAATATGGAACCTGATGCCGCTGTGTCCAGCATAAAGAGACAATATTTTTGAATGCATTTTATTAAAAAGACATATTAAGAAAACGTATACCCGCGCCTCTTGAAAACCATTCAAGTATAAAATAATAAATATCTTGAACGGTTTTCAAGAGACGTTTTTTATACGTTTTCTAAATATGTATTTTTCAATTTCCTAAATGTGCGATTAACACTTTAAAAAAATGGAAAAAAAAAATGCATTTTAAAGTTTCATTTCAGTATATTTGTTTTACTTTCTGTAATAGTTTAAGACTTTCTTTAGAAGAAAGGGAATGTATATGTAAAAAGTGGAGCACAGAGTGTTAAGCAGTTTCTCAGATAGGCCGTTAGTAGCACAACTTTACTGCATTCAAAACTTTCTGCTTCACGCCTATTCTGCATAGCAATAAGTCAGAGATAAAATAGTGTCAAAACACCTTTTTCTCCACTCGAGAAATCGAGAAATTCCGTGTCGAGAAATGGAGCACAACCCCGCTTAATACAATGCATAATGATTACGCAACGTTATAGCCAGAAGATATTCAGCAAAACTCCGTTAAAATAATGCGCCTTATAATTTAATATAAATAAATCATTCATCCAAGTTAATAACGAGCCTACAACCAATCACGTATGCATTCAGACACTGTCCCACTGTTCCTAAATGGTTTTTTTTTTATGAAAACAATAATTTGACAATACTACTAAGCATCGACTAATAGACGATTAAAATGAACTCTGGATGTTTTGAACAATTTTATAATTTCTTTTCATTTAAAAATATTACACCCATAAAAGGCAACACGTTACTCCTTAATAAAAATTACAAACCCCGGCCACCAATAAATCAGTTTGCGACGTCCAAGCAAAGCTCAAGCTATCAAACTTAATAATGTTTTATAGACTTCCGCAGTCTACTTATTAAAAAATATATTCTGGCAAGTTTTCTAATTATTGTTATATTGTGGGTGGTGCAGTGGTTGTTATTCAATGAATTTGGAGATTGTAGGTTTAAAGACTGTTTCAAATCTTCATATGTAATTTAAATGTAACTGAACGCTGTCTGTACATGGAAGGTATATGAGAAATATTATTGGGGGAATTCAGCAGTGTACTCATAAATAGAACCCAAAACAATGCTTTTTAACTTTGTTTTTCTGTTTGTCTCTGTTTGTCTGTGCGTCCGTGCACAGTAATCCCAAAAATGGCTAAGCTGATTTTAATGCAGTTATGACTATTGTATTTTGGTAAACTTTGGTTAATATTAAGTGTTTATTATATTTAAATTAGTTCATAAATAAAAAAGTTACAACTATTTAAATTATAAGTTTATGCTTTAACTGGGATCGACCAGTCTGGTGAAAAAACGTAATAGGTAGGTATACCTATTTAGAAACGAAATACTAAAACTATTTAGTTTTTTTCGTCGTGTAGATAAGGTGAACACACAGGCGAAGCCACGGGCGGGTCGCTAGTTATTAATATATATTCATACATTATTTTAAATTAATTAAATCAATTATTTCTATTGTACTGTAATGCATTTAGTAATAAAATAAACACTACTGTATTCTTATTTAATGTGACTGCCAGTACTCAAACAAATAAATGAATACTATACATGAGTCTACCTAGTTCCTGTAACACTGTAAAGTTTAAAATATCGAGTTAAATGTATAGAAGAATCAAGAGAGATATCAAAATCTCATTATATCTCTCTTCTGGGTCATTTCTACATTCTTAATCCGATTATATACAGACTCTATGTTAATCTAGAACATGGAAAAATGTATATATGAATTTGTTTTGGTCGTGTCTTGTTTGAATTGATATCAGAATTTGTTCATCTTGGAAAATAAATAAGTTGAATAAAGAAAATATTTTATCGCGCTGTTTTATTACATTCTTTAAAAGTTTTATTTTGTTGCACGTATTGTTTTTTTTGCTTATAATTTTTTCTGACTCAATATATTTAAATAGACTTAGTCTTGCCATAAATATTGTTACAAAGAAATACAAAATTTTTTTAATGTACGTAACTACTATTACAGTGTGTTAGTTTAATATATTAATATAAAACCATTTAAAATATATAAAGCTTATTCAAAGTGGTCTCCATTGGCTGCAATACAGTCCTTTAAACATCGAGGCCCTATGCTATGCTCTATGGGAAAATTCTACACTGCCAATCGTATGGATTGTTTTAGGCGCTCTAAATTGTCATGGAGATTAGAACCAACCTTAGTCTCTACAACTGAATATAAGTCATAATCCAGTGGATTAAGATCAGGACTAGATAGCGACCGGTCTTCAGTTCTGATGAAGTCCAGAATGTTTGTTTTTAACCAAGATATGATGGATCAAGCTTAATGGCCCGGCACCGAGTATTGCTGAAAGAACCATTTTAGGTTATTGAATATGGTATTGTTAAGGGGCTTAACTTAACCTTCTCAAAAATGATATCTTGAGACTTATACTTAAAGTGCCGATGTTTTGATACCTACCTATTGCACAAAAATATGGCTTTATAACTCCGTCATAGCTAACACCCCAATAAAATCGGATAATGCCCACGCTGTACTCTGTTGATTAATTGGGAAGCTTCTTTAGTGCTTTGAACATAAATACGGTCTTTTGTTTCTTAAAATATTGTTCAATTCTAAAAAATTTCTCTTTCGTAATTATTTTTTTTCTGTGAACACCTTTGCGTACCGCTTAAATAGTTGTTATGATTTTACCATCTTATTTATTTTTAAATTATCAGTAAAAAATTACCTGTGCATCTCGTATAAGCTGTAAGTCCTAAGTCATCTTTTAAAATACATGACATGGTTGGTGCTATCTTCGTCTTATTCTTTGGCTTTCGAATTGGATTTATTTGAATTCTTTCCCTTACTGCTTTAATCGCCTTTTTTGACAACACAAGCAGCCAGACGAGCAGCCAGATCTTATTCTGTCACAAGCAGAGGAGGTTTAATCATACCTATCAATAGCCCGGTACGCAAATATTTGATGAATACCCAGTGTATGGAGGATTCAAAACATTGTATTTCGCACCATGCCATAGTTTATGTAAAGCAATCACAGTGATTCGGTTATCTATATCACCTCACTCCATTATAATATAACTAAATATTGGTGCGAAAAAAAGTAAGCACAATGAACAATCATATAAAAATGGCAAAATCCAAATACAAAAGTATATATTTTGTTTATATTTAATTATAACAGTATGTATGGCCAGACTATAAGAAGTATATATATATACTTCTCATGGTATGGTTGAATTTGGAATTTGCTATTGGTTACTTTTGTTCGCCTACAGATGTTATCATTTCTGATTTTATCACGAAGGGAAATACCAAGCATTGCTCTCTCCAGTGCCCGCTGGTTGACCTTGAGCCTTCTAATAAGACACATACGACCACGTCTTGGTCCCGTAAGTTAATACTGGCAACACACACTGGTCAAAAACTTGGCTTGAGACACAGAGGTAATTTGGACGCGAATATATTTCGTAGCTTCCCGAACGCTGCCCATCCGAGCTGAATGCGACAAGAGTTCTCTTTCTCGAAGTTGGACTTACCTAACTGAACTGAGTTTCCCAGGTATACGTAATGGTCAACAAATTCGAGAGTAGTGTTCCCAATACTAGAAGGGAGGGGGTCTCCATTCACGTTAATGCCGTATCTTTTCCATTCCAGAATCTTGAAAATATAATATCCTCGAATGCCACAGTGAACAGTTTCGGAGAAATTACATCTCCCTGCCTCACACCTCGTTGTAATTGAATAGGATAAGAGTGGCGTGTTCGTTCAAATACATATAATATATAATATATATACACACACACACATTTATATATATATAATAGCTAAAAAGTAAGTGTTATCATATTAGCATGTATTACTTTAATAACAGATACAGATGCAGCAAGATAGTGCCTATAGTAACATTATTTTTAAAAACAACATCTTAATGCTGAAAATGAAAAATCATTGATTTGATACACTACTCTACATCTATAATGAATTACTATAATTTTCTTATCAATAACATAATACATTTGGCTAAAGATATCATTATCTTATCATTTACATACTTGTATATTCAAAGTGACTACTCTAAGTTCTAACGTGCTCTTGTATACTCGTAGCATGATGAGAGGTAGTGTTCTAGTCATTTTTTATTGCCTCTCATATACGAGTGGTCAGTTATATGAACTAAATATTGTACATTATAATGATTTTCACGCAAGGTAATGTTTTAAATATTTATATATTTCTATTTTTAATTTTTATATATATATATAATATAGTGGTCAAGAATGTGATGAAAACAATATTTTTCAATAATATTAAGCTAGCTAGCAGCATGGTGGTAAAAAGGTGGGTATTTTTATCTTCTCATAAACTATCAAGATTATCAACGAGTTAAACCTTAATAATCTCTATTATTAAAATCTCTTTAATATTAGATTTTTATTCTATTCACTATCAAAACTAATAATTACTAAAATATTCATTTATTTCAAACTGTAGTATATAATAACTCTTATATAATAACTCGTATATAATAACTAGTATAATATATAATAACTGTAGTATATTTTGCGACGATAAGGCTACATTAGTATAAAATAGAGTCGCGTTTATTAACGCCGGCCTAACAAGCGTCGTTTCATATATTAATATAATTTATATCATTCGTATTACATCAAAATTGAATATCTAAACTAAAATAAAAATTAATTCCATATCATATCTTCCGTCTTCACATAATTTAATTTTTATAACTAATTTATTTATTAAAATTACAAAATAACAATTTTCTTTTCTTATTTATAAATAAACAACAAATAAGCTGTAAGTGTAAGTTACTTTTTCCTCTAACCTTAGTGTTTTTCAATCAAACTTTCGTATAGTATGACTTCTGCTTTAGTTAAAATAACTGACGATATGTGTGGTGGGGTTGTAATAAAAAATGTACTATCTAAACGATTAAAGATTTGAGCAAAGCTTTTAATAACGTTGACCATGGCATATTGTTCAAAGTTTTAAATTCCTTTAATACATGTCCATCCGAGACAGAATGTTTTCGCAGTAACCTCGACGGACGACGGCAACGCATTCATTTGGATGAGAAATTCTTATCTTGGTGTGATGTTCTCGCAGGGGTACCTCAGGGTGGCAGGCATCCCTTACTATTTTCAATTTTTATTAACTCGATTACGCAAAATATTTCTACTCTCTATTATATGTATGCAGACGACATCCAAATTTACTGTCAATGTAACCTTGAGGATCTGTCAAGTGCAATTAGTAAAACCCTGAAAAATCTCAGATACATATTATCGGTAGCCGGGTATAACTCAAAGATTTATTGGAAAATTTGTATATGTATTTGTAGTAGGCTTTCTCCAAGAAAATATTCTGTTAAGAACTTGTAACTGCCATTCGCGTAAATATATGTATCTATAACAATACTAAAATGGCGTCATTTAAAATGAGATTATAATTAAAACCTAATAGAAGTATGTCGATTAATCTAATCTAGAAATCGATTATCTTTATTTTGTAATACGCCTATATTTCATTATTTATTTTATTTGCCTAGAGAAATTTATGTTCAATGAACGTGTTTATTCGATTAATAATTTTGATAAATATTTTAGAAAATGATAGTGTATCTTGTTTTTTCAGCTAACCGTGATGTTTTTGTGTACAGATGTCTTATTTTTGAAATCACAAAAATATATATTTGTTTTTATATATAAATTATATTATATAAAATATTATTAACTATATTTTATATCTAAAAACACATCCAAGCTTAAACTAAAAAATGGAATATTTTCCTTATCACTAAAGTAATATTGTAAAAACATGCTTTTAGAACTGAAATACATGTATCAAGATTCAAACCCGCACGTCTTGTATATATTATAAAACCTTTTCTTAAAATATTTGTCATTTTAGATTTGTAGAAACCAGCTTATCAGGGTCAGTTTGCAACCCATCCGTAGCACCATGCATAGGAGGATTCGCTAGACTTGCAACTCTTATTAGAGAAGCATTAATTAGAAAACCAGAATCTTTAGTTTTAAATGCTGGAGATACATTTCAAGGTACCATCTGGTATAATTTGCTGCGATGGAATGTAACTCAAGATTTCATGAATATGATACATCATGATGCTCATGTAATTTCTTTTTTTTTAATATTAAAATATTTCATAACAATAACAATAAGTTCAAAAGTCATACGATTTTAGAAAAGTTTTGTTGTGATAATTTACCTAAACGAGAAGTAAAAATAAATATTTTGAAATGAAACTATTTTAACCGTGTAGACTCTACATGTGACCACGGACTACTGTAAAGTGTTCGAAACGTCGGGTTCTAAAAATGTATTTTCGAATACCAAAATTATACGCGATTAATCCGGTTAAAATAGTTTCATTTCAAAATGTGTAATAATCGCGAAAATCAAAGAACTTATTAAAAATAAAGGTGTAGTAAAAATGTCGTGGTGATGAGACCGGTTGCGATCCATCTGTGGCCTCGGTTTAAAATTGTAAATAATATTTCGGTTTCAAGTTGATCAACTCCAGAGTGTGTTCTAGCACTATTATTATCTTTGTAACAAAGGTAAATTTTGGGCTTACACGTTTTTCATATTAACTACTTCCGCATAATATTATTTTTAAAGGTTCTTGGAAATCATGAGTTTGATAATGGAATTGAAGGCGTAATTCCGTATCTTCAAGCATTGAAGAGCCAAGTGGTCACTGCTAACATAATTGACGATGAAGAGCCTACAATTCAAGGCTTGTATCAACCAAGTATAATTGTGACGAAAAATGGGCGAAGAATTGGCATCATTGGTGTAATAATATCATCTACCAATGTAAGTTTTATCAACAAAATACTATACATAATATTAATAAAATATTAAAATATATATAATAAATTCAGCTTTACGATTTTTATCTCATAATAAGGTCAGAGTCATTACAATACGTTTTCCACTTTCCGCCAGAATACAAGTAATTGTGAGTTGAGTGGCAGAACTCAACGCCGCACTTTGTCTTGTTCACCAGAGTGAAGAATTTAGAATAATTAAATTATGATCTTTACTCCGAGTGAGAATCGAACCCACAGCCAATCGCGATTACAGTTAGACCCTGTCCTACTGCGCTACGTATAAATACAGCTGTATTTATAAAATCGTTCCATTACTTACTTACTAAGTATCTAACAAGCAAAATACAGCTGAAACTGCTGGGCGGAGAAACCTATTTGACATGTAAACTTCTTGGAAGTTGTAGGAAAGTACTAAGACTGAATTTACTGAAATTCATTTAAAAAGTTTCAAATGAACTTGCGGGCGATAACTAGTAAGCTATATTAATATTTTAAAATATCTTAAATAAATCAATATGCGCAATTAAGAAAATTTCACTCAAATTTTCAGGAACTAGCATCAACAGGAAAACTAAAATTTACCGACGAAGTAGAAACAGTGAAACGTGAAGCTGAAAAACTACATGAGCAAGATATCGATATTATTGTTGTATTATCACATTGTGGGCTTGATATTGATATGTAAGTTTGTTTCTAAATTATGGAATTAACGAAAATTTGGAACCAGGCATTTTAAAACTTTAAAGTAGATCACAAGCCGCTAAATTACTGTCAAATGTCATATATGTGTGTTAAAAATTGCCTCATGTTAATAAAGGCAAAATGAAAAAATATACTAAATGATATTTCACACATTGTATATTATCAGTTTTGACAAGAACACTAACTATGACATGAATATTTTTTTTCTACGATATCTATTTATATCATATAATACATAAATATATATAACAATTTTTTGAAGAACGAAATCTAAAGTAAGTACACTATGATTACAATTTTAATTTCCTCATAACGCCAAGTCCTACTACTCAACATACCTAACCAGTTACTAAGCAAAAATATACATGTTCTATAAAAAAATATATATTTATTCTAATATACTATGTTAGGCGTAGAGTGTGGTGACGCCTTTTACTTACGCTACCATGCATTAAACCTGAAGTTGAAAGAAACATACTAATGTATTCTTTTGGCGGAAGATCTTACTTATTTTGGATGATTGCTACTTCAACCTTTCCACGCCCACTGCTGGACGTAGGCCTTCCCCAAAGATCTCCACAACTTCAATTCCTACATTAAGCAAAATCTACCTGGCTTGTTATAAAATAAGAATATAAATATATTAAAATTTTCAGTCTTCGTGGTGATTAAATGATTACATTTAAAACATTTTCATTTCTCCGCTCAAGTATCTAAGACAAAGCACGGCGTTGAGTTCCGCCACTCAAAATGTAATGTCTTGGTAATCCTAGAGGGGTGAAAATTAAAGAAAAGAGTGGCCTAATACTAGGTTGTCTCTGATTACCCTGCTATGCGAGCAAAAGCGTGAAGCAGTACAAAAATAAAATTAAAATATTAATCCCAATCTATCATATTAGGCAAATAGCACAGAACGCTGGTCCGCATATAGACATCATTGTGGGAGGTCACAGTCACTCACTATTAATCAACGACGACCCCCCAGAGGGAGTACCTTTTGGATCTCGAGGCCCATACCCAACTGTAGTAGAGCAACAGGATCGATCTGTAAGTAATAATTGTAGCTAAATGAATATTGTTTAGCTCATTCTTAATAGGAAGAAGCTATGTGCTTAAATAAGTAATCAAATTTTACTATGTACTAGCCGGTATCTGAATGTAAACGAAATGTTTATTATTTCGACTCTGTCTATGCGGAATGATTATTTAAATTGATTTCATTATCCTTGTCTTGTTAAAATAAAGCATGGCGTTAATTAATCTCAAAAATTTCGTGTAAAGTAGAGAACGAAAAGTCTTAATATTAAGTTCTCCACGCAGTAGATAAGTGAATGTAAAAAACCTAAAAAAAAATACTGCCAAGTTATGCTGTTATTTTTTTAAAAATCGAATTTTAGGTTCTTATCGTTCAAGCTGCAGCTCACACAGCATTTTTGGGAGAAATCAAACTTAATTTCAATGACCAGGGTGTTTTAGTAAATTGGACTGGTGATCCTCACTTTGTTGGAAATGATATAGTACAAGGTATTCTTTATTATTATCACATATTTTTTACACTCTGCTCCCTCGGTGATAAGTCATTTCTTTCTCTTGTGTCCGAATGTGTAGAAACATTTCTTTGAGATGTTTCTTTGAATATTTTGGGTAAAAGAAAGCCACGCTTTATATAAATGGAGGAAAGTCGAATTTAACATATCACTATTAATTTCAAAAAATGTTACATGGGAATCCTATAAAACAGCCTTTAACTTCGTTCAGCATATTGTGTTTCGTAAGTTACCAACAGCGGGGAAGCTGTGATTTAAGACTGGTTTCTCCAGCCTGAATATAAAAAATCTTTCACTAACAGTTTTTAATTATTCTTTCCCTGATTATTAATTCCGTATTCCAAATTTCAGCTCCAGATGTACTAGAGAAAATTAATCAATATTTGCCAATGATAAATGAAAGAGCGAACGAATTAGTTGGTGTCTCCAAAGTGTTCTTGTCATCGAGCTGTGCTTGCGATGAGTGTAATCTCGGAAGTTTTATCTGTGACGCCTTTATTGATTCTGTAAGTTGATAATTTTTTTTATTGGAAAACAAAACGTTGAAAATTACAATTCTAATTAACTGAATTTCTTGATTGAAATCAAAAATTTTTTTTAGTTACATGCGTCACTGGTAGGCTAGACTTAGGAACATACCATTCGTTATCTTCGTCCGTTTGTTTCCTAATTTTCACCAATTTTCGAGATCCAAGTGGCTCGTTACCTTTCATAGACTTGCAGTCGGAGTAAAAATTATATAGGAGTTTCTCGAGTATGATCAAAATACGAGGTGCACCGTTGATTTTTGCTAGAATCTATGTGTACAAAATGGACGGAAAATATAAAAAAGTAGATAGTTTGTGAGAAACTAGTGTATACTATAATTTCCAGTATCCACTTAAAATCGAGAGATTGCACGCAATTTGTTAAGTGACGGAAGTCAACGCCGTGCATTGTCTTTTTACCAGAGAAAGACAATGAAAACAATGAACATGTAATCATTCCCCCGAGGGGGAATCGAACCCATGAAAATTGCCTTTACAGTCCCTGTCCCACTACGCTGCAATGCTGTCGACTCATGTTAAACTTTTCGAATCATTTAAAATTTCTCTGCCTCTGGGTTCTTTAATTTACTAATTGATATATTTTGTGTACTACTATTTTTTTCTATTTTAAATTACATTTTTTTTTTACGTACTAAAAATTTGTAAAATGCTTTTATATTCGCAGACTCTCGATAGAGCTGGAATTGGCCAATGGGGCTACGCACATTTATGTGTCATAAATCAAGGCGGTATCAGATCGAGTATTCAATCAGGAAGTAATATTTTTGTTATGTTATAATTTTATAGAATATTATTTTTTTCAATTTTTAATATGTAATATAAAGCAAAAATAATCAATAATTTTGAATACTATATTGAAGTGTGTGCAGTTCTCACTTAGCTCTTAATGAATGTGATGCTTAAATTTATAATTATGAACAGATTAAAATAAAATAAACACTAAATGTAAAGGGACGCTTACCAGGATACAATAATCAAAATTGCATTGAATCAGTTAAGCCGTTTCTGAGATTAGCGTACATAAACAAATAGGAAAGAAAATACAGACAAATAGAAAAGAAAATAAAAAATCAATGTTGTAGTTCTATTACATTGATAAATGCCCCTAATAATATATATTTTTCATACAGACAACGGTCAGTTACATTTTTATTATATGTATAGATATAGATTACGAATATTCGTACATCTTTTATTATTTTAATAATTTTTAAAGTGTTATTCACAAACTTAGGAGAAGAAAAATATTTTAGAAGGCGTAAAATAATTTTAAACTATCAGTATTTGAATAGGCGCCTCTTTGAAACTGCACGTCAAATTAAGCTATACGTTCTTATCGAGTTATGTCGAAATTCTTGTACGCTTGTTACAGCTTACCTTAATATTAATAGGAAAATTTCTGAGAGATGCGGGTTCAAATCCTTCTACGTAAAATTTTTTATCGTAATCATCATCACCCTCAGCTTGAAGACATCTACTGATACACGTAGGCCTTCTTATAGAACGGCTCTCATTCCTGACGAGGTCGTCTAAGCCAATGGGGTGTTAATTTTTATATACGAATTTTTTCTTATATATTTTTAGGTGGTGTAGGTGACTATAGTTTCTGATGTATATAATTTTTGGTGAAATAATACTATTTTATAATTTAAATAATAAAATCCACGACACACTATTATTCAGAAGGAGAAGAAAGTGAATAGAGTACTCAGAACACAAACACTCGACAATTACAGTGATATAAAATAATCTTATATAATAATCCGGAAATATATCTCTATATATTGTATATAGCGACTTCGCTAGATCAAGCAGTTATATACAAGTTATGAAAAGCACTGTGCAATAATGCAACTCTCTATTATATTAAATATTTGTATGCCGTGATTTTGCCGTAACATTTATATTTTATTGTATTTTAAAAAATATTCCAAATATGTTTTTTATTGTTCTACGTTAGTGTACTTGTAAATATATTTAGAATGTGTAATGTACATAAGCTGTTAGTTACATTTTTGTGTTGAGTGAGCGTACCCCATACTAGATTTGTGATATTTTTAATTAACTTAAGTATACCAATGTGTAATTGAAAAAACATGTTTTCAGATGTAACTTTCGAAGAGCTTCTCTTATCCACTCCTTTTGAAAACAACGTGGAAGTTTTCGATTTACAAGGACAATATATTAAAGATATGTTAGAGTATGCTGTAGCTAATGATCCGTGGGCTGGCGCAAGAATGGTGCAAGTTTCAGGTAAAAATGCATACTTGCGTAAATATTTCCATACATTTTAAAAGTATAAATATAATGTCATCGTGGCGCAGTTGGACAGCGTTCAACTGTAAACGGGTTTGGTAGTGGGTTCGATTCCCACCTAAGACAATAGGCGGCGTTGAGTTCCGCCACACAAGTCTAGACTGTCTTGATAATAGTTTCTCTCTGTTTACACTGCTTTGCGGGAAGAAGCGAAGCTGCAGCTGCAAAAAAAAATTGAAGTTTAAATATACTCGTTTTTGAACTGCGAAGACTTAAAGTAGTTTTACTGACTAACTGACATTATAACTAGTTTCTGCACGAAGCTATTGTAGTAAAAGCTTCTGAAGAGAGACAAATAATTGACTTTTATCTATATCTTAATAAAATAAAATAGTCTGTATTATTAATAACACTGTGTTTGATTAATAACGATGTAGGCTCAAATCTCACGAGAGGCATTTTTAATTTACAATAAAAATAAGCAACCCTAAATAGTAAAGTTAGTTAAAAAGGAGCATTGTTTATTTCAGCCATTTTGTCTTCAAGTAAAGGAAAATATGGGGCAAAGTAGCTTTACACTAGAACCCAATAACGCACTCGCTCTCTGCCTATTAAAAATTAGAGCTATTAAAAAGTAATGACTTTCAAATTAAAAAACATTTCTCTTCTTTTTACATCTTTTTACGTTTTATGTTTAAGAAAAGTTCAGTTCGTAGTCTATTTTTTTTTACATATTTTAATGCACATACTGCATGAATGTAAACATTGATTAGAATATTAAAAAAATAACGATTTCCATGTTATTTATAGGACTCAAAATGTTTTATTTCAAATATGTTACACTAAAAGTCCAAAGTCACTTGATAGTTGTGAGTCACTACCTTGTTTTTTTTCATTAAAAATTGTTAACCGAATGGCTAGAATAGAATATACTTTATTTTTTGCCTAGAAGGTACTTACATACTTATTGAAAAATACATATTTAGGAAACGTATAAAAATTTGAACGCAGCGGAATTTTAACCCGCGCCTCTTGAAAACCGTTCAGGCGCTCTGACCGCTAAGCCATGCGTTCTACATCCAGCTACGTCAAAATTCGGATGCTAAAAACAAATATAAGTTATAATAAGCGTATAAGAACTTGACGTGACTTCGAGAGATTTTCACACACCAATCCATATTTGCTTGTAACAAACTATTACTGGGCGCAGGATTGCGGGCAATATTCGATGGGACTCAACCCGTCGGCAATCGAGTGATTAATGCGACTATACGATGCATCGAATGTGATATTCCCCGATATGAAAACTTAGATGTTAATAAAATATATAAAATTGTATCGCAAACGTTCCTCGGCGACGGTGGGGATGGTTTTACGGTGAGTCTGCCTTTAAGCTATGAAGGATTGCAATTTATTCATCTTTGTATATTATATACTGTATAGTCCATATATATTTATGAATTAATATAAGTACTCAAGATTGATGTCAAAACTTTTTAAACTCAAATATTATCATCTACATCTAATTAAGCCGCTTCGTTTATCTTACATAAATTCGTAACTGTATATTTTCTAACATATTACAACTTATTTCGTATTGGAATTAATAAATTTTTACTTACGAGTTGATTTTTAACACTTAAAAATTACAATATAAGTTTTCGTTCAAAACGTAAAATTTTATACTATAATTTATTAAAAACATGCGTACAAATACTTACATCACTAAACTACAAAAATTTCCTTCTTAATAGAATAAATCGACTGACCCTACTTAGACTGGTATAAATGCAAACACACAACTTTACTGGCGAGTGCTCTGAAGACTCCTTTGACATTTTAGTTTTTGTCATTATTCAAAGGAAATGATCAAAATGTCTTAATACTGAATATTACATATACTGAAATTTTTATAATTTCCTTATCTTCCATTCCAATAGGAACCTTAAAATCGAAATTCTGTAAATTTTGCACTTGTACCAGTCTATGTAGGACTCGTCCGAATAAAATTAGCGCTGGATAATTGAATCTTGGACTATTTAGTGGGTGGGTATATATTTTTATGTCTAATATATTAAATAATTTTCAGCTTAGAAATATAAAAGAAAAAAAATATTCGAATTATTAAGTGGTTTTTGACTCAGAATCTTTTAATCAGAATTTTTGAACCTTTGCCCTTCTATGTTATGTTCAAGTAAAACCAATCACAGATAACAAATGGGGATGCCCCTTCCTAATATACAAACCGACAATCGATTCTTAACTCAATAGAAATTGATTATTTCTTCAAACGAATATTTTCTAATCAATTAAGTAGTGCTGTTCTTTATTAAAAATAAATAGAAAATCTATGGAATTGAGGTTTAATTTTTTATTTAAATGTACGTTCACGCACTTAGGAAATTAAAAAACATATTTTATTTTCATGAGGAAAAGTCTTGGACGGTTTCCAAAAGGTGCGGATTTGAGGATTCGAACTAATTTGAACGCAGCGATCCCTGCGGTCAAATTTTTATACGTTTTCTAAAAATATGTGTTTAAATTATTAAATATTATTGTACTTAGACGCAACCCAGTGTCCGGAGATCGTATTCCGTTCATTTTAGTAATTTTCCATTTTGGGGGACTCAGCTTAATGTCGCTGGGAAATTAACATACTTTGATCAAAAACGTTCCGCAATTAGATTGAATATGTCATCTCATATGATTTCGTTGTTTAATCATCGATGCTCAATATAGATATTCCTAGAAGTGGACTGCGATTTTAATTATCGATTTTCTTTATGTATGATTTATATATATACGTTTGACCACACCAAGCCTGGTGTAAAGCATTGATGTGGTCTACGAAGACACACGCTCGCCTAGAGGTACCTATCGACTCTTGATTTGATATCGTATGAACGACCTGTTAACAAAACCTAATGTGACAACAATTACTATTATAATACTACACTAAAGGAATAATATTATGATTGAAGTATTCCAAAGAGCTTTGTTATTAGCATAATATTGTATCCATAATTTAACCGATATTGCTTGAACGTTGACTCGTTATAATAAAAATAGGGTAAAAATTCTTTTTTTACTTATTTGCGAACTGTACATCGGTGGATCTAACTTATTTGAATTGTAATTTCCTATATTATATTATATTCTTTGTTTTCAGAATACGTTCAAAGTTTTCATTGTTCGTATTTGAAGTATTTGGAAATCTTGTTATTTTATTGACATGTGTTATATAAATAAAATATTAATTGTATTTTGCGTTGTAAATAATCTAAGCATATTCATATATTGATTTGTTTTTTACTTAATTCAATTCATATCTCGGCATCAAAAATCTAAATCAAAAATTTTAAGTTTCTGTATTTTGTAACTTTAATTTTTGTAAAATTTTCAAAGTCCATTTTTAAAAATGATTTTAAGAATCCATTTTTATTAAATTAAATAAATAATAAAATAGATATTATAAATACAAAGCGTATTTTAAAAGATATATATATTGTTTATTTTAAAAATACATAACTATTATCTATTCACGCTTCTATCGTAATTTGTTAAAATTTAAACCGAACTGGTGTCTAAATTTAATGTCTAGATTAAATTTTATTTTCTGGATATATTTTAGTATAATATGTTTTGTATATCTACCATAGATTAGTATAAAAATCTGAATGACACGCAAAATCCGCTTGCCGTATTGCCGTTTTTAGTTATACGAGTCTCGTATAACACAGATATTACTTTTAACGCACGTATATGAATCGCTTTGGAAATAATGGATTAGTATGTAGAAAACTATACAAGCTACGTTTTATTATATAATATTTTAGTAGAACAAGTTTTTAATATTATATAATATAAAGAACTAGTTCTACTAATATAATCATGTCGAAGACAAATATTTTTATTCAAAATAAGAAGTTAGATGCTTCAGTATTTGAACGTCAAACAATTTATCAATTTTTCACTAAATTTTACACCAATTTTGCACTAAAGAGAATGGCTCAGACCTGAGAGGAACCGGCGCAAGAAACTCAGCGGGACTTCAATTTCTTTCATTTTTCCAATACAATAACTACATATATATTTTGAACGTGTATTACTCATTGGATAGTCTGTAACCTTTTATTATTTTACATTTAAATATTATTGAGATGTATTTGTCACCTTGGTCCAGCAGGATAGTCAGAGAGAACCCTAGTGTCAAGACACTCCGCGCTATAATACATTAAATAAACACACTACCATGTGTTTTAAATTCGTTTACGTAAAACATATCACTACTGACTTACATAAAACCAACATTATTCTTTTTAATATACACCATAACGATATCATATTCAATAAAAATTGCCTAATATTGTAAATTACAATCAAATCCAAGTAGCACTGCTAGTTTCATAACCTGGCAATTTCTATCCATGCAATTTCAGGTCTCAGAGTGGTATTCGACGCTTCGCAGCCATTAGGCAGTTGTCAATATTACAATACGCTGTATAGAATGTGCGATGTGCCTAGGTACTTGCCGTTGGATAGCAAGCGATATTACAAAGTAGTATCTCAAGAAAAAGACATATTTAGAAAACGTATAAAAATTTGAACGCAGCGGATATGTCTCTTTCAATTTATTTAGTGTGGGAATAATACTAATAATAATAATACTTTAAAAAAATGTAAAAAAAAAATTGTATCTAAAGATTTTATTGTTTATACTGTAAGTCATTTTATGGTTGTTTTATAAACAACTTTGATTCAAATGTTCGTTGTGAGAGGATATAAAATACTAAAAACTTAACTAGTGTTAAGAGAGGTTGAGGGAGACCATGACCTTCAAGAATACTATGTGGATGGTACTAAGGGAAGGCCACGTAAAAAGACGTGTATGAAGACGTTGATGACAGTGGACCAAGCGAGACGGTAGCGATCGACGCTTTTATATTTTGACGCAAAATTTTGAACCTAAATTTTCTCCAAAATCATATTTTCTGTCATAATGTAGGTAGATATAGCTCTAGATTATCTATTTAAAGTGTCAAGACACTCCGTTCTCCACTTTCCGCCCGAATTCTAGACATTGTGTGTTTAGTGGCGGACCTCAACGCCACGCCACAGAAATGAAACTAATTTAAATACAATCGTTCCTCCGAGTGGGAATCGAACCCACACCGATTGCGCCGCATTTCCATGTCAATAATATATTTTAATTAATATTTTCATAACTATATATTTAAAAAATAAACAAACTATTTAATAAGAAAAGATGGCTTCCCTAATTTTTAAAATGAAATGGATAACATGGACTCTCTACAGAGATGGTAACAACAAATATAAGTTGTAATAAGCGTATAAGAATTTCGACGCAGCTGGATGTAGAACTCATGGCTTAGCGGTCAGAGCGCTTGAACGATTTTCAAGAGGCGCAAGTTCAAACCCCACTGCGTCAAATTTTTATACGTTTTCTAAATATATATTTTTAAAAGAAATGTTAAAAAATATATAGTCTTCCATTTATTGCAAAGTATTGTATTTATTTAGTAAAAGACAAAGTGTAAAATCACTTAATGACTCCATTACTTCCAATATTAAACCGTTTCATTGAAATTTACCGAATAAATTAAGCTATAAATCTATTCAACAGCTAAATTCAATAGTCTGTGCTTGTAGGGTTGCGGTCGGTGAGCGTTATTTCAATACGGAATACTACAGTAATGGGGTTAAAGAGGAACCAATCGTGAACCAAATTTACCGTCAAATATAACGTTAGGTGTACGTGCCATACGATTTTTGATTTCGAAGGATTTTGTCAATTTTTATTTATTAATGTTTAATATTGTAAATAGAAACACTTCTTATTACACGAATACTTATTAAATGTTAGTAATACTTAATGAAAAAACGTTTGTGGTTGCAGATTTAAATTTCATTTAGAAACATATTTACATTTATAATTCCTATATATTTTTAAACAAACGCTTTCTGTGTCACTAACTCTCATCCTCTCTCTCGCACTCTCTCTCCCACATTCTTTCTCGCACACTCTCTCTCTCGCCCACTCACTCGCTCTCTCACTCTCTCTATCCTGCGCGTTATTAGTCCGAATTAATTATAGTATCTACTTTCTTTGTGTTTCTATCTACACAGCGCAATTGTCCACGAAAACTTTACAGGCAATCATATCTCTCGTATGACATCTGCCCATCATCTTCGGCCTACCTATTCTTCTGGAACCAGAGATGTTCAGATTCAATGTGACATTCCGAATAAACTCAGTAGATCTTCTCTTTATGTGTGTGTACATTTATGTGTGTGTACATATCGGAGGTTGTTGACAAACTGCGGCGTAAAAATTCACTTCAAATTGACTCTAACAATACAATCATCATGTACAATCATCGAAATAAATAAATGCAGCAAACTGCATCTTGGTACAAATAAAAAATACTTTCGTAAATATGCAAGAACTTATTATCGGTATTTTATGTCGCTCGCATTTCTTGGGTTTCTTTAGAAAGCCTATAAAAAATTAAAAATGAAATATATATTTTTTTATTATAATGCTAATATAATTATATGTTTTTCAAATTTAATATTTTTTATAACTATATTTTTGCATTTTTTATAGAGCTTCATGCTCTTCCACCACAAGTAGTGCCTTTACATTAAGAGATAACTTAACACTTCGTTCTCCACTTTCGATTTCGAGATATTGATTATTAGTAGCGGAATTCGAGATATTGATTATTCAACGCTGCATTTTGTCTAACCAGAGCACATTTTTTAAAATAAGAAACAAAATTTTAAATAAAATTCTAAAATTTGGGCAATATACTGGATTTTCTTTGCAAATGATGGACAACCTAGCTAAATCATCCCGGGTAGATGTTAACGGGTATTCGGTAGTATTTAATGAACCGATGTATAGAAACTATTCATGGACTCAACATTTCGTTTACAGTTTATGCTTTATTCACGAGATGGAAAATTTAACCTACAAGTGATTAATAACCAACTATATTACAAATTTAGGGCTCCTTTTTCTATAATTTTTCTTGGTAATTTCTAATCGCTTGTCAAATTGAAAAGCAATATCTTTTTTTACTAATTTGTCTATACTGTATAATTTGTGACTAATTTGTCTATACTGACAGTATCTAAGAATTTTTCATAGCTATAAAACCAATTCTAGACATAATTTCTTTAATTTTTACCTAAAACTCTTTTAACTTGAAGCACTTCTGACATCCCCAGCTAATCTATGAAATACTTCGGGACATGACTTAGATAGACTTAGACTTGCCATTGTTAACTGGCGATTAAGTTAAATCAACTACTCGAGGCCACCTTGGCGCAGTGTGATAGCGTCTGTACATATGCACACGATTATTGTGGGTCCCCACTTGGGGAGATAATTATATATCAATTATTTTCATTACTTAGCTCTGGTGAATAGACAAAGCGTGGCATTGAGTACCGCCATTTAACATGAAATATCTCGATTTCAAGTGAAAAGTGACTACCCTGCTATTAGGAAACAATCGTGAAGCTGAAAAAAATATCTATTCGATGCGATTGTAGAGCAATGTGTTGATTGTTTGATTGCATACGCGATGGTTGTGGATTCAATATTTCAATTACTTTCAATACTCTCTCATTCTCTCTTTCTTCCTTCTCATTCTCTCTTTCTTATCTCTCATTGCTCTGATAACAAAGCGTGATTGGTTTCCTTGCGAGAGGGGAGGATTTTAATTATTTAAACATAATCACTATGAGAGAATCGAACTCACAGCCAATAGCGTGTATAGTCGCGCCATGATGGCCTCAATAATATAAAAGCATTATAAAATTTCAGTACATAGAGCGCTTTGGCAATTTTTGAGGATCACGGGTTCATATCCATTTACATTTTTTTCTAACTGTATTATTATAAAGAGCTTACAACAAATATTTCTTTACAGATGATATCAGAAAATCGCCGAAACGTTGAAGTTGTGGGTGTTGATTACGACGTGATAATGCAATACATGACGCGCCAGTCGCCTGTCATAAAGGACTTAGACGGGAGAATTCAGATAAGTAATGCTTGTATGACAAATTAAACAACTAATTAAACTTTAATATGAGGATAAAATAAATAATGTAATTGAAACCATTAATTTTGTTTTATTCTATATTAATATAAGGCCACCGTAGCGCAGTAATATAACATCTGACTTTAAACGCTATTGGTTGTGGGATTCGATTTTCACTCGAGAAATTTAAAATTATATTTTAAATTACTGTGCCCGCGATCACAACTTCGTCTGCGTGAAATCCTAAAATAAATAACACCTAAGTTACTCTTAATTACATCAACTATCTGCCAGTGAAATCCCCGTCAAAATCGGTCCATCCGTTCCAGAGATTAGCCGAAATTGACAGACTGACAAAATGGATAAAATGTTATTTTGGTATATGTACCGTGTATAGATACGCATATGCATTTAGTAAGAAGCGGTTATTTTGATATTACAAACTGACACTTCAATTTAATTTATTTTGAAATGAAACTTTTTTAACCGATTAATGGCGTACAATATTGGTATTTGAAAATACATTTTAGAACCCTACGTTCCGAACACTTTACAGTAGTCCGTGGTCACTGAGGTGGCACTTGTCTGTCATTTAATAGAATTATTATATCAAACTACCTTGCCTCACGGCAACTAACAAGTCGTTGACGGTAGTTAGTACGTGAGTACTGCCCTGGATTCTTGCAGAATGAACTGACTGTATCTTGCTCTCTATATTATATTATACGCCATTAATCCGGTTAAAAATAGTTTTATTTCAAAAGGTGTAATAATCGTGAAAATCAAAGAACTTTAATTTATTTGCTTAGATATTTCAATTTTGTTTGGCAAAGTGCGACTTTGTGTTCCACTAAAATATTTCAAAATATGTCGACCTTAGAGGGTCTTGACACAAGAGTATCACCGTCTAATCTGGTATATGAGAAAAAGCGTGCAGATGTAAAAGTATTTTTAAATAAAATTGCTATACAAATTTGACCCTACTACCTTTACCCACAATCGCAATTATATTGAATATAATATATTTAGTGTCAAAATAATATAAAAGCTTCCAAGTATTCAAACGCTGTAACTAAAATTTTAATATTAGCCCAGCAATAGGATAAATTAGACGCACCATTAGGTTGTACTCTAAACCTATTTGGTCGGATGCCACATGCATTATCTCACAAGCTTAGTATGTACCAAAATCTATACATATAATAAAAATGTAACTGATCGCTGTCTCTACATGGAAGATATATGTTTTTTTTTTATGGGGGTCATTTATCAATACAAATTAACCCAAAACAATTATTTTTAATTTTCATTTCTGTTTATCTGTTTGTTCATCTATTCATGTCAGAAGCGGCTTAAACGGTATAAATGTATTTTATTTAAAATTTTGTAAAGTGTTAATTCACGCCTAGAAATTGTAAAGACGAATATTTAGAAAAACGTATAAAATTTTAACGCAGCGGGATATAAATGCATTGTTAGACTATTGTCTTGTGTTAAACTTTCCTTTTGGTGCCGTTTTAGTTCATTTCAATCGGTGCATAAACAAAAAAAATTTGCATTCAAATTATAAATTAATAAAAAGCTTTTGATTTAAGTGAGAACGCGGGCGGGCGTTTAGTCATGTAGTTTGAGCAGACAAGGCCGCGAGCGGGTCGCTAGTCAGAATATGTAGAAAATAAATATTAAATGACTGGCTGTATTGCAATTGGTTGAGGGTTCAAGTCCACACGGAAGAATGATAAATCAAAATACATAGCGGTTATTTTAATATTCAAAACAGACCCTCCCTTTTAATTTATTTGTATAATATTCTATTTCCTAAATATATATTTTTACTAAAATATTTTATTTGTTTTTTTTTCATTATAAAAATATGAATTTAGATGTAGCGTAAAACCTTTGTAAGATACCTAATATATAAGTATATATATATATATATGAAAATAATTTAAATATAATCATTTCCACTGACACTGTCCCACTGCGTTATAATGGCCACATATTCCATATAAATTAATATAATATACAAAAAGAGCGGTGCCTCCTTAAGTTTTCTTCAACAGATTGATATGTGAAAATAAAAACCCACTCCATTTCTAAAATGGCACACAACAAATCCCCGAAACACGAACAACACGGACCATTTAAAAATAAATGAAACTGTCAATTCAGTTTTAAAGAGAATGTAACACTTACAGGAAAACTATTCTCGCAATTTATACCCATTTCCAATCAAAATCAAAGTCCTATTGTTTGGTCAGCGACGACCGCGTTTACATAACATTAGCAGGCGTAAAACGATTTACGTGCATTTAAATATCATGACTCTCTTTATTAATTGACTACCTGTTCCCACGACTTCGTCCACGTGGAATTTTAAAAGTTACTCCTTATTGCATCAGTTATCTGCCAGTGAAAGTCCCGTCAAAATCAGTCCATCCGTTCCAGAGATAAATCGGAACAAACAGATAAACAGACAGGCAAAACTTATTCTACGTTAAGTATAAGTACGTTATTTTAATATTACTAAGATATATTAAAAATTTATTTATATGTGTATACATTAATGTAAGATTTGCCAATTCACATATTAATCCTGGGGATATTATTCAAGAATGATAAGGCCAACAGGCCTTATAATTAACATAATTAACTTTGGCCTAATTTTGAAATATTTTTCAAGTCTCAGTCTCATATTTCTCAAAGTTTAATTTTGACCTTGATTTGGATGAATCAAGGTCCATGCTTTTTTTGATGATTGTTATTCTCTCCGGAAATGAAAATAGTTGAAATTTCTTATAATTTAAATCACTATCCAAATGGAAATTGAATTAAAAAATGTTGAGTAGCGGACCTCAACGCCGGTCTTGGTTGTTTATTTTCAAATAAAGACACTTGTTGTCTTTATCACAATACTTTATCACAACTTTATGTTGTCAAAAAAGCAGTGGGAAAGTGACTGAGTGTTTGGGGGTTCGATTTCCACTCGGCTAAATGATCATAATTTAATTACTTTCATTTCTCCGCCCTGGTGTATAAGACAAAGTGCGGCGTTGAGATCCGCCACTCACCATGTTGAAGTTACAAAAAAATGTATATACATATGAAACTAAAAAACCTACTTTACTGTACTTGTTGCAGTATTTTGCAAAATTTTTTTTTGGTTCTTTTTTTCAAAATTTCTATCGGTTTGAATATATATTATATGCCTATACACTTTTATATACCATAGACGAAGAAATTTGAGTTTATATCTCCCAAGACCTAAGACGAAACATAGTTATGTTTAAAATTCGAATGAGATCTAATTAGAGCTGGGCAGCGCTGAGTTGAATTCTAAGTTGTCATTTCAAATAGTAGTGGGCTAAGATAAATAGGGCTATAATCTAGTTTCCAGTCTCCAGACTAGATTATATATCTTAAACATTAAATATTTATAATTTATACTATACTTTGTTTAGTATATTCTAATTAAAAAACATTTATTAAAAATACTGTTAGGTTACTTTTCTTAAGGATGGAAACTAAGTATTGTATAAGTCGTAGCTCTGTGGGTTTGATTCCCGCTCGGCTGAAAGAAAGCATAGAATTTTTATTTCTCCGGCTACAAAGCCCGGCTTTCGGGCGGAGCGTGGAGACTGGAGTGTTTTGACACTATGTTCCCTCAAACTACCCTGCTATGCGGGAAAAATTAACCTCATAAAATCTTATATCACTGGAAAATAATAAATTACAAAAAGGTATTATTATAAAATCAACAACATTATAAAACTATTTTTACAAATTCATAGAAATAGGTTTTTAAATGAAAATATATATTGTATTATTAGCCAAGCGAAACTCTTATTAATACAAAGTATCGATTCTAGTCCCATACAATTGGCAGAACGAGCATGAATCATTAGATATACGTCATACAGTGGCGAAGTGTGTAATTTATGCAGAGTTAAGCTGGAGTTAAAAATAAATATTAAAAATACAGGTTCGCAGTAGACGATAATGTAAAAAATCCGTCTAGTTGTTTTGGACCGTTTAAATAGATTTTTGTAGTGATTTTGATAGTTTGTTAAATTATTATACATATTTATTAATAACTTATTAATTTGTCAAAAGGTAAAACACTTCACCACTGGTCCATTATGAACAAGTTTTCGAGATTTTGCCTTAAAACATCAGTTGTTATTTTAATTAAGTAATGCAGGCGCTACCAAGATGCTGCTTAGTGACAAAGCAGGCAAACTTCTTGACACTTCAACCATTAAAGTATAGTATACTTGAAAATAATGTCACTATGGAATACAAAGTTTATATATTCAGACTAGCTATCTGCTCGCGGATTCGTCCGCGACAACTATAGCTGTTTTGTATAATCGGCAGCCTTTTCATAGAAAAATGAAATTCCTGGAAAACTTAAAATAAGATAGGGAAAGAAGCCATATCATCCCAAGACTCTCAAGTACTCTCAAATTTCATCACAGTCGGTTCAGCGGTTTGGCCGTGATGACGTCACAGACAGATAGACAGACAAAGTTACTTTCGCATTTATAATATAAGTATGGATATGGATATGGGAAACAGTATTTTGTAATATGAGAAATTAATTGCTAACCTGCTTTTAAACTGTCGCAAATATTGCGTTAATCAGCGCAATGCGTACCGCCACTGTTGTGAATTTGAAGCAGCAATTATCGCGTCCCGCCACATACTTTTCAACTACACGCCTATAGCACCAAAACTCTTTGTTCTAGACTTAGAATACTGTCTTTCTTTCTAGAAGTAATTTTAACAAATAATACTAAAATAGCGAGTTATTATCTTTATAATATGACCCTTAGTCGTTAAGCAATCTGTCCGTCTAAATCCATTTAACATTATTACATACAATGATAATTTTTATCGTATGTAAATATAATTGAATTATTGAAAAATATGATATCATATATCATATATATAATAGAAAGAGCAATTTGGTTTCAAATGCCAAATTATATCGATTTTATTGAAATATTAAATACAAAAAGGCTCTCATGGCTATGTGGACAGTATACAGTCCAACAATACATATTACGGTATTCGGTCAAATTTCACAATGGGTTTTTGCGTATCCATTGAAAAAATTAAAAAGCAGCTACCCGTATAGGACGAAAGAAAGAGACAGCGATACATTTCATGCTGTATGAGCTAAACGCTGCGCTTTATCTTATTAGAGAATGAAAATAATATAAATCGAACCCATAACCGTTGTGTTTACAGTCGCCATCGCATTTGACCACTGTGCAGCGGCGTCTATAAATTAATACATTCATGTAGCTACTCACACGTTAGTTACAGGTTCAAATAACAATAACCTAACTAATGACTATCTAATTTTAATAAAATATTATTAAAATTACTATAACCTAAAAGATATGGGTTTGTTGATTTGCGCTTATCAGTGCGGTCATTTTAACGATACTTTGTTGTCTAGTTGTAATCGTAACTTCCGAGCTTCTAGTGCCACTTCGTGATATCATTTTAGTGATGTACACATATTGTAGATTTCTTATCGATTAGATATTTATATCGATAATTAAATATATATATTATTATATATTAAAAAGAAATGACACTGAAGTAATATGCAAATGAGTATATAAATTTAACAGAGGCCATCATGGAGCAGTGCGACAGCATCTGACTGTATACGGGATGGTAGTGGGTTCGAATAAAATTAGGCGGAATGATTATATATATATATATATATATATATATATATATATATTATTTTTGGTCTGTATACAAGACAAATGGTGGCGGTGAGTTCCGCCACTCAACACGTTTCGTAGTAGAGTATCAGGGTAAGATTGTAACGCAGTGGGATTTCGACGAATTTCGACGTAACCGGATGTAAAACGCATGGCATGGCTTAGCGGTCAGTGCAATTGGACGGTTTCGAATCCCACTGCGTTCAAATTTTTATACGTTTTTTATAAATGTTTTTCAATTCCCTAAGTGTGTAACTAACAATTTAAAATGGTTAAAATATAAAATAAACAGAACTCTTTCTTGCCAAACGATTGTTCGTAGAATAATCTTTGGGTAGCAGAAATTTGTAAAAATCTCTCTACAGAGATTGCTAAACACAAAAACAAGTTGTAATAAAAATGCATAATAATTTCGTTATAATAACATTTTATTTACACATACTAGGATATACAATATACTATTGATATTGTTTGCGTAAATCGTTGCCCTCACTATTGCAACTTATTAATACGATATACATATGCTTGTATATCTAGTGACATATCAACCATTTTGCTACAATGAACCATAACTGTGTTATAAGCGATAGCAATAGCTTGGCAATTTTGACTGACATTAATCCCTAAATAACAAATAACATTGAAAATATAAAACTTTGAGACGATCGTTTCACAGTAGAACAGTTTTATACTCGAAGCGCCATAGTTGTGGATTCAATTCCAATTCGGATCAATTGTTATATTTTAATTATTTTTATTTAACACACAATGTCAAATTCACACGGAAAGCGGGCAACGGAGTTTTATGGCCACAATAGGCTATTATTGCCTACCCTTCTAAACGGGATAAAGTGCGAAGTTTATACAGATTAGATATTTAAATAATGAATTCAAATTAGGACAACATTAGACTAATATTTGTTGTACGTTTACCTAATTCAAATTTATATTTCTGAAACTTAGCAGTGTAGCGGCGCTTTAGACTCATCTCTGATCGTTTTTGTGGATACTAATCTTCTCTCGAGGGTTTTTTATCGTTTCATTGCTTGCAGTTATAGGTGGCGTTGAGTTCCGCAATACATCGCTGAATGGTTCTAATTGGAATTTATATACTTGTTCTATGCTATGCATATTCTAAAACGGTATTTTTTAAATATATATATATATATATATATATATATATATTTTAGTAACATATAACAAGTGTATCTAGTATAAATTTAAACAGTTAAAACGAGTTTGTATTTCAAAACATTACAAAGTAGTAGTTTGCCACCGTTAAACCGTTGCAAGTGCAAAATGGTTTGGTCACAGTATTCGCGGTTTAACTACAGTTTAATTAAACCTTCCTGCCTCATTATACGTTGTGCGGAACGCTAAAAATAGCTTAATATATTATATACTAGAATTCTTACTAAGCAGTAGCGGGGAAGTGTGAAATTTTTGTAGAGCTCAATATATATAGTGTGGATTCTAAATTTTAGTATTGATGGACTAAATAAATTAAAATTTACCAAGTATTAGTATGGGCTGTGTGTTGTCTGTCTGTCGAGTATCTATTAAAAACATTTTTGTAGTTGTTTTGTTAGTATATTCAATAATTATATGTATTAATTATTTATTTAAATTTTACAACCTACTAAGGGTAAGCCGGTGGAAATCGTGTTATATAGACTTCGCCACTACTAAGCAGTAGTTGAATTTACAGAAGTTTTAGGGTACTAAGAAAAAAGTCACCGTATTGTGGTACTACATACGCATGGTGATCTCGGGTTCGAAAACGTTTTAGGCAATTGTTTTTACTGCGACTGTTTATACTAAATATGGAGAACAAAGAGGTCTTTATTATTTACATTTTAAAGTGTCAATCATATACATGGGAAATTGAAAAGCATATTCATAAGCAAGCTCTTGGACGGTTTCCAAGAGGCGCGGGTTTTATTCCCGCTGCGTTCAAATTTTTATAAGTTTTTTATATATGCTTTTCAAAGAGATCTTTAATTTGATTTACTTTGCCCATGTTGAGAGAGTTACTTATAAAACCTATATAAATTTTAAAGCAATGGGATTCGAAGCCGCGCTTCTTGGAAACGGATCAATTTTAATAGGATGGTGTAAATAACACTTCAAAAAGTGTTAATACATTTCAAGACTTTCTCAACGCACCGTAGTAATTTGAATGTGCCAAATGGCTTAAGTTTTTCATACATAAAGCAATTAATATTTATTATATAAAGATACTTAAGAAAAATTGATTTTCACTGATATTTACTCAGGAAAAGTATGAACAATTGGACTTGCTATCTACATTAACATTTTGAAAAATAAACATAACAAGGATAATTCGTAAAGCCAACAGCCCTAAATACACGTTTTAAAGTTGACCCAAATGTAGGGTGACTATAATTAAGCATTATTATATTACGTGTATTAAATTTGAATAAAAAAAATTCAAGCTTTATCCCATAGAATACCCTGCTAAGAGAATCTAGTGCCATGACACTCCGTTCTCCACTTTCCGCCTGAATTTCAATACTGCGTAATGAACAGAGACCTCAATTCCACACTTTGTCTTAGTAGAACAGTCAAATGGAAATTATTTAAATATAATCATTTTCGCCGAGTGGAGATTGAACCCAAAATCTTTGCATTTACGCCTAGACTGCACCAATGCGCCCAGTGTGTGCGTATTAATAAATTTATATCGATCTATATCTCTACATAAAACAATAAGCAAATGCAAGAAAAAAGAAGCTAAACTTCATACGGTTTCTTAAGAGCTCTTTCAGAATACCTTATTGATGAAAACTGTGATTGCTATAGCCATAGTTCTTTAAATGGAACAGTATACCTACATTTCCTTTGTAGCTCAATGTTTAAAAAAAAATATGTATACTGTTTCTTATACAGCAACACGCTTCTTCCGGCACAGCAGTGTAGCCAGAGAGAACCTGTGTCTAGACAATCGAAACAATATGCTATGTCGGAAGTAGCGGAACTAAACGTGCTTTTTCTTAGGTGCCATAGCGGCAAACCTTAGGTATTAGAGAAATGAAAAGAATGTGAATATAACCATTCGTCCGAGTGGGAATCGAACCTACAACCAATCGTTGTTATAGTGAGACAGAGTCGCACTGCGCCACGATAGCCCTTTTACTTTTTCCTCCTTTTGTCCTCCCTTTGCCCTCCTTTTTCAAAATATATAATTAAATTATAAATCGCATAGTTAGCCTAAATAAGTGCCTTTTATATACAGAGTTAATTTTCAAGTGGAATACAAATATTATTGAGACTAAATCTCCTTAATTAATGGAATCAAAGTAATCAACAATGTATTTAATCTGAGACCGAGTACACTTCACCTAAAATTAAGATACTCGATTTTAGTACTTGAGGTTTCGAATATCTACTATTAAATTTGTATGTAAATATAAGCTCGTTTACAGGTAGTATGTTTGGTAATAGTCAGAGATAACTTAGTGTCAAGTCACTCCGTTCTTAATTTTTCGGCATAGCGTGTGGAGTGGCGAAATTCAACGCCGCGCTTTCTCTTATTAAGCAGAGCGGAGAAATGAAAATAATTATATTATGATTATTCCTCCGAGTGGAAATCGAACCCACAACCAACCGCGACTACAGTCCGAGACTGTCCCACAGAGCAACGATAACCTCACTGAGACTGAGACTCATATAAGTCACTCTATTCTTCAATTTATGACTGTATAAAAATACGAAATGAAAGGTGATGGTACATAATTAATTCGCGACACGATACCTTTTAAATTGCAAATATTGTTCAGAATATTATATTTTTATCGCTTCTCACTTTTTAACGCATAGGCAGAGATAACTACTAGTATCAAGAGACTCCGTTCTTCACTTTCCATACAATACAATTTAAATATTAAAATTATTCAAAGTATTGAACCCACTCATAATGAGTTTACAATAAGACACACTCCCACTACCACGAGGTCTCATACAAAAAAAAATTACATATACAACAACCATTTCGACTAATTTTATTCTAATCGCAGTACGTTTCAATTAAATATAAAATAATGTGCATTTTGGTGACTATTTACACGTTAGCTAATTAGTTAATTAGTTTATTATTACTTTAGTTAGATACATTTTCATTACAATGAGGTTACGGTTTTGACGTCAATGTAGCGCAACTAGAACCCAATGGCGTATTTAAATAAATAAAAATCGAAATTATTAGGCGATCATGGTATAGTGGGACAGCGACTGACGTTTACGTTATTGTTGAAGGTTCGATGCCCAGACGAGGGAATGTTTATTTTTAAACTTTTTTTATTGCGTGGCATTAAGTGCCGCCACTCAACACTTATTGTTTAAAATTTGAGCTTAAAACGAAGTATAGAGTGTCTTGACACTAGATTCTAAAGCTGTAAAAATATATTATACTAGCAAATAGCCAAAACGAAGGACGAAGCTTTACTTAATTCTCTCTGCCTTTATTATATAACTAGCTGTGTCCGCATGAAATTCTGTAATAAAAGTAGCACAAATTATTCCTCATCTATCAGCTATCTGTTAGTGAAAGTCCCATCAAAATAGGTCCAGCCTTTTTAAAGATAATCTGGAATAAACAAACAGATATACAGGACAAAAATATTACATATATGTAACATATGCATTTAGTAAAGAGTGTTTATTTTAATATTACAAACAGACACTCCCATTATATTTATTTGTATAGATTAAATTAAATCAGCATTCATAGAATTGAACTTCATTTGTTTCACTGTTTACAATATGTTTTGCCTTTTGCCTAAGTGACATTCACTTACATAGCAAGTTATGGCACCAAAAGTATCTACTAGTCCTTTTGCCCTTAGGTTAGGGGTGGCAATATTGTACAAAAATATCAGATGTATTGGTTTAATTAATTTAGTTGCATTTTTCCTTTCCCTTCCTTCGGTATCCTAAGGTAGCATGCGTGATCGAACCTGCAACGTCTCATGAGGGTGGAGGAGAGGGTTCCGTTGGGGTTTGTGGGTAGTATCGAGCTGACCGCTGAGTCCCAAAGTATCATCCATCCTGCCAGCGACAAAAAAAAAGATGCGGCAATATTGTAAAAAAAAATGTCAGATGCATTGATTTAATTAATTTAGTTGCTTAGAGTTCATACAAATTAGATGATGATGCAAATTATTACGGGGGCTTGTAGTTGTGGCGGTACCTAAGTAAGTTACTCAAAAACTCCTTGATCGATTTGAAAAAAAAAAAAAGATTTTTCCCAGTAAATTCTTACAATAATAATATTTATAAGTCTAATAAATTTTTACACACGAACATTTTATTGATTTTTATATATTTTCCAGATGAAAAAAAAGGAAAGTCGGAGAACAAAACTGAATTGTAATGTAGAGCACAATCCCCGTTGTTTTTGATTGGAGATGTTCTTTGAAAACGTTGATTGAATTTGGTTTCTGTTGTCATATTTCCTGGTATTTCTTTGTAAGTTACACGAATGACTGACACATGAGTAAATTGTCTTTGTTACGATGGACTTATGTATGTATATATAAGACTTTTTTTAATAAATATAATTATTTTTAACATTTTAAAGTGTTCCCATACTTAGGAAGTTGAAAAACATATTTTATTGAATGCATGGCTTAGTGGTCATAGCGTTTGGACGGTTTCCAAAAGTCGCGGGTTCGTAACCCACTGCTTTCAAACTTTTGTACGTTTTCTAATAATATGTTATTTATAAATATAAAAGTCTGGCGGTAAACGCAAGTTGTGGTAATTGTGAAAGTGCAATAGGGGAAATTAATTATTTTAAATCGCCTGGTCTTGTAAGAAAAATATAATAAGCACTGCAAACTCATAAATTCGGGTAGAAAGTGGAAATCGGAATGTCAAATTACTAGGACCCTCTATTCTCTATGACCCTACTATGCGGGAAAAATGCGTGAAGCTGTTTTTATTTCTTAAACCATAAACTCTAATCACGCTGTTTATTTTTTTTATCTTTATACATTCTTCATTTTTCCACTTTCCTCTTACATAATGACAATTTATTTTACATGACAGGATCTAACTTCTAACTTGTGTAACCAGAGCTGAGGAACACTGCGCAACTTCACGTTTTTTCCAGTGACGCCGCTCTCTTCTTTCCGTTCGAAAGCATGACATTGCTTGCTGAGCCATCCATTATCTATCAACCATCGCGGTTACGGACAGACACTCTCCCAGAATTGCCTCTTGTTATATGCAGATTAATATACAGGTGTAGTTTAATTATTACAACTGACTGGATTGGAGTCACATTCTTTAAAATATAAACCTGTATTAGCGTAAGTAATTTGAACGTACAAGTGTAATTAAATTAAGCCATTTCTCGAAATTTCTACGATAATGGAAAATGAATGTGTAAAAATAGAAATAGTAGAGATTATTACGACTTTGCTAGAAATCACCTAACTACTTATATTAAATCAATGTCCAGACCAGCACGCGCTAACGAAGTACGCGTCTGAACACCATCGAAAAATGAAGACAGCGGATCTTATGAAGACGAAAATTTTAAATTGATTTATTACAATTCTTGTTTAAATGTTGATACTATACTATTTAATATATCAAATTTATATTTATTTTTTGAAGCCACCGTGGCGCAGTGTGACAACTTCTTGCCGCAAGCGCCTTAGGTTATGAGTACTAGGAGGAATATTTAAATTATTTTCATTTCTACGCTCCGGTGAAGCTTGGCATTGAGTCCTGCCACTCAACACGCAATGTCTCGAATCAAGGCGGAAAGTGGAGAACGGACTGTATTGACCCTAGGTTATCTCTGACCACTCCACTATGTGGAAAAAAGTGTGACACTGTAATAAAATATTATATTTAAAGAAAAAAAAAATTGCATTTTGCTGTATCTTAGCAAGTTCACTTAGATTTCACGATAAATCTATAGTGAATAATAAATCTACAAATGCCAAATTAAAAAAAAAACAAAAATACTGTATATTCATTCACTTATCGCTCCACCAACGGAATCCAAAATCATCTAGAACAATAATATATAAGTCTTCAGTAGTAGTAGTAGCAGTTTTTTTTTTATCATAATCTTTCCATAATCATTATCATAATATAATAATAGCTATAATCACTTTAGAATCTTACCTGAATAGATTGAGGTCACGTACATTAAAACATTGTCCAGGCCAGTACGTGATAACAGAGAGAGCGTGCGAACTTCACTAATTTGTTTTGGCCGGTGGTACAAAGTTGTAAGTAAATAATAAAGGAAACTTTTTGTTTAATGGCGTTTATATCTATATATATATATTGACAAAATGACCGCTGTCTGTATATTGAACATAGGAAAATTGAACGGTTTCCAAGAGGCGTGGGTTCGAATCCCGTTGCGTTCAAATTTTTATAAGCTTTCTAAGAATATGTTTTTCTAAAAATATATATATTATTTCGGGCATTTATCAATGTAATAGAACCCAAAACAATGATTTTTAATTTTCTTTTCTGTTTTCTGTGCGTTTGTGCACGTTAATCTCCGAAACCACATAACCAATTTTAATGTAATTTTGACTATAGTATTTTGGTATCTTCCCTTAGCATTTTGTGTTTATTTTATTTCAATCGGTTCAAAAATGAAAAGTAACAATGTTTTAAACTAAAAAATTAAAGCAAAGTTTTTAAGTGAAATGACAGTAACAAAACTAAACAGTTTAGTCGTGTAATTTACGCAGGCGAAGCCGTGAGCGGGTAGCTAGTGTTTTAATAAATTTAATGTGTTTCAAATGTACTGATATCCAATGTAGTCTGATATGGAACACTTCTAAAATAACTTTAGCTATTTAGTAAATAAGAAAAAGCTCCTTACTTACAGAAAGAAGGGCTCGGAACAGTGCCTTTGTGATTTTAATAATTATTGAAATAATATTGGATTTCCAATATTATATAGAATAAATAGAAGAACTTTGGTATTGACCGACCAAACACAAATATTAATATGAGGCTGAAAGAACCTAGTGTCAAGACACTGTGCACCACTTTCCACCCGAATTTGAGATATTATCTACACAGTGGCATACTCAACACTGCGCTTTACCCTATCAAAACGGAAAATTAAAATTATTAAAACATAATTATCTCCCCAAATGGGAATCCAACCCACAATCAAAAGCGTTTACAGTGAGGCAGTCTGCCACTGGGCCACGATGGCCTAATATTTTCATATTGTTATTAAATCCTGTTTCATACAATATTAACAGTGTATTATTATTCGTATGGTGACCTAATTATGTAGTCTACGGACGTGACCTTTCAATTGCAGAACAAAAGTTCCTTAGTCGGACTTGCTTTCTCTTATTTCTATTAAAGCAGAATGTTTAGTTATATTTTTTGTTATTTTTCTCGCTATTGACTATTTTCATATGCATTATTATTTTTGTTATAAATGCGCTAGCCAGGGATAGTGCTAATTCAGCCATCTATACTTTTTCGCAATAACTTTACTATCTGTACGGGTTGCGACATTAAGACCACCGTGTCGATCACCCTCATCGATAGGTCCCGTAATGATTGTATCCAAAACTTTGACTCACGTCTCGAGCAGGAGACACTAGGCTGATTAGCAATTAGTTTTTTGTTATATCTTATATTCATAAATAATTTTAAAGTAATAAACGTTCTTTTTGCGACACTCGGGCTCGCTCATGTTAATTATTTCTCTGTTACATATATGTCAATTTATTCCCACTCCCAAAAAAACCAGCGCGTTAAGTTGCGCCACACAACGCGCAATGTCTCGTAGACAGGCGAAAGTGTAGAACGGATTGTCTTGACACTAGGTTCTCTCTGACTACCCTGCTATGTGAGTAAAAGCATTCTGATTTGCTTGCAAATGCCTTTATATTTTTTGTCACCAAAATTACAACATGACAAAGTCATATGTTTAGGAAACGTATAAAAATTTGAACGCAGCGGGATTTGAACCCGCGACTCTAAAAAACCGTTCAAGTAAATTCCGCCGCGTTCAAATTTTTATACGTTTTCTATATATATGATTTACCTAAATATGTGAATAAGACTTTAGAAATAATGTAAAAATCACTTGACGAAGGTTAGTGAAACTAAAATGACAAAGTACTGATATGGCTATTCCTAAAAGCGTCAGGTCGCATTTGTAGCGCGTGCCGACCAATAGCCTTAATGGACTACGATATAATAGAAAAATGAAGGTCTAGACTCTCTTTAGTACGATATTTCATATCTCATTGAGTACTTTCTCAATATTGTCGTTTTAAATTACTGGTGATATGTTTTTTTTATTTAGTTATCTGTTACAATACTAGTGTTTCTTACAAAGTAGGTGTCGATAGTCTTTACAGACGGTATATTCGTGTTTTCATTTTATTAGCCTGAAACATTGCTTTGATCATTAAGCAATTTAGTTTTTTTTTTCATTTGATAAAATATCATTGAGGTTATATTGTTTTTTTTCTCATTTCTCACCTTTAGTATGCAAAGCGCGGCGTTCAGTTCCGCCATTTCAACATTCAATGTTTGAAATTGAAGCGGAAAGCCGAGAACCAAGTGTTTCACCAGTTTCTATCTGCCTATGCGAAATAAAAGTGTACATAGTAAAACTTAGTTATTAACATATTAATAATATTCATTATTGTTATCTTTTTTATAAATTATAGATGTATAAATCGAATTTATTGTATAAATAATTTTACTCAGAAATGAACTAATGGACTTAAAGTTAGTTCAAAATTGATACTCCAAAATACTACATAGAACTGTACAATCATACATTAACTGTAACAGAGACATATTGCGCAACCAGCAAAAGTTTTGTACGTGAGAAGAATCCTAAACGGCATTCACAATGAATTAAGAGCTTCCTAGAAGTGAATTTGGAGTAAAATTCTATTAGCATGCTATGCTAATGGCCGACCTTGTTTCGAATTTTCAGACTTGTATAGAGAAAAGGCCAACGGGCCGCAGTGGGACAGCGTTTGACTGTAAATAAGATTGGTTGTGGGTTCGATTCCCACTCGGGAGAATGATTATATTTAAAATACTTTTATTCTCTCGGTCTCAGTCTAGGACTCAGGTGGAAAGTGGAGAATGGAGTGTCTTGATATCGATACAGTAATAGAATGAAACCTTTACAGTACTGAAACGTTTAATCAAATAAATTTTGAGGAAACAAGTTTTATATGTCATAGTTGATTTTAGTTGTTGAACTCGAAATCGGGCACAATTAAAAGCCTTTCTTAAGGCTCTCCGGAACCCCCGGGGATGGGATAATATCCGACTGGAGCGAGCATTTGATTTTACGATTGCAATTTTATCTTTCTCTTAAATTGAAAAAAGGGGATTACTTTAAATTTAGTCAGATTTAACAAGTGCAGTTCGTAAGAAACTTTCTTGCCTCAGCGTTGTCTAAATTAAGCATTTAAGTATCTGTAATATTATGAATAATAATAATAAATGTATTAGTGTCGAAGAAAAAATTGTTTAACACGAATATTATGGGACTTAGTTTATTTTCAATTAGCTAAGTGGTTATATATTAATTACAGGTTAAAAAAACCTCCTGTTTTATGTTCATATATTACTGACTAGCAACCCGCCAGCGACTTCGCCTGCGTAAACAGCACGACTAAACTAATTCGTTTATTCGCACGCATGCGTTTTCAGTTAAATCACAAACTTTGATTAAATTTATAATTTAAATGATTGTAACTTTTTCTTTATGAACCGATTACACTGAATGTTAAGGGAAGTTTACCAAAATACAATAGTGGAGACAGAATTTAAATCAGTTAAGCCGTTTCTTAGATTAGCGTGCACAAACAAACAGACAAACAGAAGAGAAAATAAAAAATTGTTGTTTTAGGATCTATAATAATTAATAAATGAATCCCATAATAATATTTTTATACATCTTCCAAGTAGAGACAGTTACAAATTTATATATTTTTTTAACATTTTTAAAGCGTTATTCGCACACTAAGGAAATTGAAAAATATATATTTAGAAAACGTGTAAAAATTTGAACGCAGCGGGATTTGAACCCGCGCCTCTTGAAAACCTCAAGAACGGATTTCAAGAGGCGTGAATTCAAATCCCGCTGCGTTTAAATTTTTATACGTTTTCGAAATATATTATTTTTCAGTTACAAATTTATTTTATGTATAGATTTTCATTACTGCAAAGTATTGAAAGCTTCATTTTTATCTATGTTTATTTTTAATGTATATTTACGTGCGATTTAAGTTCAGTATCCACATCACAATTTCAAGCTGTTAATTTTGTGTATTGCATTAAATAAAATTTCATACCAATTCCAATACTTTTATCTCGATGGTATGTTATTCGATACTAATTCGATTCATTCGTTATGTAATTTTGTATGGCTAGCGAAACAGCTTCAAATAGAAATGATCAACACAAATTGTATATCTGTCTATTCATTTTGAATGAAACTTAACGAATAAGAAATTATATATAAAAAATAATGTAAACAATCAACTTATATAGTGTTTAGACATAATTCTTAACACTATCCTAAGGAACGGAGAGGTCTGTCACTAAGTTTGTATAGCAAAATATATAGAAGGCATATGTGGCATTTACAAATATTCAAGTGGTGTAAAACAGAAATATAAATTTCCTGTGAAAGCTTTAATGCATATGCTTGATATGTTTCCCATATTTTGTTTTTGTACTTTATTTAACTATCCATCGCTATTGTGACCATAATTTATATAACCTAGTTTATATATTGCCATATATACACATAACTAGTAACTTAGAGAAAGCTTTTTTATATAACTTTCACTTTTATTTGATTGTTAATTATTTTTTTACCTAAAAAAAAACATTTCTATAAAATAAGACAATGAAACCTAAAATTCTGATTTTTTTATATTAGATTTCCGATTTATATATTATTTTTAAGAGAAGCAAAATTAATAGAAAATCTATTTATTCGTATCTCTATATACATTGTTTAATACACTTGTTTATATTTCCTTCATAACAAGATAGCTAGAGAGAACCTAGTGTCGAGACACTCCGTTATGCGTTTTCCGCCCGAAATAGAGACATAGAGTGTTGTGTGGTGGAACTTAGATTAAAAATAATTTGAATATAATCATCAACAGCGTGGGAATTGAACGCACAACCAATCACGTATACGTTGTCCCATTGCGCCATTATGATCACTTCTTTATAATGCTTAAATGACGAAATAAAATCTGTTTCATCATATACCAACTAAATTATTCTTGTTTTTTCTTTATTTTATTTAGATACAAAGTGGTATCCTGGTTCCGACAGAAAACGGAGAAAAAAATCACTAAGGTAAAATTGTTACACAAGTTTCACAAGCCAAAATCTAAAACTAGAAATTTTAAGACCCATACGATAACTTACATGATGCTGGCTCATTAATCTCAACATGTGCTTAATCGATAGGCATATATTATGTATGTATATGTACATATATTTGTACTGAACTTCTAAGTCAAGTTTGACCGTTAATTACAGCGGCAACTTTGTTTAGCTTCCTCATGGTCACTCTATCCTGAAATTAGTTTTCGTTGATTGTTCGAAGCTCCCAAATCCCAACTTAATTAACAACTAAGTTACGAATAGTGTATTTTTGTATGGCATATTCTTATAGCGATTTAGATTTGATATTCCTTTTTATAGGTAACTGGATAAATATTTCTTGCATAAAACGCTATATACGCTCACAGGTGTTAGCAATAGTATCAAAAACAATGGTTTTTGGTCATATGAAGATGATATTTTTCCATTTTTGTTTTTATTTGAAGTTTTATTTACAGTTGCTATATTTCTTAAATTTTTTTTAAAGTATTATTCACACACTTAGGAATGTCTAAAACATACATTTAGTAAACGTATAAAAATTTACACGCAATTTTGTGTTCAATAGGTGCAAGTTCAAAGCCCGCTGCGTTCAAATTTTTATACGTTTTCTGAGTGTACATTTTTCAAGTTGCTATATATTCACTGTATTGTGTGATTTTTTTTTAATAAAAGCTCATAGCGTAAGTTAATAACAAACTGTCAAATCAGTCATAATAAAACACTTTTCTCTTTCCACGAAAATGACATTTGGCTTCGAACGAAATACAATTTTTAAATTAAATAATTTATCACATTTTGACGTGGAACTTGCTGATTAATTGAATCACTAGAGAGCTTTTAATAATATTTACGGCAAACACCGATACATATTCTTTTTAACATTCTTTTTTAAAGTGTTATTCCCACACTAAGGAAGTTAAAAAAGATATATTTAGAAAACGTATAAAAATTTGAACGCAGCGGGATTTGAACCCGCGCCTCTTGAAAACCGTTCAAGCGCTCTGACCGCTAAGCCATGCGTTCTACATCCAGCTACGTTGAAATTCTTTTACGCTTATTACAACTTATATTTGTTGTTAGCATCTCTGTAGAGAGATTTTTACAAATTTATGCTACTTTGTTAACATTTTTTTAAAGTGTTATTTCCACACTAAGGAAATTGAAAAACACATATTTAGAAAACGTATAAAAATTTGATCCCGCTGCGTTCAAATTTTTATACGTTTTCTAAATATGTCTTTTTTAAATAACTGCTACCCAATGATTATACTACGAACAATCGTTTGGCAAGAGAGAATTCTATTTATTAATTATATATATTTTTAACATTCTTTTTTAAAGTGTTATTCTAACACTAAGGAAATTGAAAAAGACATATTTAGAAAACGTATAAAAATTTATATATATAAAAAACGTAAAAAAAAATATTTTTTATACGTTTTCTAAATATGTCTTAAACACCGATACTTTAGGGAATTCTTTAAAAATTTACAAGTACGGTGTACACTTATGAACTAATTATAGGGACAATATACATATTGAAGAACATATATTGAGAACACGTATTAATCAGAACGCATGGCTTAGCGGTCAGAGCACTTGAACAATTTTGAAGAGGCGCCGGTTAGAATCCAGCTGCGTTCTAGTTTTTATACGTTTTCTAAAAATGTTTGACAATATAAATTATTTGGTGCAGATTCGTTTGCAAGTAGCGTTTATATTATATTTCTTTAACCATAATGTTAAATAATTGTTAATATCTTAAATTATTAATATCTTTTAATGTAACTTGGCATTAGTGTCAGCTTAGCTATAGGGCATAGGCTCTCTCTAACTCAGTAGTTAGAGAAAGCTATAGTTAGAGAGAGAGATAGCTCAGTAGCTATGCATGACAAATCGTAAAGCATTCAAGAGGTCCAGTTACAAAACATTACAAAATGAGAAGTGGAACTCAACGCCGAGCTTTCTCTTACCAGAGCTTACTACACTTAATATAAAATATACGTTTATTAAACATTCTGGACAAAATGTCTCCTCGTCTATTTACGTAACGACACAGGCAGTCGTTCCAGAAGCTTTTACACGTTGTTACCAGTTACCGAGGTAGTTAAGAAAATTAATTATTATATTTAAGTGGATATTGTTTTAATTATATCTATTCAGGCAAGTATATAAACAAATTTCGGAGCCTGTTCATAGACATTGATGCTGAGTGCCTTTGGGAGATATTAAGATAAAAGCCGTTAAGGTAGTATTAGGTAATTTACCTTTAAAATAATTGGCAATGTCATAAATTCTCAAATAGAAACAATTTTTATCAGGTGGGCAAAAATAACTTAGTGTTAAAACACTATGTTTTTGGCTACCTGTTCATTTCTATGCCATTTCGTGAGAGACTCCAACCCTTTTGTCTGAAAATAATATATATATATATATATATGTATATAATGAGCGGACATCCAAATCATAACCATCGTGTGTTCGATGTGATTTTTTGCGAAAGTAAAAGGAATATATAAAAATTAATCAATCGATAATTGAAACGGAATCGAATTGTACTCCTCTATCTTATGGTTTACTAGCGCCCCCACCTCGTTTGCGTGGACTTTGGTGACATACTAGCGGCAAGCTCGCGGCTTCATCTGCGTAAAATACAAAAAGACTGCAACAGCAATTGGCAATTCTTTTTAATAAGTAGTAGCATACAAACTAACTTTAACGAAATTGCATGTTACTTTCTGTTTTTTTCCGTTTTCTCTGTTTTTCTTTGTTTTCTCCACTCTTAATTAATATTAAGAATGGTAATATAATCATATGATACGTGATTTAATAATCATAGTCAAAGTTTTCAATTTATGAACAAATTTATTTTAAAAATATAGAAATTTTAATTTATTTTATTTTAAGGGTTTATTTCTTTATTTCTTGTGCCCTGTCGTCTATAGAATGCCAGTTACGAAAAGCTATACCAGTATATACATAGTATAAATACAGTGCACTTTCACACCATCATATGTAATCATTAATGAAGATGTGCGCGTTTAACACAGACAGACAAAAATAAAAAAATCATAAATTCATATTCTATTACTATTTTTTTATCCTTCTAATTTCAAAAATATATTCAATGTACAGATAAATTTTTTTACTGTTTTATTTTTGTATATATAGATACATTAAGATAAAATTTAACTCTATTTTTAAAGCAACTGGTTACACAGCATATGAGCTTAGAAACAATTACTTAAATTAAATGTTATTCTCAGGGCTCAGAAATTAATATTTCATAAAAATTTAAATTACTTTTTTATTACAAGTTTTATAAAGGCCTTCGCAGAGACAATGAGAAGAAAAAATGCTCGGGATTACGCTCTAGGCATACCTTTTTTCAATATCATTATTTAAATTTCTAATTTTTTTCGCATTAACGACTATAATGATTGTATTGATTGTGACACCGTCGACTGAAAACGTGGTTGATTATGACAGTTTAGACAGATTAGGACAATGAATATATATTTTAAATTTGTATGTGCTTTTAAGACAAATCGCGGCGTTGTGTACCGCCACTCAGCACGTAATACCTCGATTTCGGAAGGAAAGTGGACTACCCCATTATACGGAAAAAAGTGTGCAGTTCTATGATTCTATTGACGCCATCGTGGCGTTGGTGAGAGATTCTTGAATTAATGGTGATTGCGATTTTGAATTCTACTTCATTTTTTTTTTTACCTTTTGTTATTCCAAATAAATCGTCTTTATTAGTTGTTATATCAATGTTATATCAATAGAACTTTGGGTAAGCCATTAAGAAGGGCCTTTAGCGGGCGGAATATACAAGAAAAGAATCAATAGGTGTGGAAATAACACTTTTTTGTTCTTCGTAATTTTCTTCACTGGTGAAGGTCGTGCCCGCTGTGGTAAGCCTTGATAGGAAATTGGGAGAAGGTGACGAGCTGGTGCCATACTACCCTACCGTCTGCTTGTCTTAAAGCTGCAGTAATAGGAAGTCCAGTGATCTCCATGATGGCATCAGTCCATCAACTTGGTCATCGGCCTCTAGGTCTTCTGCAGTCTACTGCTGCTATGCTGAATTAAGTTTATCAGAAATATTTAGCAAACTGAATCTGGTCTCCAGCAAGTATTTGTTATAATTTAATACCGTTGTAAAAAGAAAGTGTGAAGTTTAAGAAAATTACATTGTACAGTTTTCTTTTATCGAACGATGGAATACAGAAAAATAATAGTGTTCAGTCTTTTTTATTTAAGTTAAAGAAACAGTCGTCAAGTTAACGCCTCTTGTTACCATTAATAATGCAAAAGTTGAGTTATAGTCGGCTTTTTATATGCAACATTTCACCATAAAAAAAGCCTTGCTGATATTTATAAATTATATGAATAGATTGCAAAAATATCGATAATATTGACTGAGCTCGAGTTACGACTATAGTTAGCTCAAGTTACTAACTCAGTTTGACCTACATATAACTAATTTCCACTATTCTTTAGTTTCAAATGATTATTACAGCATTTGAGCTCAAAACGTAAACAATAGGCTCTAATGTTATCATTTTCAAGTGAAATATAAAAAAAACAAATTAATTGGGATTCTCAAATACAGAATAAATTAAATAAAACCATTGAAATTCGTTTCATTCTTATAATATAACACGAAATGAATTTCATTTTCCAAAGTCGATCACTTTGACGGTTATTACGCGGAATTATTGTTTTGGATGGCTTTTTCATTTCATTCACTGCAAAGATTTATGTTTTAATCAATTGAAAAATGTAAATTCATGTATTTTTTTATTTATAAAAATATTCTTTGAAACACAATTTTAAACCACTTTCAGCCTAAGCCGAAACATTGCTTGAGGGTTTTTTCTTACCAAAACGGAGAAATGTAAATAATCTAGATATAATTATTATTCCCCTGGAAGTCGAACCCACAATCAATTGCATTTACACTCCGACGCACTACTCTCATCTGACGTCTGACGACTGTCTCAACGACACACTGGCCTCAAAGAAAGACTACCTTATAAAACTTATAAGCCACTGTTTTATTTTATATATATATATTTAAATTGTAGATTTTGTAGAATTTAAAAATGTAGATTTTGTAGAATGTGGTAAATAAAACAGTGGCTACGTTATAAGCCTATAAGTAATAAAACAGTACTTATACGTTTTACAAGTGTGTCATTCCGTCCGGGTAGGTACAAGAAAAAAATATATTGAAAAAAATATACGTAAAATATATAATAATTTCGACGTAGCCGGACTTAGAACTTAGAGGGCTTAGCGGTCAGAGCGCTTGGACGGTTTCCAAGTGGCGCAGATTCGAATCGGGCTACGTTCAAAATTTTTATACATTTTCTAACTAAAAATATGTTAAAAATGGGCTTGAAACTGTTTTGTTCAGCGTTTATACAACAGCGTATGTCTGAAACAGATGTTTTCAGAGTCGTCATACTGGCAGTAAAGGAAATGTCCCACTTTTAGGTTCTCTCTGCCTATACGTTCACAATAGTGAAGCTTAAAAAAACAGATATTAATGATCATCTGACCAATATCTACTAGACCTAGGAGATTGAGTCTGTGGCTTTTGCCGCAGTATCATTAACTACAATACAAACGTATATTTTTTGTTAATAACAATTTTTTTAACGTATATTAATTTGGTTTTTAAGGTATATAGTTTGAATCCAAAGGTGACCACTTTTCCTTTGCGACGAGTATAATGTAGAACGGATATTGTGAATATTTTACTAAACGTCTAATTTTAAAAGCTAATAAGACGTTACAACGATTATTTTACACGGTCCGCGCGTTTTCTTGTCACCAGAGTGAAAATATTTTAAATATAATCATTCCCACAAGTGAGAATCGACCCCACAACAACCGCATATACAATCAGACGCTGTCACATTGCGCCGCAAACTACAGTAATATATTCCAAAAACCCCAGTATAATCAAGGAGTAAACTAACAGCTTGTTTATTTAATATTTCAAAGGTCTACGAAACAAAATAATCGGGTGGGAATAATTGCTTCATCACTGCTAGGAATGCTATGCACGTAGGAACGCCGAAATTGCAAGGAAGAATTTCTTTCTCTCCAATACGAGCAATAAGAACCGAATACTCGTATTAGAGTTTGTTATTGTGAATTTATTGGACGAGGTACGTTTTATAATCTAGATCATCTTAAATTGTACTAGAATTGTGGCTAAAAATTCTTAACTTATAAAATATTATGAAATTATTACCTTATACATTTGATGGTGTATGACTGCACATATATATGAAAAATATGTCAGGTCGATTATAAAACCAATTCCAATCAGCTTTAAAATTGGATGGGCTCTCAATACCGATTAACAAGAAAAAGTTATTTATAGAAGACTTTGTTATTGTGAAATGAGTAAATTTATTAGACGAAATACGTTTCATAATCTAGATCTAAAATGTGCTAGGCTAAACCTGTAAAATGAAAACTCGGTTTTCTTTACGTCTAAATATAGCTTAGCTTCATGCTTTTTCCCGCATAGCAGAGTAGGCAGAGAGAACCTAGTGTCAAGACACTCCGTTCTCCACTTTCCACCTGAATCCGAGACATTGTATGTTGAGTGGCGGACGTCAAAGCCACGCCTTATCTAGTCAAAAGAGGGGAGAAATGAAAATTATTTCCCCGAGTGGGAATCCCTACAGAACGCAAAATAGCAATAGATCCTTGATATGAAATGTAGTAAGATAAATAAAATAATTAAAAAAATATATATATTTAAAGTAAATTTCCTGCAAATCAGAAGGCAAAACCAGGGAAATATAATCATGTTATCGCTCTTACATTATTCGATTTCAATTAATATTTTAGGAGATATCATAGATTTTTTCTAAATATGTCTATTTAAATCATTACTATTCATATTTGATACCAAAATATATAATTCACAAGTTCAATTAGTTTTCGTATCATTTGCAATATAATTTCTTCATAACGCCATCTGTTGAAAAATTGGTAAACTATACGGGAGTGTCATGATTCCACGTACGACGTGATATCTTAGTACCTAGAATATCGTATAGATGCTGTTAATGTAGCATTCACTGTAGTGCTTCAATTATGGAACACCCATACATACATATATATGGATTAAAATACGAATAGTAATGATTGAAATATCTTAGTAAGCACATAATTTGTACGCAAAATAAACGAGTCATTTCTTCCTCTTTTACTATAAAATTTTATATTAAAACTTAATGTTTTCACTTTGTTAATAACATCTTATATGTATATGCAAAAAAGCGTAAGCGGAAATTAAAATAATTATTTTACGATTTGGTCAACAAAGATCGATGATTTCACGAATTGGCCGCGCGGTTAATTGATAATATCGTTAAACGACAGTTTATCACTGATCTGTTCAATCTACATCATTATCTGATCAATCGATAATATAGCACTTCATGAACTGCCACCATTTCATAATGTCGTCAAAGATTTCATGAAATCTTCAATGTTATATGAACACGACATCTACAAATTATTCTAAGTAAAATATTAAACATACGCCTCCCTGGTACAAAAGGAACGTGCCAGACTGAATTTTCTATTTTTTATTTTTTGTCAATTGTAAAAAATTAAACGATGTTTGAGGATAAAAATAGTTAAAATTTTCATTATATTTGTAATAATTCATCACAATCACAAAAAAGTAAAGAGGCTAAAATGTCTTAAATATATTCTATAGATAAGATAATAGACAAGAGATAAAAGATAGGGATGGATAGTTTTGCGAGCAGGTGCCTTCCGGAGCGGCAAGAAATAATTTATTAGGGATTATGTTTTTCTGTGTAATGATTGCTTGGCAGCGAATAACCTCGAAGGTGTTCCTTTGCGTGTTCCTCTGACTAGTAGAAGACACAGCATGAGGATCGAGGGCGCGTGTGACGTGTACTAACGCTACGTCGGTGTGAGGATCTACTGGATTCTATACCAGTGCATCGGCCAACACCCGTGACGAATTACGTATGGCTTATCCAAGTACAGGAAGCATTGCTTGGATAAACCTTAATCCCCCATACATAAAATATAAATAAATAAACAAACACGATAACGTCGGAATATTAGAGTCCGCATCGGTGTCGGGAGCTGTGCAGCGTATGCGGCGCAAGGGAAAGACAGTGAGAGACGATTCTGGCTCGAAATCTGTGGTAGTGCGTGGCTCTAAATGGCCTACGGCAAATAGGGGTAGGCACCCGAAATCCCGCGGCAGTGGAACAGCACGTAGTCGTAGAGAGTAGAAACGCTGGACGACTTTGCGTTTATTTACTTGGCATCAAGGCAAGATAGATCCATTCATACGACGGACGCAGACAGCATCTAGATAGTTTTTTTTCCAGTGTCTTTATAATAATAAATCTGTGTCAATATTATACTATTGTTATTTTTTTGAGAGATTTTGAAAGGTAGATGGCCATTTTCATGTCATATGCAAGTATATCAGATGTAGGATGTTTTGATATTAAAACGGATGTTTTTTAAGTATTGTTGCTGTGGGGTTTTTTTTACCTGATTATTAGATTGGACTTAGGTGGTTTACTACGGCGTAATATGGCAGATACATCCCGACGGATAGCCTCTAAATCTTCCTTTTAAAAACTTTCTACCACCTGGGATCCAATACTGAAAACTTTCAAGTCTCAATCCGATCACACCAGAGAGCAAGATACAGTTAGCTCATTTTGAAAGAATCCAAGGCAGTATGCGAGGCAACTAAGAAATCGTTGGCGGTGTTTTGATATAATAATTGTATCAAATGACAGACAAATGCCACCTCAGTCTACCTGTGACCACGGACTACTGTAGAGTGTTCAAAACGTCGGGTTCTAAAATGTATTTTCGAATACCTTATTTATATTTTTTATGGATTTAATATTTTTATATATATTTATTATATATATAATTTTATTTATATTATTATATAATATATATATATATTTTTTTAAGAACAACAAAAAAAAAATAATTTAAATTATAATGAATATGAAATAAATACGTTTATATAACACATACAAGTGATGTTTAATAAACGTTTACATTTCTTCGAATATACAAGTTGTACACAAGAACTATTCACACTTTGAAGTTGAGTTATTATTTCTTGAGTCGTTCACAATGCTGCCTGTTGAGACTACTAGATTCTAAATATTCCTACATTTGAGATTCTAAATATTCCTATATCTTTTCATATAAGGAAACGAGATATTTTTTTCTTTCCTTTGACTACTTACCGTTGTTTCCACTGCAAAATGTAATATCCCGTTTTTCCCGTTTCTGAATGAGTTTTAGAAAATGTTTTCTTAGTGTTACTGGGCAGTCCCCAAGGAACCTACCTCGGCTGTACGTAGTCAGTCAATCACTCAAAATAATAACAAAATAGAAATTATAATTATATAATTTTTTTCAAAAATATCAATAAATACTAAGTAGGAGACAGAGGTCGCCGTGGAGAAACCTTATACTAAGCAAACCAGCCGCGGCGTGTAGTCGCGACTGGATATAATTTAGAGATCTATGCTAAGGGAGCCTAACAGTCCCTAACCGCTGGACCCGATCTCGCCAACGCGCGGCCGTGCCGTTGAATAAGCTAGACTTCGCCGTCTTTTCCGTCGACGGCGGTGTGAGTGTCGTGTATGTATAGTGTTAGCCCTACCTACGTAATTCGCGTTAGCGATCGTGATGGGGTCGTCAGGGTCTAACTAGACGCTACGCGGGCGTCTTAGTAAGGGATGTGAGAGCGAAACTGACGAGACCTTGGTAGGCCTCACCGTAGAATGTCTCCAAAATGGACAGAATATTACTCTTGGACAAGTTGCTGAAGGCCATTATTTGTTTGTTTACACCCCTCATCTTGCGGTGGGGTGTGAGTGTGTACCTTAAAAATTCACTACTAGGCCCCCTGTTGGTGGACAGAGGGGTGAGTGCCTATAATAACAAACAGTGTGTACTCACGGTATCGGTGACCAAAGCACAGCACAGCCAACACAGCACAGCGGCAGCGGTACGCAACTAGTGGGACTGGACACGAGACCAACAACACAAGGTCGAAGACGCACACGACCTCTAGGCGGACGGCCTCGTGATTTCCAGTGGACGGAACGTATCGATGGCGCTATATAATAACAAGCAATGTTTAAAACAAGCGCCAAAATAGATCCGACTGTCGCCAGCCAACACGACAGTCCACTACCTTAACGTAGGTAGTGGACTCTCGTGATGAGTGACAGAGCTCAACGCCAGGCATTATCCTACCAGAGTGGAGAAATTATAGATATACATTGGTGTTAATGACGCCTAAATTATTAAATACATTGAAGGTCACGCTACACAAAAAGATGATTGAATAAAAAGCTATTTAGGCTGCCTTTGCCTGACTAAAATATATTACATTTTAAAAATAGTTATATTGGGCAAGTGGATGGCTATAAACACTATTGGTTATGGGTTCGACTTTCACTTGTGGGAACGATTATATTATTTTTCTTCGCAAAATACGGCTTTGAGTTCTGCCACTCAACTTAACACACAATGTTTTTTTTTCGGAGAGAAAGCGAAAAATGCATTTTGGGTTGTTTTTGACTACCAATAATGGCAATAAAAAGCGTGAGATGAAAAACACTTAAAATGATATGACGTGCCGACAAGCTTATATTTAAATTATTATATAAACATATAATAACCTAAATATAAGATTGGATAATAACATTTATTTATTGAGGCCGCCATTGTGCACACTAGACTAAATCTAGTTGCGCTCGTGAATGAACGTGTTTTAAAAATTCCCAATTGTTCCATTTCTTGCGTCAAGAAGAGATCTGCCACGTACGTTATTACATTTTACTCTATCAGAAACTTAAAAAATACAATACTTATTTGCTGTAAAAATACAATGCTTTTGCTATTCCGGATTTGTTCACTAACACAGTCCGTTCGCTCTCATACTCAATGCGGATCGGTCGAGCAACTGATCCGAGATCTTGCGCCAATAGTGTTGTATCGCAACGTTGTTGATAAAAATCGCTACGTGAAATGGATACTTCACATATTTTTGAGAATTATTTTGCTTTATTATAACTTTTTTTCATAGTACTATAGTAAAATTGCATTTAATAAAATAATTTTGATACAATATTTACGAGTGCGTAAACGTTTAATTATAAATACTAAATTCGTAATAATTATTGCTGGTTCCCTAAACACCTAAAGGACATATATTTAAAAAAACCAAACCCACATTAGTCATATTAATAAAACAATAACCGTTTTAAAAACCAGTGACACAAAAATCTTTTTTTTGTTAACAGTTATTTATAATACATAATAAATATAACTTTTTTTTTTATATAACACTTTTTTCTCTCATTTGTTAAACCTAATTTCCCTAACCAATTTCTCAAATTGATCGACAATGTCTATCGATTCGTGTTACAGCCACGGCTGCTTGTGATTCGTCTTTGTAAAGGAAACTCTTTATTACACTGTAATGACATAGGACGTTAATATGTGTGTGTAAAGTTTTATTGTATCCTTTTTTGTGTGTGTAGTTTCGTAGACAGACAGCGATTTCAACACATATATAACATTTTTATTATATGTTGGTATATATACTAACATATAATGTTATCGGTACTATATATAGTACAGACAACATTTTTATACGCTTAATTCATATCAGTTTATTATAAGTAGCTAGAAACCAATTTACTATAACGTCATCGCAATAGTTTTATTTCATCAGCTTCCACGCGCTGTCACTATAGTGATAGAGCGGATATCTAGAGAGCGGAGTGTCTCAGCACTAGGTGCTCTGTGTACTTTGCAGATTAGCGAAATTTTAAGCGAAAATATATACATACTTTTTATAAGCCATGAATATTTTGATTTGAACATTTTTTAGAAAACGTCTAAAATTGAAACACATCTGGATTCTAACACGCGCCTCTTGGAAAACATTGAAGCGCTCTGACCGCTAAGCCATGTGTTCTACATTAGGTTGCGTCAAAATTCTTATACGTTTATTACAACTCATTTTTGTTGTTAGCATCACTGTAGAGAGATCGCGCTGATTGCTAAATAATATTATACATATTCTAAAAACGTTTTTTAATTTCGTAAGTGCGTGAATAACTTTAAGATATTTAAAAAATGATAATTTTCGTTTGTAGACAGCCTTATAACGTAAACATGGGATGAATGATTAAACACTATACAAGTGGAGGTCGGATCATACGTACATATATATGGTGAGCTATCTTATAAATTGTTATTGTAAAATAATACTTAACGTAGTATAAAGAAGACCTATTTTTAAAGAGAAAAAACGAATTTAAACATGTTAATTTTTATCACAAATATAATAAGTGTTAATAAAAACGGCATATAATAAATTAACTGATACTGAAGTAAAATGTTTTAACATTTTTAAAGTGTTCGTATACTTAGGATATGGAAAACATTTTTAAAAAACGTTTAAAAATATATCATATTTAATATGATACAATAGATACATCTTGAAAAACATATTTTTAGAAAACGTACAAAAATTTGAACGCAGCGGGATTCAAACCTGCGCCTCTTGGAAAGCGTCTTCGCGGAACCGGAAATATGTTTTTCAATTTCCTAAGTGTTTGATTAATACTATAAAAAATGTTAAAATAATAGAAACATCTATTGTATCATATTATATAGCATAAATCAAAAATGTAATTTAAAATATTATTTAAAAAAAAAATATCGAAAATAGAAGAGGAAGCTTACAGTAAATACATTGTTCCTATGATTCGTAAACGAGGCAACCCAGTGCCTACATTTACGGAGCTTCGTTACAACGCGTCTCTGATTTTGGGAAACTCACACGTTTCTATAGGCAAAGCGACACGATTGCCGCCAAGTTACATATCTATCGGAGGATATCACATAAGTAGCGATGTTAAACCTTTAAATGCCGTAAACATTTTTTATATTAACCATTTATATTATATATGCTGTAAACTTAAAGGTTCTATCTGTCGATTTTTTGGCTAATTTAGCTCTAGCCGTTTAGGGCGTTTAGCCCAATATTTTACCATATATTTATTTTATTAACAAGAAAGTAATTAGACTATATATATAGAAACCTTATACTTAAAAAAATAGATGTCAAAGTTTCACTTCGAATTCATATTAATTCTAAAATATTCTCCAATAGGATCTACAAAAGGTAATGGATGACGCAAAGCATGGAGTGATATACTTCAGTATGGGATCCAATTTAAAAAGCAATATGTTACCGGGATGAAATGAAAGAAAGTCTACTGAAGAAAATGTTCGGTAGTTTGAAACAAACCATATTATGGAAATTTGAAGATGTCCTACCTAATAGGCCAAGTAACGTACATATATTGCAATGGGCACCTCAGCAAAGTATATTAGGTTAGTATTTTCTCTTTCGTTTCTAAGTCACCAACCGATAGACAGCGCTCCACCAAAACAACTAGGCAGTTCCTTGGTAGTGTTAGAGAGCACTAAGGGAAATTAGAAAAACCTATGGAAATGGAAAACAAACAGAGTTTTACCGTTAAGTCCATGCAAACAAAGTTGCGAGGTGACAATTAGTTTTTGTATATTTCCACTTAATTTTTTCTACCAGAATATGCCAAATATTCATTTGACTTTACGTTACTAAGTCGAGCTACGTCAATATTAAAAGATTGTTTTTAAGTACTTGTTGTACTGCAATAGATTGTCTTTAAATGTTTAGTGAAAATTACAACATATTTTACACATCATATATAATATCCAGGACGTGGAGGAAAATGGCGCACGCCCTTGTTAAAACAGAAAGGTTAAATATTAGGTAAACTTGGTTTACTAAGGATTTAATAAAAAATAAGTCGAGATTATTTGTGACTTCAACATTTTCAATATATTTTCTATATATTTTATATATATTTTCAATTCAATATTTTATATGCAAATCTCCATAATTTATTTTTATAGCACACCCGAATTGCCGTTTGTTCATAACACACGGTGGTCTTCTGTCCACAATTGAAACAATACACAATGGAAAACCAGTTATAGTTATACCTGTATTTGCTGATCAGTTCAGTAATGCTAAAAGAGCAGTTAGCAAGGGGTTTGCCAAGAAAGTTGATCTTTCTTACACCATGGTTGGAGAAATTAAGTTGGCTATTGAAGAAATGTTAATAGACCCTAAGTAAGTTGATAAATATTGTAACACCTTTTTATTAGCTTCACCTGTATTTGTAAATTTGCAACGCTTTTGTCTTCTCCTTAAAACAATGCACATTGTATGTGCCTTGTGTCCGGATCCGAAGTTTACGAGTAGATGATCGGAATAATAATAATAAAATATTTTAAGCGTGTTTCTTGTTAGAATGAATCTGTATTTTTGGTAAAGAATATAAAAAGTATTTAAAAGACGTTATATATATATAAATATAACGTATTTAACATGGTAAATATGTTTATACATTTAGATTAATTTTTCAAACGGGTTTGAAAAAAACAACAAAATGAAATAAAAAAACATATTTTACAGTACACTTCGCACACAATTAACTCTATACATATTCTTTTACAGATACGCTGCGAAAGCAAAAGAGTTGTCAGTAATTTTCCACGATAGACCTGTTCCCCCTGGAAAAGAACTTGTACATTGGGTCGAACATGTAATTAAGACTAAAGGAGCTCCTCACCTTCGTTCCCCAGCGTTGGATATGCCCTTCTACCAAAAACACTATCTTGATCTTCTAGCAATTATTATTGTTGTATTATATGTAATAGTTAAAGTAGTTAAAACCATTTTTCTCAAAATTTTCGGGAATAAACGAGGGAAGGTATTAGACAAAAAGAAGAAGAATTGAGGACTTAACGATAATAATTTTAAAAAGGGTAACTTAAAATTAAGTAATGTTAAGTTGTGTTTGGTATTGCACGATATTTGTATAAGTTAAATATATTGTAATTTTGTAATACAGTGATATAATACATAAATTTAAATTAATTTGTCTATCTCACAACTTTTTTTACGCTGGGAAATGCATTTTACGCAGACCAGACCCTTGCGAGCGGTACTGGGGGACCCACCGGGAACCAAAATCCGATACTACCCACCAAAACCCAGCGGAAACCCTCTCCACCCCAATCAGACGTCGCAGGATCGCTCGCGCATACTACTACAACGCCTCCGTGGACAGTTGACAGCAGACAGAGACCTGTTGCCAACCACTGTCACCTTCAGGGTGCTCCGGGGTACATTTCAGAGCACCTGCAGCCTCGATGACTTGCAGGAGGATCACCACGACCCTCCTGCATTAGCTCCTCTAGGGTAGGGGGATGGGAGATCGGCATACCGCCTTCTCCTCCCCCTGGCCTTCGGCCACAGAGCGGATTTGTATTCACGCTGGACTCACGCTCCCGCTCCGCGGCCTCTTTCAATGTGACAACTGATTTGCAGAAGGAGACCATTTGCTTCCCATAAAAACATCTACTCCAGTAGCCACAACACAGCATATCTGCCGTGATATCTCTTGGCTATTACGTTTACGTATAACTCTGCGCGATGATGGCCGTAAATTTCAATGGTTTTTATTTGTAACGAAAACTCCCCACCTCAATATGAGCAACTTTTACTAATGAAGCATTTAATTACTTACTTCTTATACTTTTAATTAATTAATAATCAAAGAATTAACACGATCTTGGTGTAATTGATAATATAGTTATGAATTATTCCAGTTCTAGTTTGGGTACTTTAAAAAAAAAATGAATGCCGTTGTCTAAGATATACTTAGTCAGGCAATAAATACAACCACATAATTTAAAAAAAAAACAAAATTACTTATGAATTTGGATTCTGTTTATATAATTGCTCATTGTGTTTTCTTATTTTATTATATATTTAGAAATATATTGCAAAATATTTTGGGATATTATAAATGGATAAAGTGAATCGAATCGCTGTGATTGCATTACATAAAGTAGGTACGGTGCCAAATACAATTTTTAAAATCCTCCATACGCTTGGATTTGGTCAAAGTTTGTGTACCGGGCGTTTGTGTATAGGTGCAATGAAACCTTCTCTGTTTGTGACAGAAATAGATATGGCCGTTAGTGTTCATACTACAAACATGATCAATCGCATCAATCAGAGCAGTAAAGGAAAGAATTCGAAGGAACCTGTTCGAAAGCAAAAGATTTTTTCTTGGGATTTTTTGGGATTTTTTCTGCGCCACGATGGCCGTAAATTTAAGTGATTTTTATTTGTTAACTCCTTATATTTTAGCTAGTCTATCAAGGTTCAACTTCAGATTTTCAATTTTTATGTATTTCTATGGAAAGCGCCTATCATCTCTGTTAACAGGGCATTTCATTATTCCTCATAGTTTAACTAGACTATTATGGTTCTTCATTCGTTTTTCCGAAATTCTATGGTTCGGATATTTTCTTATTGTGGTTGGTGGTTTGTTGTATACGCGTGATGGGACGTGATGTGACATTTAAATATAATCGTTTTCTGAGGGAAAATTGAACCCACACCCAATTGCGTTTTGAATGATACCCAGAAATACACATTAGGTACTTACTAGAAACTACTCTTTTTCAGTATTTTTAATAGAACCCAGACAATGGTAATCCAAACCACGACATCTAACAGATACTTTCAATAGTAATTACTTGAAGCTACATTATCTTATCTTGTGGATAACAGTTTTTTTTT